>JAQMYL010000010.1:14255884-14318833 GCA_030014365.1 Clarias pachynema | reverse complement strand
TCCTGGGATAGGCTCCAGGTCCCCGCGACCCTGAATAGAGGATAAAGCGGTATAGAAAATGAATGAATGAATGAAATCACATTTCCCCCTCATTCTGATGTTTGGTGTGAATATTAATATATGATATTGACCTGTATCTGCACTATTTTATGCTTTATTTTTTTGTAGCTGCCATATGATTTGGCTGATAAGGTAACTGCAGGAACAAATTGGCAGGAACGGGTTTTCCTACAATATTAATGTGGGCGGTGAGAGTAATTATATGGAATGTTGGGATAATCATCAATCAATAACAAAACAGAAACATAGAAATCCACGGTAACCACGTACTGTACACAGTATGCTCTAGATACAGTGGAAAGAGATTAAGTTGGGAAAATGCTGGAATATGCAATTAATTTTCCTTATTAATCAAAAGGTATGTAGAATGCTGACAAGAACTCATCAAGAAAGCTTTTTTGGCATTATGGTGTAACTATAGTCACAAAATAGCCATGAGATTCTGATGAATAGTCCGTTGATGAATGACCGTTTCCAGATGCTATCTGATCATTCGTTACTTTCTTCCAAAATAGCTTTGCTCTTTCCAGTGCTGAGCTTTAATACACAAATTAAGTAGTTACACACTATCTTCCGAACTAAGATCTAAGAAACTCTTTGGGCAAAATGAGTCAATGCAGGAAAAATAAGTTACCATGAGTACCACAGATATACCCTAAGCAGAAACACAATTTCCTGTTCTTCTAGCTATCACACATAGGATGTGGGTGAACCCACATCACCCCTGGCTTCGCTGGACCGACAAAGCCAGACTTATAAAGTGTGTGTTTGTAATTGTGAGTGTTAAGTGTAGGAGTAAGCACGTGAGAGCACATGCCCTTGAGAGTTTTCCCAGCCCGTGATGTGCGTGTGGGGAAACACTCTTGAATTCCAACAGTCTCCACTGACACGATCTTTCACTCCTGTAAACATGGATGAATCCCAAGAACATACTGCATACCTGTCAGATTAATTTCCCCCTCTGCCACTAAATTGTCCTAACAGTCATGAGCTGGAATCTACAGGACCTACAGTACAAGGCTTTTAAATAAATATCTTGAAAAGTGATCAGTAGTGGTTAACTCAATGAGTGAGGCATTTGTGATGGCTGAATGGAGACGTCTTTGGGCCACTGATCAGATGATCATGATTTCCAAATCCTAGTGCCACTGTTGCATCTTTGACCATGGGCCTTAAAGGGATAGTTAGATTTTTTATTTATTTTTTTCAAGTCTGTCTGAAATCAAAATTGAGGTGCAAATAAGTACATTACTATAGGCGTTGGTTGTTATAAATGTCCCTGCTGAGGTTTGTTACAATACAATGTAAGTAATCAGTAATCAACTCTTGTTCTATGCAAAAATGCATTCCAAAGTTCAGCCGGGACCCATATAAAGCTTCTGCTAAATCGAGTTGGTATCTTTTAAAAGTACAGTATATTCAGTACAAAATTAACTAACATGTCTGGTATGGGCAGCACAGCGGCTTAGTGGTTAGCACTGTTGCTTTGCACCTCCAGGGTCTGGGTTTGATTCCCACCCAGGGGTCTGTGTGCATGGATTGTTTGGGTTTCCTCCAGGTACTCCAGTTTCCTCCCACTGTCCAAAGACATGCAGATTTGGCTAATTGGTGTTCCCAAATTTTCAGTAGTGTGTGAATGAGCATATGTGTGTGCTCTGCAGTGCTTTGGCACCCCATCCAGGGGTACCCTAAGTCTCCTCGGATAGGCTCCAGGTCCCCTGTGACCCTGTATACAGGATAAAGTGGTATAGACAATGATTGAGTGAGTGGGTGATGTCTACTATGGCTAACCAGACAATTAGTTGGAAAAAAAAAAAGGGTTCAATTTGTACCGCATACAATACAAAGTTTTCGCTGTACTGTAAATATTCCTTTAATTTTGGTCTTTAAATAATCTGTACTTTGGTTTTATCCTAAAAACATGGCAAACACTACTGGGAAAAAAATATATCAGCAATGCCAGAATGATGTGTGAGTTCTTCTTTGATGGTTCCTTATCTTCATCTTCTTCACTCAAGTTTATGATTAGTCTCAACGAGAGATATGATGCTTTTAATTCAACTTGTGAAATAATTTTTTTTATGTATTTATTTTCCAGGCTTGTGTTATTACTCAACATACATATGTCATTCAAAATAGTGGTCTAATTGGAACCTCCTGACCCTGTTCGGGAATTTAAAAACAAAACTTTTTTTTTCTTTTTTATTTAACTACATGGTCCCAGTATTGACACATGCATCAAGTTTTAACCAGATGCTCTTTAAACTCATCTGATAGTATTGTAGAAAAAGAAAAAATGACAAATTAAATATGCACAAAAAGTAACAAGTGCACTGGCTATTCATATCTGTATTTGTATAACATTTAACACATTAAAATGTGTTTGTACCAAAAGTAATGCAAAGGTTTCTCTAATCCACAGAGAGGTTGTTCCATTTGCACATGTTGCACATTGCACGACTACTCAGCATAGCTGATGGTCTCCTCCTGCACTACAGAATGTTTACACACATGACACCATTGACAACACTGTACACAGATGGATGAAGTTGAAAGACGGAGAAACCAAAATTAAAGACAAACCACCATCAAGTGCAGCAGGGTTCGGTTCAACAACGGCACAGATGCATCACTTATGATGGAGAGGTAGATCTTAAGTAGTAGCTTTTTATAGAGAAAGAGTTACTCTACCAATATGTGCAATCTGATTGACCTATGTCAGTTGGTAAAAAAAAAAAAAAAGTCACGCCCCTTTTTGCATTACTTTTGGTACAGCCCTTGTGTTTAGCCCTAATGGACAGGATGATATTTTTCTCAGATTTGCTTTGCAACGAATAACACACACACACAAAACAACCTTGAGAAATGACAAATTACTGTAGTTCATTTCATTTTGGAGATGGTTCCAACCTTGGGTCATTCCTTCTGGGGATCTTACTGGACAAGCCTGTATCGAAACTGCTTCACCCTTGGACAGCTGCTATTACTTTAAACCTGAAGCATATTTCCAGTGAAAATCCTTTAAAGGACTATGGATTAAGGATTTTTTTTCTATCTAAGTATGAAGGGAGTTTAATATCTGCCTTCTGGCTACAATATAATCTTATTATAATTTTCGGTCCCACCTACACATCTACGGTACTTTTTGACCTGGAAATCTCACGAAGTTGCTAATTACTATATGTTTCACCCCAAATTACTGTTTTATACCAGTAAGATCTTTCTGGAGAGATATATAGAGAGAGATAGCGAGGTGGAGATTATATTGCACAAAACTCCCAAGGAACATCTGTAAGACATGGTAGATTACAGGTCTGCAGAATTTTATAGCTTGTGCTTGGAGAACTCACATGACATATTATAAAACACTGACAGGTATCTGATGCTCACAGGATGACTCAGTGGAAATTACCTTTTTTTCACTGTTGCCTGGACTTTTTATAGCTTTTTCAATATGAAACAAAAAAATCTGTGCTATATCAAATTGGTGTTCAATATGACCTTCATTCTTCAATAAGCGCTTTAACCTGATCATGGTTGAGGATCTCAGGAACACCGGGGATGAGGTACAGTAGGAATTCACTTGAATGGGATGCGAGTCCATCACAACATTCACATTTACACACATTTATACCATGAAACATGTAGCTGTAAACAGAACATTTGTCCTAGTAATTTGTCCCTGCTATTACTTGTCCCTACAAATTACGTGCTAAACAGATCAGATCCAAAAATGTCAGCTTATTATTGTGTGTCAAAGTATTGGAATCTGATTTTACAGGGACTACGGTCTTCCAACAAATGTTCTTTTATACTTTGCATGCAAGTTGTTTGCTTTCGCTGCAGAATACACCCTGAACTGGCCACAACCCAAAAGGAAAGCAAACCATTCCAAAAATACTTGCAAAATGATAGGGGGTAGATATCTGATTCAGAATGCCCAGCATCATTCATATGTCTGTCTTTCATCAAAGGATCTCATGACATTTCTACAAAGTCACTGGCTGAGATTAATGAATTTCTTTCCTTTCTTTTTTTTTTGGTCAAAGGAATGCCTCCAGATACAAACAGTATGTAAATGTGGACATAGTAATGTACGTTGTTATTGTTATTATGATTGGCCGACATCCTGAGGCATTCTGCCGATTTCAAACCAGGAACATGCAGAGTCTGGACTTTACCACCGAGCTTGTCTACTGGCCCAGGACCAACCTACTCTAAATCTTAACCTTGATTTTTGCAAATGAAACCCATCTCAGATAAGCATAATAGAACAATCTATGCCAACACCTCAGACTTCTGCATGGAATTATTTTCTGGAAACGAAATTGTGTTTTTATAAGACGCCATGAAGGACACTGTAAATGTTTTCAGAAGTTAAGAAAAGTGCCTTGTTAAATACCGTGAGAGAAGCTGCCTTCCCTCGAGCTAGCAAGCTAGTTCCCTTTTTGGTGAAAGGAGTGATCCAAAAATGAGACATCAGGAGTCAAGAATGCAAGAAAAAGAAAACAGGACTCTCTCTCAAGAGGAACTCAACTCATTTGCACAGATGTTCTCCCTTCCCTCCCAGTGAGCAGATCTTTATAGATTAGTGAACATATTTTTTTTTGTTTGTTTTTTGGCAAGGACCTGAAGGAAGACGGCAAGATTTCAATGGACGAACATTGGCCATAGCCAAAAGAATGAGGACATCATCTCTCTGCGGACTTAAGAACCCGAAAAACACTGGGATTGTAGGAGGAATAAGTAAACACAATACACAATGATTCTTTCTTGAAAATTACATCTGAACTGGCCCAAAATTACTGTATAATTAGAGAATTATTTACTCTGATTGCCTATGAAAGCGGAAATGCAACAATTCCTAAAACCCATGTTTTTAATATTATTGTTAACCTTACCATTCACATTTGATTTACTTCGATTTTATTTTACATTTGATTTTTCAAAGGATTGAACGATGCAGCTACGTATATGCACAAATCAGCCATACTGTAACATTAATGCAGCATAACATTAATACATACAGTAAACAATGATTATCTATTATAGACCAGTAAACTGGTGACAGGATCATGGGCATCCAAGGGCTCACTCATGTCTGTGGGGACCAAAACATGCTGAAAAAAATTCAATGCAGGTCACAAAAGAAAAGCAACAGAACAACCAGTGCACCTCAGCTCACCACGCAAAAGAACTCAAGGCCTCCCGACCTGGCTTCCAAACCCAATTCGCCTTGGATCCTAATTCGATTACACACCCATCGGATGCGCCAGACAAACATGGCCATTGCATGGAGGCCCCACCTTCCCAAAGGATCCACTTCCAATGTCCTGGTCCCAGACACCACAGCACACCCACAGAGGCCTTGACTAGACTAAACTGCGGCTAGACTTGATTCCCGTCTCTGTGTGCATGGAGTTTGCATGTTCTCCCCGTGCTTGGTGGGTTTACTCCGGTTTCCTCCCACAATCCAAAGACCTGCAGATTAGGCTAATTGGTGTTCCCAAATTGCCCATGGTCTGTGAATGAGTGTGTGTACGTATGTGTGTGTGCCCTGCGATAGATTGGCACTCTGTCCAGGGTGTACCCTGCCTCGTGCCCTAAGTTTCCTGGGATAGGTTCCAGGCGCCCCCTGACCCTGAATACAGGATAAAGTGGTATAGACGATGAGTGAGTGGCTCAGTAGTAGGTGTTTTGCCTGCCATTTGGAAAGCCCAGGTTTGTTATCCAGCCAGTGCCCAAACCCTAGCCACTGGATGCAGTGCCGGTCCCAAGCCCGGATAAAATGGGAGACTTGCGTCAGGAAGGCTATCTGGTGTAAAACCTGTGCCAAGCTTGTATGTGCGGAACAGATGGTTCGCTCTAGCGACCCCTTGCTGGAAGCAGCCAAAAGACCAACAATTTCATTTCAACGACATAGAGATTAAGGTGTTAAAGAAGTTATAGACAGATTGATTATTTCCAAGAGTCATTGCAAATGAGTGCATACACTTCTCCTTACCAATGTGTGAAGTGCGCTGTTGTTCCCAAGTACTTACTGATGATTGTAACTCTTTTGTCCCTAATAAGTCTGCATTCCTTCATGGTGGCACAAGGCACATTGGATCTGGCAAATTGTACAACAGGAGGTTGAAGATGCGATACCAAAAGCAGCTAAGAATCAGTTTAGAATCACAGAACTGGTCCAGTCTAACAGGGCCTGGTTCTGTTCAGGGTTTAGAATTAGTGCGAGTGAAACAAACACAGTGAGGAGGTGTGAGGAATTTTAATGTATTTGCATTAAATCATTTTAACACATTGGAGATTTTGAATTAATCATGAGCGTTAACGTGTTAATGCAGACGGCACTAATTAATACAAATGTAATAAGGTCAGGTTGGATATAAGGAGACGCTCGTGCAACCAGAAGAAATGTGTGATTCTTGAAAATGAAAAATATTTTTTCAAATGTACGTTTTGCAACGAGGTTAGCGGGTCCTTCGAATTTCTTAATGGCCTAGGAGTCTCTCACTCAGTCCCATAACTTAGTACCAGTTTGCCTTGGAAGACCCTACCAGGGACCATTTGCCATCAACAAAATAGCTTCTAAGATCAGTGGGTTGCGCAAACCCCTCTACCACAATAAGGTAGCAACTCAAGGAGGAGACCTGGACCCAGATAAGTGGAAGAAAATGAACAGGTGGTTGGATGGTGTTATGCATTCCAAATCATATAATTTTGTAGTCATGTATTTGTGTTTTGGTGGCTCGATGGTTCAGTGGTTGCCTTGTGGGTTTCCTTTGGGGGCTCCGGTTTCCTCCCACAATCCAAAGACCTGCAGATTAGGCTAATTGGTGTTCCCAAGTTACTCATAGTTTGGGAATTAGCGAGTATGTGAGTGTGTGCTTTTCGATAGATTGGCACCCCGTCCAGGGTGTACCGTGTCTTGTGCCCCAGGTCTCCTAGGATAGGCTCCAGGTCCCTCGCGACTCTATACAGGATAACGCAGTATAAACAGTGAGTGAGTGAGTATTTTTCTATGCATTTAAGATAACATTATCATTGCTATCTGAGGCTGAATCCGAGTCTACAGTGTGCACTGCCTCATCCTCATCCGAAACTAAAGAGTGGGGAACTGGAAAAACATGGATTGGTATCTCAAAGCTTGAACCCGTCTCGTCATTCTCTACTGATCTCTCTCATTAACAGTTGGCATTTTTGTGCACCATTCTTTCATTTTAGAACGAACAGACCGTTATGCATGAAAATCCTAAGAGAACATCGGTTTCTAAAATACTCCAACAGCCCATCTGGCACCAACAACCGTGCTAAGTCACGAAGATTGTATGTATTGTATTTCTACTTTGGTGGTAATAGTAACTAAAGCTCTTGAACTGTGTCTACACTTCTGCCACTCTATGAGTGTTTGAATGTTTAATTGCATGAATATCAATACATTTCGAATTGCAGCAGAAGGATAGTGATAGTTATTGTGTGTTTCATATTCCCGTCTCCACAGCACATCTTACAAGCACAATCTAATTGCTTGCACTTCTCTTAGCAGTTCTCCCCCGCATCATCAAACGGCAAACACGATGCAGCTGCACCAGGAGGACAACAATCTGCCACATTATCTGCTTCTTTTGTATTTGATTTTGGACCAGCATTAGGACTTGATTAGAACCGGAGCTCTTAATTGTTATCGTCAGCTCATGTGGAAATAGTTAATGGCTTCATGCTCATCAGTTTCAGGATGGCAGTGCCAAGTGAAGGGTACTGTGGATGCTAACAGCAACTGTTGCATTGCCTCACTGTGAATTGAAGCCTTCCAGAGTTGGCATGAGAGACATACAGTACTGTGCTTGGCACAGATACATAGAGGTTGTATGGATTTTTCCTGACCTGAGGTTGATTTAGATCAGACTTTTTTGTAGTTAACTCCTTTGAACCGGTGGCATAGTGGTTAGCACTGTGGTCTCAGGGTTGAGGGTTTAAGTCCCACCTCGGGTCTATGTGTGTGGAGTTTGCATGTTCTCCCCGTGCTTGTTGGGTTTCCTTCCATATTTTAAAGATGTGAAGATTACGATAACTTTCCGTCCCAAATTGTCCGTAGTGTGTGTGTGTGCTGTGTGATGGATTGGCCCCCTGTCCAGGATGTACCCAATCTTAGTGCCCTGGAATAGCCTTCATGCACGCGCCACCCTGTACACAGGATTAGTAGTATAGAAGATGAATGGATGAATTTCATAGCCTCAATCTCTTTTATCCACACACACACACACACACACACACACATACCCAAATGAGGTGTATCTAAAGCAAACAATGCAGTTTGCTGTGATGACTCTATAAAGGGATTTTTACAAAAGATTGAATTTAAACGAAACCCTCAGTTCTGAACGTGTTCGTACCGCAGCGAGGATATCTGACGATCTTAATCCGCTCCCGCTGTGATTTCAATGCGTCGCGCAATGTGTTGGTCAGATGGGCCTTAATTACTGCCGACTTCTAAACAATCACATAAACATGCATGCAGCGGAAAAGCTGTTTGACTCGCCTCCCTAAATGTACAGTCATCTTCTGAAGCAACACAATAAGTGGGACATCTGTTTCGTGTAGACAACAAGAGCCGTGCAACAATGTAGCTTTGTGACGAAGGAAGGAGAAGAGCTGCAGACGTTGAGACGCAGCAGGAGCCGTGTGACACGTCTCTCCGTTGTCTGGGACTCAGCCATAGGCATCCTCAGCTAGGCCACAATCCAGACCCACGCTGGTTTGGCTTATGGAAAGCCAGTTCATTCTCCAGTTATGATTTCATTGACTTGCTTAGTTTTACAGCCACAAGCTATTGTGAACGAATATGGTGTCAATCATTTAGGGTTTTTTGTATGACAATAGGCCTACCACTGGGACAAATAATTGGTACCCGATCTGTTTGTCTTATCAGTCAGTTAATACAGTGACGAGTGGAAGGATTTATGGGTTTGTTCATGGATTTGGGGATCGATTACAGTGAAAGAGATTTTGTGGCAACTGCTGAAGGTTTATGTTCAGTGTCATGTGCCACTACCCGCAAAAAAATCAATGAGGGTCTTTGTTTCTTTTTTTTCACTCATTGCAAAATCATAAAGGCAAAGCATTAGATACTTGCCATGGAAGACTATTTGCTTCGGTGCCAAAGCCAAAATGGGTGGAATGATTTGTGGTTTACGCAGGGCATCCAGTTGTGACGGGAATTTCGAACTCAACCGCTACGTTCCAGCGAGCGACTCTAATGACATGGTTAAGCTTCCGTGGGATATTGTTAAAAGGGGGAAATTCCATGCAGGAGAAAAACACTTCTTTTTTTTTTTCTTTTTTTTTCAGAGGTAAGAGCCGGTCAAGTGTCTGCATTCACTTTATGGCAGATGCAATTATTGTTCAGACTGCTTACATGCATGATTTGTGCCTACACACTGAACAAGAGCTCGTTTCAGAACAGCATTTTTAATTACAAGCTAATCTTTTCTTTCTTTCTTTTTTTGCGCTGGAGTCGTTTATTAAAGTAGCATCTACACCATGAGTTCTACAGAACAGGTTAATCTTGAGGATCGAGGAGTCAAATGTTTCCTCTCACATTTCAGTGATCCATAATAATTTAGTCTGTTGCATGCACATGGAACTATTTATTCTCCAACACGTTACTTCCACTCCAGTAAAATGACTAACTATGCAGATGAGTGAAGTATCTGATGCCATCTTCGGGATGTTATACGAGGTGCAAGTGATTTTTTTTTCTGTGTGTGTGTGTGTGTGTGTGTGTTGAGGCTGCTGTGTCTGAATATGCATGTGAATGAATAAAAGTTTAAGCCTTTGTCTCAGAAGTTAAACAGGCGTTCCAAGATTAAAGAAGGTTGTAGCATGCAGAATCATTTTAGCATGCACATGTCAAGACGTGTCTCCTGAAAGTAAACGAAACGTCTGGAAAAAAACTCTCACCTGGTTTGTTGTGCAGACAACATAACATCTCAAGTATAGACAAGCTGTACTCACTGCAACTCCTCGCTAATACTTTTAGCCTGCTTTAATGGAGTATAAGAGCCAGCTACTTTTTTTTTTTTTTCAGTTCATGGTAACAGATCTGTTAGGATTTCTCAAAATCTTGTTTTTAATTAATCTTAAAAAAAAAAAAAAAAAGGCAGCATGGCGCTTAGTGGTCGCCACTGTCACCTTGCACCTCCAGGTCCGGGTTCGATTCCCACTTCGGGGTCTGTGTGCATGGGGTTTGCATGTTCTCCTGTGCTTGGTGGGTTTCCTCTGGGTACTCCGGTTTCCTGCCACAGTCCAAAGACATGCCGATTAGGCTAGTTGGCGTTCCCAGAGTGATTGGCACTCCGTTCAGGGGGTACCCCACCTCGTGCCCTACAGTAAGTCTCTTGGGATAGGCTCCAGGCCGCCTGTACACAGGACACTACACACCAATCAGCCATAGCATTAACACCACAAAATACTAACACATTAACATTGACTATCAATTATATACCAATAAGCTGCTGAAAGGATCATGGGCACCCAAGGCTTATCCATGGCTTGCCCGTAGGGACCAAAGAGCAGCTCGTCCCCACAACCTAAAGGATCCACTGCCAACATCCTGGTGCCAGACACCACAGCACACCACTAGAGGCCCTGTGAAGCGAAGCCCCGAGGGGTCAGAGCTGCCCTATTGGCACAAGTGGAACACAAACCTTAGGTTGTTTAAATTTTAATAGTTTTAATGTTACGGTATGTAACCTCAGCCGATGAGTTTTCCTCAGTGTGGCTAGCCATGGATAAATATATCTGAGGAGACTCTTAAGTACAGGTTTCCTCTTAATCCATCCATCCATCCATCTGTATAGTGGCCACACCTGTAAATGATTCCACCTATCATTTTATACTGAATTAATAACTGAAATAAGCATGTTATTAGTAATAAGGTATACTGGTAATATCATGTGCCAGGCACCACAGCACACCCCAGAGGTCTCATGGAGTCATGGCTCAGGGGTCCAGAGCCGCCCTGGTGGCACAAACCTACACAATACTGGGCATAATGTTTTGCGTTGTAATGTTATGGCTTATTGGTATATAATATTGCAACATGCTTAAAGTGCACTGAAACATTCATCCTGTGAACATGATATAAAAAACAGACTTGTTGGTTTGCATACAGTACGTATTTAAACCCCTGGTCAAACACCTTTGGCTGCTGTAAGACTTGAGATATGCTTCTATCAGCTTCATACATCTGGATCCTGATAATTCCCCATTCATTGGCAAAGCTGCTCAAGTTTCATCAGACTGGATGGAGACCACTGGTCAACTGCAATTTTCATATCTTGCAACAGGCTTTCAACTGCATTGAAGTCTGGCTTTCACTGGATCATTCGAACACATTTAGTTTCTCAGAACCACTCCAGTGGAGCCTTGCCAGTATGCTTAGAATTGTTTAAAGGTGAATCTCCATGCCAGTTTTGAACCCTTTAGAGACTGAAACGTCTTTTCTTCTAGGATTACGCTGTATTACTACAGTATATCTCCATCCATCTGGCCCTCAACCCTGAGCAGTTTCCCAGACCTTGCTGATGAAAAACATCTCCTTAACATGCTGCTGTTACCACCACCATGCTTCACTATGTTGATAGTAGTCTCCGTATTGGAGTTCTGACAAACATAGTGCTTTTGGCTGAAGTCCAAAACATTCCATTCTGGTCTTGTTAGGACAGAGAATCTACCTCAATGTGTTCGCGGAATTTTTGTCAAGCTTTTGGCAAACTCCAAATGGATAATGGTTTACCTTTCTCCACACTTTGTGGTGTGTCTTGGCTATGATTTTCCTCATTAGGAGCTTCTCCCATTTCACCTTTGCATCTCTTCAGCTCCTTCAAAGTTACCCTTGCGCTCTGGGATGCTTCTCTGATTAATACCATCCTTTCTTCAGCAACAACGTTAGCTGACGTTACTCTTGTAGGCCTTGACTAGTCAGAGATTAGTCAGAGATAGTGCAATGTTCTTCAATTTTTTTTCCATAAAGAATTTAAGGGTTCTACACAATGTGCTTAGGTTGATTTTTCTTTATATACATTCATCAGCCATAACAATAACATCACCATTTATTCGTCACATATACATTACTGCACAGTGCAATTCTTTATTCTTTACATATCCCAGCTTTGCTAGTAGGCTGGGGTCAGAGGGTCAGCCATGGAGCAGACAGAGTTAAGGGCCTTGCTCAAGAGCTCAGCAGCGGTCACCTGATGGATCTGAGGCTCTAACCGTCGACCTTCTGATCAGTAACGTTTTACTGCTGCTTTGAACTCAGAGCCTTAACATACCGAGCCACCACTGCCACATATCATCTGCAGGAATTACAAGGCTTGAATCCAGACAATGTCAAAACCATTTCCAGGAATCTGAGATAATTGCCTGCTATCTGGTTGGGAAAGGTGGCATTCCTCTCTGTATGGCAAATCACAGAGATGCTAGGTAATCACATGCATCTGTGAACTCTTGTAGTTAGCATTCTACAGATAACACGATCAGATTGTTTTTGCAAGTGGCGTTCAAGCCAAACGGAGCTTTTGATGAAATTTCTCGTGAATGAAGGTGTAAAACCGACTTACAAAGACGTCCCTCTTTAGTCAGCGAGTGGAACACTTGATCCTTGAAAATCGACAGATATCTGTCTACACAATCATTCACAAACCCTCTTCCGTATAGTGCCGACAGTACACATGTTTGGGCCATTAAAGGAGTTCCTGGTAGGCCAAAGTTTGAGACGTCTGATCATGCAGCAGGTAGTTCCATCAAAGCTCTGTAAGATCTGTACTGAGAAAACCTTTTACCTTAATGGAATCCAAGCACTAATGAAACACTAGGAAAAAAACTGATAGTGTAACAGTATAAAAAATAAAGTGTGTTCTGGTATTCTCTACAATCAAACATCCTGGTTTGACTTGAGCGCCTCTTGTAACTCTGCATAGTTTCAAACCATGTGGTAGCGTCATATTTCTCAGCAGAAGCAACCATTAGAAAACTCATGACCGTCATGCAGTATTGCATTACGCTGGTCAGGAAAGCATTGGACTGGGTGTTGAATTAAGTTACCATGATCTACCAGGTCTGGTATGGTGTGTGACGCTAAACACAAAAATTACTCATTACTTTTGTTTCTTGATGTTAAAACTTTTTAAAACTATCTAAGTACTAATCTACTTAGTGCTCATGCTTTGACTGATTGTGTGTCAGCATGTTACAGTACAACCGTGCGTTTCTGGTTCACCTCTTAAGTGAGTGCTTCAAGTGAATTTGGTGTGGTGTTTCCCTCACTTGCTGATGGTTTATTGCTCTATTAGCAGAAATGAGTGAGTGAACGGCACAGTTTCAAACAGAGCTTTGGTTTCCTGTTTATTCCTTTCCTGGTTTTCAACAGTTCCTGTTACTCGTTTTACTGCTGCTTTGAACTCAGCCCACCGACTGTTCGTTGCACCAGTTTTTGGTTATCAGACTCGCCCTAATGCGGCCCATGTGCCAAAATATTTACTTCTCCTTTGTAGGATTTCACATGAAATTATCCTGCATTTCCATTTCCATCTCATGCTTCTCTGGTATTCAAGCTTCTACTGTAGTTTTTCTCCTCGTTTTCTGGACGTTTTTTTCTTTTTTTCCTTCCGTTTTCTCCCAGCCTATGCAGGTGATGATTAGTTTGTGTACAATGGCTTGTGTGTGTGTGTATGTGGTCTTATATTTACACTAGATGCATCAAACCCCAAAAGACACAGCATGAATCGAAATTAAAATTTGCATTCTCATTTATTTTCATGAGACTTGCTTGGAAAAAAAAAAAAAAAGAGAGAGATTTTAAAAAGTACATAAAATACCAAGGCAAGCTTCACAGCAAATGTCAGACCATACAAAAAGCTTTTTCTGCGTGAAGTACAAATGATTCCTTATTACAATCCTAATAATAAAATACCAACACATACCTTTATATTTGGGTCATGGATTACAAAATAATGACATAAATACTTACCAAATTTAAAAAAATAACAATAATTTGAGATTTCTCCCACATTGACACAACCATTAGTAAAATTCACAAATGAAACCGACACAATCGCGCTGCTATAGAAATGCAAAGTGACTAAAGATCTGCATGAATTTGCATTATGACTCTTTGGGTTTCTGTGTTTTTTTTCCCCCTCAAACAGCAATTGGTATTTTTTTTTATGAATCAGAGAATAAACTCTTTTAAGCAAGTTGAAGCCTAGAACTGGACAAATTTGTACACAACAATAAGATTAAAGGTTAAGTAGCCATTGCATTGAGTTATTGTAACTTGAAACCTGTTAAATGGGAAATCTGCTCAGATAAAAGATTAATTATAACATAATTAGGAATTCAGAAACACACGAATGTGACTGTAATTCATAGTCCAGATTTAGATTTGGTGACTCAAGTCTTGAAAAATTCATGGCTTGATTTACTGAAAATGAAACCATAAGTTGATTTTCCAGGTTGGATATTCTTTCTTGAGATTATCCGCTAATTAAAATTGCATGCATGTAGTTCCTCAAGGTCGCCGCCTCATTCTCGTGAATGATCTCATGCAAGAAAAGCGACTTAAATTCAAGGTCAGAGCTGCGGCTCTGCAAATAGCACTTAACTCCGTACGTCTGAGATCTGAATAGCGTTGTGCTTACTTAACGCATATCTGAATAAAATGATGAGAAATGCTCGATATGCTTCTACATCCAACTTGCCAATCATGCGCCTGTAAGGAATAAGTGAATAAGAGTGATGATCGTCCTAACCCATGCTGACATTTTTCTTTTCCTCTTTGGAATTTTGAATAGAAACGTCAAATTTGATTTAAGCCGTCTCAAAATGATTTAAGTCAGCATCTCTGTAGCCGGATGCTACTTTGGTCTGCTTCTGCTTTATCTTATTAGCATCAACAATGTCTGTATGGTCTAAGGGGGGGAAAAATGTGATAAAATATAAGGAAGAATACAGTGTGCAAAATGGATCAATACAAATAAATTATGTTTTTTCATTTTTATTTTACTCTACCAAGAGGCAATGACACTGGGCTTGCTCACAATATACAATAATGGACAATTTGCGTTAATATTGACTTATAAAATACTGTACATCAAGAAATAATGAAAAGGCTAAGAGGGAATTAATGCGTATGGAATTTAAAAATAATTCAGGTTTACGGGCTGGCTGTTCGAGTCAAACCGGGACTTTTGATTGTACTGTAACAGAACACAGTTACGAGAGTCAAAACTACCTTTATTTTTTTACATAATCCCATGATACACTAATACACTTATCCCAGAGTTATCTCACTATGCCTGAATACCATCACGGTCCCATGAACATTTTCTCAGCACGACGGCGCCATGATCTGACTACCTCCTTCACATGTGAAATGCTGTCCTACCAGGAACTCCTTTAATGGCACAAACATAAGGAAATGGCTTGTGTCAGTTCAGGACTGTACAGGGGATGTGGCATTAACTCCCAGCTGATGTTTCAGTAACGTGCAAGAGGTGTTGCTGAACGATTGTGTGCGAAATGGCAACGAGTTCTCGATCGATTTTCAAGGACCAGATGTTGGACTCACCGAATGTTCATGCGAACTGACCTCGGATTCATGGACGCGCAGAGTTCTTTAAAACGCTTGCACCATTAAAAATGCTGCTAAGAGTCTCATCCCCATACTGTCCTTGAAGTCTTCTGTAAATCTTAATAGGTTTTACAACCTCCTTGCACAAAAAAATTTCATCACAAGTCCCGTTTTGGCTTGAACGCCCCTGTATGTTTTGATGTAGGGAGTGGCAACTGAATTTGACACAGATGGCACATCAAAAGGATTTTTTAAAAGAGTAAAGGTTGTTGTCATAATGACTGAATTCTATTGAATATGCTATTTTGAAAGATAAAATTTTATCAATTTAAGGTCCTAACGCTAATTTTACAGACATTGTCGAGTTATTATAATGTTTTTTTTTAAATATTATACAATAGAGGAAAAAAGAGTAAAGGTACACAAGATGCCATAGCATATCTACAGTAAATTGTGTTGAGCTTTTGCTTCTTCTGAGCCACAGGGTGCAACAGGAACCAACCAATGGAAAAGATAAAAAATTTAATTTCTTACTAGTATTCCAGCAAACTGCTGAATTTGCAAAATGCATTTCTGCTCTTAGGCAGGTGTAAGTGTAAAGGCACCATTCATTCCAGAAAAGCAGGTTGTGATTTAAAGCTTTAAAAACAAATCCATCTGAGGGAACGTGTACCTCCTTTAAGTGCTGTAGAAACAGACGCATTTTACTGAAGAGTTATTATTAAGAGTTATATATTTTGTTTAGCTTTTTTTCTAGGGGGAGACAGTAACAGAAACTTAAAAGATAAAATTGCATCAATGGAGAATATTTAGTACAGTAGTTACACCAGGTAACCACCTGGGGGTGGTGCGTAGGGTTAACTAATTAAAAACTCATTTAAAATATAAAAAAATAAAATCATTCTATATATGTTGTTACGCAATGATTCCGACCGGTTGTTTGTAAACTTGCAGTCATACTCTTGCAGTGCATTATGGGTAAACACAGTCTGACAAACCATTATTAGAATGGGTTCTCATACAGTATTTGAGACTCATTATAAACACGTTTAAGAGAGGGACGTGCGGTCCAGATGTTAATGGCTGCATTTAAAAATTTTATGTTTATAATGAATACAAAATGGCATTCCATATGTCCTGGTATAGTCGTTGTGCTGGAGGTAAGATCGAATCATTTAGTATACATTAGATTTAGCAGCTTTTTGGCAATATCCTTATGGTGTATTTACAAAAAGGAGCTGAGCCTGGAAAGGTAAGTTCTACCCCATGTCATATGTTTCAGTGCAAACATTCAACAAAAAATTTTTTGTTTGTTTTGTTTCATATAATTTTTTTTTACAAAAAAGAAAAAAAAAACAACAACAACAACTGTAAGCTGACATACACAGCAGTTATGTAATAATTTGAGTATAGTGTATTTTACAATCTGTCCATATACTGTATATACTGTCACTGATGTAATGATCTGACAGTTTAGCTTTAGTTAGTTTGGTTGGCAATTTAAGGTACCTGGTTTAGAGCCCGTCATGCTGGCTTCCCAAAATGGTGCTTAAAACGGGAAAGTGACAAAAAGAACTGTGACAGGTTCCAACAGTGCATTTCCTTTTTTTTTTTTCAATGGCGCAGATCCCATACTGATTGCACTGTTGGGTTGGTGAGCTGAAGTTTGCTGCCTAGAATCTTTCTTGGACCTCTTTCGGCTTCCTCAGAATAGCTTCACCCTCCTGCAGCGGACAACGAGGAGCCCCCAAACCGGTCTGTACATACAACACATAAGGCAATGGCTTCTGTATACTGTATAAAACACACTGAATTGCTAAACTTTATGTAGCGTCACACGAGTGTCTCAGGTAGCGTGTCAGCATTGTCTGAAGACAGCAGCTGCCAGATGTGCCACCTGTCCCTCTGCCAGTCTTGCCATTCTGAGCTCGTGGGCATCAGTGTGTCGGTCGGTGAAGATGAGTTCTTGTTGCCAGTCTTCCCGAGCTGCTGGGGTTGCTGCTGGGACTGTGACGCGATAGAATTGGACGATGTCGATCTTGAGTGTCTGTACGGTGGTGGAGGAGGACGTGCTTCATTCCTATTGCCCGGTTTTGGGTAAAGGGTGGGGCTATGCGTGCTATGGCTGCTGCTGCTGACCGGAAGGTCCTCTAAGCTGCTGGATACCAATTGGCCGTTGGGTTTAATGTTCAGGTTGAGGCATGCATGTGTCAGGGATCTGACGGCTGATGGAGACCGATCGTCGATTCCATCCCTGGAGCTGCGGGAGCTTCCGTCTGATATGTTGCCGCAGGAACCTGGAACAACAAACCGACAGACGTCTTTTTTTGAAACAACACCAAAAAAATATTGTAAAAAAACTTCAATCCTGGGGGTATACTTTATGATCCCCAAGATTGTGAAGATGTTTCATAAAAACTCACAGCAAAACAGGATAAATGCTATTTACAGCTAGTTACTCATCCTGACAAATTATTGTATTCGAAAAACAAACTTTTTAACTGCTCCATATCTTTGTTTTAGAAGTTTTGAACTGGCATGTTTAAGGAAAACCACGACATGGAGCCAGACATTCTGTAGCAAAACACGATGCATTCTTTTTGTCACATGATCAGCAAAAAGAAACTACTGGCTGTGCAAAACAGCAGCTGCCACAAGTGAACTAAATGTGTTCAGTGGATTACTGGAGAATTGTAAAGAAAAGAAAAAGAACCGTTATACTACCGTTACCATCATATACAGTATAACCGTATACCATTACTATATAACCGAGCACAAATATTGTATGTGTCGCTTAACGTTTATGATATGTTCTGTAAAATAGGACCTTATGCGATTTGGATGTTGTGCGAACATCTTATGTACTTTACAAAGCTGTAAAGATTCCTGTAATGTAAATTTCTGATCTTTTTCCATCTTTCTTCTGCATTTGGGAGCCATGATGCACTTACAGTACTATTTTCTAAAGAAGATTAAGCAGAGAGATACAGTATAATCCTACAACGCTCACTACACACGGAACAGTTGTGTACAACAGACATTAAATACACACACTCCTACAAGAAGCTGTGTTTGCTACAGTATGTCGCTATGTCTGGTTCACACTCTTTCTCGTTCCTTTACTTCACTGGGGTTTATGAACTCTCTTATAGCCTTACTGTATGAGACCACGAACGTACACTATACACAGTTGGACGATGCACAAAGCAGATGTTTAATAGGGGCAAACCTGTACTATGATGATCTAATCTTCAACTACCAACATGAAAGTGAAACTGGTAAAGGTGAAGGTTAATTGAAGTTTTTGTTAATCGTTGTAATTTGTGTGCAACGAAACTCAATAATTTTTCCACGTTTCTTCAATTTGCTGCCACTGACTCACTACAAAAACATAACCAAAGCGTAAGTTTGCTCGTTTTATATTTAGACAAATACATGTTTGTTAATGACTTGCATGCTTCAGTTACTAAATACTCAACCGCAGGCTGATTTATGCATTATGATAAAACGGTGTGAGTTTTTTGCAAAATCACAATGTTTATACTGATATACAGTAAATGAATAATTTTAACATAGTTTTCTGGCACGGTGCTTTTTAATCCCCTTGTGACTAAAAAAAACAAACATGCACAAATATTTGCTATCACTTTGCAATAATTAATGCATGTTTTTTCTTAAAACCGAAAAAATGGATTTATCTCATTTTGCTGTCAAACTGTTTATACTGTATATATACTCACATAAAGTGGTTGTCCAGTTATTATCAGATCATTTATCAATAACATCGTGTTTTATTTAGATCATAAACTCTTTCTTTATGTTTACATTGCTGCATTTATCTCATTTTGCTACATAAATCTCTCTTAAACTGTTTTCTCTCATTCCTACTTCTTTAGTAACTATTGTACGTCATCCTGGGCAAAACCATAGAGTCCCTGGATCCCATGAACGCTGTTCACAGGGCAGAACTACACCCTGGGTACATGATAGACGCATGACTGTCTATCATCTCAAAGTGTATTAAACTGTAAGCACTTTGATTCATTCAGTAGCCACAGTAAAACGAACAGCAACAGTACAGTATGTAGTTGGAAACGTCTGGACCAGGAGTTTAATGAGTTAATATTTCTTTCAGCTGTCCATAAAACTCCTGCAGACTTTTTATGTACTTTATAGCAAACCGTATTTTACATCCCAGCATAAAGTATATGAGAGCATGCTTCTCAAGACGTCTCTGCCCTGTCTGCGTCTGCAGTTCTTGATCTCTTAACCAGTCGTTCTTCATATTTTAATATTGTTTTTCCATCACTCTGTGTTTTCTAAGGTCTGCCCTGGAAGGAGCTTTCTTTTTCGTGAAGTCGAAATTCTGCAACTGGCTTCTTACACTTGGTTTGGGAGCCATAATGCTTTTGCTATGTTTCTGACCGGTTTATTTTGGTTTTCCGGTTTCCCGAGGGCCTCCTTTACTGGTGTTGACAATTCTTTAGTCCTTGTTTTGAGATACAACAGCAATAGACTCCACATGCTACATCTGGGAGTCATTCCTTTTTAGTCCTGAACATTAAATAATTACGCATTGGCTTTCAGACACACAAGAAACAACTGAGCAGCCAACTGTCCAATTAGGTTTGATTTCCTTAAATGGGACAACTATGCGTAAGGGGCCGTGCACTGCCTTGTTCACCAGATATGAAAGGGACGGCATTAAAGCACCAAATAAAGATAAATAAATCCTAAAACAGAGTGGTCTCTTTACTGTTACTTGTATAATGTTCAGAGTGTCACATGTTCTGCTTGTGTCTAAGTTAAAGCTCTGGGTTACTGATCAGAAAATCAGGGGTTCAGGTCCACCAAGCTTGAGCAAGGTCCTATACCCTGTATTCTCTAGGGATGCTTTATCATGGCTGACTCTTCACCCTGATACAAGGTTCCTAACAAGCTGGGACATGATATGAGTTTCTTTGTGCTGCAACGTATGTGTGACAAATAAAGATTATGTGTTCTTCCATTGTCTCACATATTCCAAAAACATGATGGTGGGTTGGTAATGTTGAACTGCTTCTATATACTCAAATGATTAAAGTTGTAGGTTACTGGATTTCTGATCGGACGGTTGAGGGGTTCGAGCCCTAGCACCGACAAAATTGCCACTCGAGCCTTTGAGCAAGGCCCTTAACCCCATCTGTTCCAGGGTATACTGGCTGACCCTGCGCTCCGACCCCAGCTTTCTAACTGGGATATGCACTGTGCCGTAAGGTCCATGTGACAAACAATTACATCTTAATCTTAATGTGAATGTGTGTGTGCGCCTTTGATCTAATCAAGGATCCACTACAGAAAAAGTAAGAGATAGCCTAGGGTTTACAGGACAGAGTCTTTTTCGGTGCAGTACCTGCATAGGTATGTTCTTGCATTCCTGGCTTCAGTGTTGTATGCCATGCACCCCAGATGTTCGCACGGTCCTCTGAAATAAGGAATGAAGTATTATATGTTATATCACGCACGCCATGTAACGGTTTTGAGTTATTGATGTGTACACGGATCAGCCATGACATTATGACCATAAACCAGCAAACTGGTGACAGGATCATGGGCACTCAAGGCCCACCCATGCCCAAGGGGACAGTCTGTCTGGGTTTATCCCAGCACAAATCACTGAAAAAAAGTCAATGCTACCAGCGATAGAAAGTCACCAGGACACCCAGTAGACTACATCGTGCTGCGCATGGTCAAACCACAAGACCTCCAAACTCCCCACATCTCAATCCAGTTAAGCCGTGGGATGTGCGGACAGCTCTCATCTTATCAACCCCCAGCTCTCAAAGGATCACCACACCACCCCCAGAGACCCTACAGGGCCACACCCGAGAGGCCAGAACTGCCCCAAAACCAAGGTGGTTTTAATGTTAATGGATTTACTGTACCGTTATGGCTGATCAGTGTATATTTCAATACATATCTCCACTATAATAAATAACATTATTTTACCCTTTGTCGGGGACCAGATGTTTGAAACAGTGTCCCTGCTGCGGCCCGTCACTTGTCCAACCAGGCTGTACTGTTCTGGGACGCAGAAAAGTCGCTCCGTGCTGAGAACTCGTCCGGAGTGGACCTCGCTGTCTTTCGCCAGGTCTCCTCCTCTCCTCTCGGACAGCACAGGTGAGTTGTTGTCGTAGGGCGAGACTTCGCCGCTGGATGCCTTGTTGGAGTCGCTGGACGATCGGCACTCGCTCAGGGAGAGGGACGCCTCGGAATTTAACAAGTCGGGACTTCTGGAAAAGAAAGGCGCAACAACGGGGTCACAGTGATGTAGGTGACAGGAGGATACTCAAATCTGGGGTATAATAATAATAATACTTTTTTAAAATAATATTTTTGTATGCAACAACTGCATTGAGTCTTTTACTTTATTTACAGTAAGATAAAAGCTAGATTAAAAATGAAAAGCACTATAAATGAGCCACTTTGTTCGAAATTAAATTTAAATATATATTTTTTTTATTTAATGACTGCTGAATTGATCTTAATTTTACTTAACTGCGCAAATTACATTTTTTGTTTACGTTTGACATTTGTGCAAATTTGTGAAAGAGAAAAAATCAATAGAAAAAAGAAATGCAAAGTTGTTCTAATGTACTTCTTTTTTTTTTCCTTATAGCCTAAAATGTAATATTTGTCCATTTTCTACTGTTTCCTGAACATAAAGAACTGAAAATATAAATGAAAACCTACTTAATAAGCATTAAGAATTTGGGCTGCAATGTTGCCTCTTGGCCACCAGATGGCAATACTAATCCAAAAATCCCACTGCATATTCCCTACATTAATGTGACAAACTCCATCTAGTGAAAAATATGTCAAAGCGAGACTCTTTCAGCTTTTTACATTTTGACTGCATGTTTATGTTTCAGGATGACTTACTGGGAGTCCTTGCGTCGTAAGAGGTAGTCCACTACGTCAGGATCCGTCTCTAGCAAGCTCATCAGTACCTCGTTCTGCAAGTCTGGAGACACCTGCACGGGAACGAAAGATTTAACCGTTTAACGTCCGAGATTATTATTTAATAGTCGTACACAATATGAATGATTCGGTTATTACAGGAAGGAAACGGCAAATGCAATTAGGAGGGTGAGAAATGTACGGGTACGACCTGGGAGTTTAGGTTAAATCAAGATTTCATAATACACACACACACTGTTTCATGTGCAAAACTACAGTTCCAGTACAATATGTACTGTATGTATATGTATAGGTGGAAAAAAAAAAAACGCAATTCGATTCTTTACTTGTTACATTCCTCAAAAGTTCTTCTTATCTTTAAGGAGTTTAGAATGTAAGAGAGAGAGAGAGAGAGAGAGAGAGAGAATTAGGATTTAACACGTAACACCCCTCGGGCATCAGCTAAAACCCTCCCCTCCATTTACAGGTGGCTCCTGCCGGGCCTTTCATCTAAGTCCGTCCATTCAGGCTGAAATTAGGCCTGAGATTCACACCAAACACACACAACACTTCTACTTGGCTCTTCTATTGTCTCATAAAGGTTTTAAGCAGAATGGTCTCGATGGCCTGGGGTTCAAAATCCCATTAAAAAGATAGGAGTCATGAATGAACCAGGGTAAACTGTGGGTAATAAACACTTGCAGGTAACAAAGAGTAACTTGAGAGCGTGTGAGCTTTGTGGTGTGTCTCGGAAAGTACAGACTACAAACATGATCATCTACTGTATGACGTATGTGCATCTTTTTCCTGTTGCACTCTGAACTGTCGGGCTAAGCGATTAATCAAAAGGTTTATTACGCTGAAAGGTTTATTCAAATTATTATTGTATTATTGATAGTATTATTATTGTTTCAACCTTAGCAATATTTCCATCTTGATAAATAACTATATGCATGCAGTTTACACCTTCCACAGCAACCAAGTGAAGAAAGAGCAACTAGAAAGGTTTATCACTTGGATGTCCTTTAAGTGCACAGAACCAGGAAGCCTCTCTCCTATCTATTGAGGTGTATAAAAAAAATGCTGTTGGAGTTTTGGAACGTGTGTGTGTGTGTGTGTGTGTGCACCATAGATTTGCATGTACATATTTATTATATTGCTCCCAAATGTCATTCACTTGTGTGCGGTGTAATTTATATTGCCCAATACATAAATGCCAAGGTGAAATATGGTGGTTCTAACGTCGTCAGACAGACTTAATACCCCTTCTTGGCAGGAATGGATACTGCGCAATGAAAAAGCATTCAGGTTTAAAGACGAAACAGAGGATAACCGAGACGCGCCTTCGTCCTGGATAAACTCCACCCATGCATGTAACTGTCTGAGCAGCACTTAAGTCCATAAATAATACTGAAGGATTAAAGTCTAACTACATGCGTTTACTCAACTCTGAATATGAGTTTTTATTCAGTGTTGTGCAAAAGGTTTGGAACGCTACCCCCCCCCCACAACATTCTTTTAAAGTAACTCATAAAAATATAATTTAATGTTCATAACTACTGGATATGACCAATGTTTTTCCAACGTGTACTTTTATTTCCTAAGAACACTTCAATTACTTCCTGGATGTGGATAAAATACACAGTTGTGTGCAGACCTTTGTGCCACCATGGGTTATGAGGGAACAAATGGAAAGTGCTTATCCAAATAATAAGGATGATAAAACAGATGTCAGGAAAAGAATGGGAATATGTGAACTTAGTAAACAGGATTGGAAAAAAAAGAAAAAGGAAAAGAGTTGGAAAGGGAGGGGCAGGGATTTAATTTCGGAGTTTAAAACTAAAAGTTGTAAGTCGAAATTGAGGAAAGATTTTTGAGGTAAAGAAAATCAAAAATTTTGAGAAAAAAACTCAAAAGATTACAAGAAAAAATCTAATTTATGAGAAATAAACTTGAATGTTTTGTGTTTTTCTATCAAGCAAGGAAACTGCATATACACTCTGCAAGACTGGGCAGATGTCACTTGTTTTGCATTACGCCTGAAGTGGAGGATCTAATCAAACTCTACTTTGTCCTTGATAGAAAAAGAGCTTGAAACTGGAAATTTTCATGTTTTAAACTTGAAAATGTAGATTTTCTTCTTGGAATTTTTTGAAGTTTTTCTCATAATCATTTTTAAACTCAAGTTTAAGATTAAGTTTTAAACTCAAGTCATTTTCCTTCATAAATGTGCATTTTCCCCCTCGCAATATTCAGAGTTTTTTTTTTTCTCAAAAAAAGTTTTGAGTTTTTTTTTCTTAATTTTTTCGAGTTTTTTTCCTCAAACATTTAAAGTTTTTTCTCAATTTCGACTTACAACTTGAAAACTTTTAGTTTTACACTCCAAAATTCCCTGCCCCTCCCCTTCCAACTTTTTTATTTATTTATAATTTTTTTAAATCCCATATTGGCCCTCATACGCCGTCGTAGCTCTAATACTTTTGGAGGCGACTGTTTACTAAGTTCCTATTCCCATTCTTTTCCTTGTTTTGCATTATGCCTGGAGTGAAAATCTTATCAAACTCTATTTTGTCCTTGATAGAAAAAGGACAAACTGGAAACTGCAATATTCTGAAGTTTAACCTTGAAAAATTTAGTTTTTTCTCAATTTTTAACTTTAATTTTTTAAAATCCCATATTGCCTCTAATACTCTGTCGTATAGAGCAGCAAGATTGATGCTTTTGTTTTTGCTGTAAACACTTTGATCGGAAATCAAAAGACGAATAAGGGAATGGATCAGAACCTCACCTCTCATTTCATTACATTTACTATACAGTACATCCCTAATGTTAAACAATGTATTGTTCTAATTGACAGATTCTTCATGTGTTTAAAACTATTCGAACACAACTGGTTCATTTTTCCCAGGTCTGTCCTATTAGAGTGATAAACAGTTGATAGCACTGAAAAATCTGCTCTTTATTTAAGCACTGTGTATCACCCTACAGTAAATGCTCAATTTGTTTTTAAAAAAAAGGATAAACCAAAATAAAGACCAGTGAGCTGTCTACGGGAGAAAGACAACCATTTTGCAGCTGGAAAATAGAAGAAAATGAACCATGCAAAAGCATCTAGCATAGGAGTACAACATTATGGAAAGAAACCAATGGTGTACTAACAACCAGAGACTGAGCAAGTCAGCCAAGAAAAACAACAGGAAGTGATGACATACGCATTGCGAGTATTGTTAAAATAATAAGGTATCACCATCCACCTTTCTTAAAAGACTTTGAGACAATACCACAAAATGTAAACCACTCATCAGCAGTAACAATCAAAAGACCCGACTGGAATTCGCAAAAAGAAATACGGAAATGATGGACGATGAGAAAGGATCTGCTCATGATTCAAAACATATGAGCTCATTGTTCAAGCACAGTGGAGGTAGAATCATGGCTTGGGCTTGCATGTGCACTTTTGCATCGCTCGCTAATCTTCACTGTTAATGGAACTCATTAAGGCAGCAGCAAAAATTAAGACAGAACGCTACAAAAAAAATCTAATTTACTGAAAAGTGCATCCAATCTAATTAGGACTTCATCATGCAAGAAGACGATGACCAAAAACCAACTGCCAACACAACAAAGGCCTTCATTGAGGGGGAAGGTGGAAGGGTTTAGTCTGAACAGGTCAATCACCAAACCTTAACCTGTTCGAGCATGCACTTCACAGCTTCAAGATGAGACTGAAGAGAAGACCCCCCTCATAAATGAACAACAACTGTAAAGAGCCTTCATAAAAGAAGAATGAGGCAGTTTGGTGATGTCAGTGGGTCGCAATCCCAGGTGAGCAAGCCTGAGGCAACGGTGGGAAAGAAGATCTCCTTGAGACGACATGAAAAAGAAATCTTGTCAGGAACCAGACTCAAAGAGCAACCCATCTTCGTCTGGTTGACGCCAGGGAATGCAATTATTGCTCATCAAACACTTCACTCTTGTATATAAATATATATTTTGCATATTTTCTTGCTCACCATGAACAGCTCCTCATAGTTTGCGATCATCCTCTGTACCACAGCGATGACGGTCGTGGACTCCTCGGCCCGGGCCGAACTCTGCACGCTGAACTCTTTATCTGAGCTCTTCTGCTTGTGAAGCAGGTTCGGCCCAAAGATCGTAGCCAAGTTGAGCGACGTCATCTTGTTCCCTGTAACCTGTGGACAGACAGAAAACACTGTCATGTCTGGGACATAAAAAATTATAGAAATTCTTCTGCATGTGTATAATATTTATACGTTTATATGGGCTTAGTTGGTTAAGGCTCTGGGTTACTGGTAGTGGTTTAGATCCCAGCTCCACCAGACTGCGCCTGCTGGGCCCTTAAACAAGGCCCTTAATCATGTCTGGTCCAGGGGTGCCATATCATTGCTAACCATGTGCTCTAGAACACCAGCCCCAAAGCTGGGATATGCATAGAAAGAATTTCACTGTGCATTAAAGTAATGTATATGTGACAAATAAAGCCTTAAAATAACTTAAAATTAAACATCGGGAAAAGACTGAGGAAGAGAAACACCACATTTTACTTGTACGACTATCTGGTGATCACATGATTAGTGGTTCCTCTAAAGCCACACAAGGAACGAGACTCTGGCATTGTCATTACAATTTCACGCAACTCAATTTTTCTCACAGCAGGACTGGGAGGATTACGTAAGTATGCGTGTGGGAGTGAGTGTGTGTATTACGAACGTCTTAAACTTCAATTCTAATACATGAAGAATCGACTCCGCCTATCTCGTCTAAATAAAGCAAAAACATCTTTATTTTACTCCTAGGAACCCAACTAAAACTAGCGCACTGCGCAGCTTCCTCCAGTCTCTCACAGGCTCTCAGCAGGAACGTGAGTGTGATGAAAATGTTGATCAGCGTTCCCCTCCCGAGCATGAAATGAGTCGGGTTTCCTGTGCAGATAGGCATATGGGAAAGTACACTGAGAGAGCAGGCAGGAGTGAGAGTATTTAGGAACGGGCCAAGCAGGCCCCTGAGACTCCACATGATGAGGCTTGATTTTCTTTACAGATTAAGAATGTACCAATGGCGAGCTACAGCATGGGTCTCTACTGGAGCGTGGGGTTTGAACTGAGACCGAAGTGAAAATAAGTGCAGATTACAATTACGAGCCCCAAGAATGCACAGTTTAGTTTTGTGAAAGTACACTGCGTTCATCTTACTATTACACCTAACATATCTGTAGGACTGTATAAAGAAAAAGAAAGAACTTGAGTGCATGCTATACTACTCCTCTACGTTTACTGCATAGCATTTCCATACCCACACACAGTAAGATGAGAACTCACAGAATAAGATGACAATTAACATCAGCCTGGCCATAAGGATACCACTTGTTAGATAGAGCTTAAGCAGATTAATATGTGAATGTTTTTCCCCCACACAAAAAAAGAAAACCAAGATAAAAGCAGATCTGCTTAAGCTTCCAGCTCACTTAAAGAAAGTTGGGCAACTGACCCATTCACAGCTAACACAAGCTACAAAGTGAACTAGCTTCGAGCACAATTCTGCATCATAATATGTTGATAATAAACAGCGTTTGTGAAACTGTATAAAAGTAATGTCACACTCAAGGTTGTGCTGTTGTACTCAATATCAGCACTGGCTGTGCTTTCATACCTACCACAGTATAACAGGTGTGCTGATATTCAGTACAACAGCACTCCCTCATGTCATGCGTGACATTCCTTAAATATAATTTGTCTATGAATAGACAGTGGTGTTGATGGACAAGGAAAATGAGCTCAAGTTCAGCGTCAGAATTGTACAGGAATAAGACTATTATTTTTCACGGTTAAGCTAGCGATAATTTTATTAACCTTTTATTAACTTCTCAGTAAATAATGACGTTAATGTTTAAACCTTTTTTCATAAAAAAAATAATAATAAAATAAATTATATATATATATATATATATATATATATAATTTTACCAATAATAATGAAGTCCAGCAGCCATGTGGGTTGTCCATACAGTGAGAGAATTTATATAGATTTTTTAAAATTATTAATAAATACTACTACTACTACTAATAATAATAATAAAAATAATAATAAAAATATAAACTTGAACACAGCTTTGCCTCTTCATAAACCTACATGTATAAAACTTATTTTAACATGAAAACTACGTAGGAAGCAGCCATTTCAAACTTAACGGTATGTCACTTACATATAAAAGTCTATATGTGAATGAATACGTGAAACTGTTCACAACTCGGCCATGGTGCTGGAAAGCGCTGTTGTCAGACTGGCCTTTGGCATCAGCTCTGGAGAATCCTGTCTCCCCGGCACTTACTGTACACCCACTAACACGCTGACTACACTTTAGTCTAATACATACTTAGGCTGTGGTCTTGTAGTTTTTAGGTCAGAGAGAAGCTTGGAGTGTGTATGCGGGCACATACACATACATGGGGTGTGTGTGTGTGTGTGAGTGGGTTTGTGCATACACATATACACATGCACGCAGAGCAACATTTTATTAGTGGTTTCTTTAAAGAATGATCACACGTGACCAGATGTTCAGGTTTGGATTTCTCTTCTATATCTTATATTCTCTCTCTCTCTCTCTCTCTCTCTCTCTCTCTCTCTCTATATATATATATATAGTCTTATATTACACCATGCGTTGTGGACGAAAGTAAACACTGCGTCGCATCCATGCACCCCGCAGAAGTTGGCGTATCTACATAATCGACGTAATTGATTATATACAGTAAGACACAACTCTTCTTTAGGTAAAATCCACCCCATGCCCATGTGCACACCTTCTACATGACTGCTGCATAATGGTGAAGTACAAAATTGAACGAAACATGGAATTCTTACCTAAACACACATATTGCCCTATATGTGTAAAAGCCTGATTAAGAACCATTGGTCTTTATTTATAATCTAATACTTACTGATGCCTGCTGAGAATATTTACACTACATGAAAACACTACAGGGGGAGGTGGATCGATTCGGGCCAGGTGATTGAATTAGTGCTCGTTTTGTCTCAAATGTAGGCTGACAGTTAAACTGGCCTTCACTTGAAGACTGTGAGTATCAGTTTCACACTGCCTACATAACTATGCGATGACGCCATATTACTAAATAGCCCTTAATCAGGCACTGAGATGCATACATTTTCCAGATGTTGGGAAAGCCAAGCTCTACTGACTGACTGACCCACAGTGCAAAACTACACAGTACTGTCAGCTCTCAACAACTGCCCTAAAAACCTGAAACTATTTGGATCGTTCAGGTATTGCTGTAAATCCCATCCCAAAAATAATAATAATAATAAAAAAAAACATTCCACAAACTGGGATACAAATATCTAAATAAAACAGCTGTAATCACTACTGTACATTAGGTCTGAATCTCACCTCCTGTCCATCTTTGTCATATGAATTTTGAGCGTGCTGAGCCACGATGTGCAGAAACTCCAGCAGCCGCTGTAGGGTGTCGCTGTTACAAGGCGGCAGCAGGTACACGAGCAGCTGGGTGACTAACTGCTGGTCTTCTGCGTCCAGCACTATCGAGAGGGAAATCCAGAGTCATGGGTCAAAAATGGCAAAGGTTTCGTAATCCAGAACTGACCTACATAGTGCACTTAGAATAGAAGAGCCTGGTGGTTGAAGACAAGTGACCTGAACCTTGCTTGTTTTTCATGTTAATGCAAGCGATTAATCCAGAAATTTTAATGCATTACTATTTTTTTAATGCAAATTAATCACATGACCAAGTTTGATCCTAGTGGCTTTCCATAATCGCAGCGCAGTTACCTGGCTGTGAAAGGCAAATTTCATTATAGAGAGTTTCTAGATGGATGTTTGGATAAAACCGAAGTTGTGTGCTCAAGCTAGCTTCAAGGGAGACAATTTCCACAAGGAAACATTAAACGAAGATGTGAGAGTGGTGGCTCAGGCGGCTAAGGTTCTAGGTTTTTGATTTTCATATCTGAAGATGCGGATTTGAGCCACACCATGGGTGGGTTTGCCACATCCCATTCTACCCAACCACTGCATGCAGTGCCGGTCCAATTCGAGAGATTTAAAAAAAGCTACATAATCTGTTTTCTTCTAACCAGTTTGTCATTTATTTCTTTATTCCTACATTGCACATTTATAATGCAAGTAAGTCTGAGTATTTTTTAATGGGATTAATCGCGATTAATCACAGACTATGACTGCGATTAACTAGATTAAAATTTTAATCTTATACAGCACACGCATCATATTATATTTTTATTGGGAACAGCATTTTCAACACGCCAAACTAAATTAAATTTGGTAACTTTTCCCCATGAAGATGGATACTGGAAAAGTATTAGCATTTTCATAGAACATGTTTATCACTACAATATGAAAAAAAAAGGCAATTCTTTGTTAAAACCTCTCAATCGCAATTTATTTTCAATCACAATGTTCCGGATGCGTTTATAAAACCTGATATTAAACTGGTGTGGGTTTAGGAATCTACAGCAGGTAAACTACAGCTCGGTTCGGTTCTCTTGTTGAATCAGCTGCTGAGGGAAAAGGCTTTAGTTGAGGACGTTTCTCACATGTGGTGTTAATGAATGCTGTGTACAGCTCTTTGGTGAGCAGCGGGTCCGCCATGTCCCGGAGGAATTCCTTCAGAAGCGCCGCCACGTCATGGACACTGTGTTCCTCCTCCAGCTGCACGTCCATACCGCGATCAAACTCCTCCCGCAGCTGGGGCACAGAAATGATATAACTCGAATTAAGACATGTACTGAAGTATAAAAAAACAGTGTGTAAAAAAAGAATAATCAGCAAATCTATGTTGATTTACACCATCAATCAATCAAAAAGAGATTTAAAATGGTTCCTATAGTATTGGTGAAAGTGGCAAATTAGGCTTTTCAGGAATACAAGTTTGGCTTGTATTCCTCAAAAGGAAATAAAACCAAGAAGGGAAATGGAAGAATGTCAATCTTACCTTTACAGAAATAAGGTGTGTGTTGCTACTTCAGGATATATTTCCACTAGCAGAGCAAACATACTGTAAATAGACCATTTGGCCATATTGTTTGTGAAATGTCACTTACTAGACGTTGATTTCTTGTTCATAGCACAGATGTATTAAAGCGATATCAGACTCTCAATCATGCCATTATATACCAAACATCAGTACAGCTGTGAGTACCTACTGTATGGTACTTATTTCTGTAGTGAGACTGCCGTGCTGATATTCAGTACTTTTGTTTAAATATCGTATAACATGCGTCTGTATTTATTCCTCTTATTTTATAGCAATTCCCCAATACTAACATCTGTTTAATGCATTTAAAAACTACATATTATTTATTGCATCCATTTATAGCTATGATTAATATTATAAAAAATTGCAAAAAGCTGCTAATATTGTTTAATAAGAAAATAAAAAATGGATTCTATATGTAAAAAAAAAAAAAGCAAATGCAGCTAGTCACAAATAAAAGCACAAAAATTCATGTTAAAAATGAGCTAAATAGATTTGCTGTCACTTGTGGGAGCAATACACACATGACCTTGCAGTCACTTTTCCTGTCCCAGACTCAATGTTTGTGCTCAGTTTTAAAACCAGTCTTATTATTTGACTAGACCTCAGGACCAGAACCGGTCCGCACATTTCAACAGGATTTCTGGATAAACAGTGTCTGTGTCATTACACATGTACTTAAACACACTAGGAGGAACGAAATACTTCCCTTTCTTCCCACAAAGAATTTCACTTGATTGACCAGCATGTCCATGTGTGTGGTTTAAGAGTCCGGGACAGGAACACCCTGAAGCAGAATACGCTCTACAATGGCAGGTGGTGTGCGGCGGCGCTTTAAGAGCAGTTCAAAAAAAAGGACCACCAGTAAACAGGCATTAGGGTCATTAGCGTACAATTAGCATTCTTGTGCATGTTGAGTTTAAGAGCTACAGGGGTTGTCATAATACAAAATCCATTGTTTATATGACAATACTATCATGAACTGAATTTCGATACTTCGATACCATCTCTCACTGAGCTAAACAACTTTACGGGTAAAAAAAAAAAAAACATATGAGACTAATTGGATTCATCATATTGTGTCTTTGATGGAGGAATGGAGTGAAATAAAGGAAATTATATAACTTACTGAGATTTATTACTGCTTGGAAAAAAAAAACACTGAATAAAAAAATTATAATAGAAAACTATTTTTTTTTTTTCAAAACACCATGCTGTAGTTGTCCCTTATTTTATTAGGGTAATAAAATTATGGGTAACCGCTGCATTTTTTCAACTATTAACAAAACATACAGGACAGTGTTACCTCTGCAAACGGACGGCCGAATTACAAACTGGGGCAGGGTGTTTTTCCTACTACTCACACACACACACACACACACACACACACACACACACACACACACACACACACACACACGACACAGAGACGTCACTGCTATCAGCACTGTGCTTAAAGAGACACAGACACCTTTCAGCCAGACGAAATGGATATCTGCACAGTAAAAGACTTGACTATTTCAAAATGCTAAATACTAATGAGAGTACTGTTTTTGAAATTCTAATTCTACCGCAGAACATTTTTAGTACTGGTATCCCACGCAGCACTACAACCTACCTAAACATTTTCAGTTGCAGGCCATAAAGTATAGTCCTGCATGGCAACGGGATTCTCTAAGGCAGGGTTGTTTAAACCTAGTCCTGAGGGGCCGGTGTCCAGCTCAATTTGTAATTCAGTAACACTTGGACACACCCACTGAACCTAGCAATTAACAGATTAGACAAATATGCTGAGTTTGAGCAGAAAAATACCCAAACTGTGCTGGACATTCCAGGCATGGATTCGAACAGCCCTGCCCTAATGGCAGTGGCCTCTGCGGGATACTTGGAACTTGGAGGCCAAGTCAAGACCATGAACTCTTTGTCCTGTTCCTCAATCCATCCCTGAACAATTCTCTATAGAAGAGTGCATTATCATGCTGACAACATTCAGTATTTTTTTTTGCCTGATAATTAACTCATTGGTTTTTACTTGTATTTATAAGAAAAGAAATACTTCATTTCTTTGAGCAGGTAATAGTCCTTACGGAATGTTTAGTAACGCAAGAAAGTCTCAGCAGGTTTGTTCACGTTTTGTGAGTCAAGTGTTACTTGTATATCCGTATAGTATCGCAATTACCTTAAAAACATTAACGTTATACAGTAACCACTTAGGTTTGTGTTCCCCTTGTGGGTTTCAGGGTGAGGCCTCTGTGGATCGCACTTGGTAGTCTGGCGCATCCCATGGGTGCCGATCAGAATTGAATCGGAGGAATTTGGAAGCCAGGTTGGCGGCCTTGGGTTCTTTGGCCCGGAACGCCTTTTTTTTTTTTTTCCATCTGGTTTACTATTTGTAATCATATAATCAGCTTTTTGCTGTTTTTGCAGTGAGTCACACTGTGTGACCCTTGCTCCGTTGTCTCTCCCATCACTCATCCAACAGGTTCTTCACACAGCGCTTTCCTGTTTCCTTTGCAATTTGATTCTGATGCGCACTGGGACCCGGTGATATTAGTTTACTTTAATGAAATAAGAGCACTGTTTGCACTGGAACGATGGTTTCTCCAGAGTACCGAGAGTGTTCACCAAGCAAAACATCACCGTATTCGAATTTTTCTAAAAGTAAAAGCTTGAAGGCACATTTAGATCTCGAGCCAAATCAGCACTATTTAAAAGGAAGAGGGAAAAAAATACCATTCATAACTGAGACAAGTTGGCTGCACAGTGAATTAAAGATAAAAATCACTTGGTGTTGGGTCGTGGCATTAGAACAAAACGGAGGTGGGGCAAATCAGTCGTCAGAATTTTTATCATATGATTAATCAGTAAAACAAGGCATGACATTTAAGAACTTCTCACTTAAATTTTTTTACTTAGGAATAATCCTCAATCTTACATTTTGGTTTGATCTTATTTTAAGAAACTGCAGATAAATTAATCTTAATGTAATCTTGTGTAGATGCTTTTTTTTTGCAGTCTAGAAAGAACCCTAACCGTAGTCCAAAAACCAAGTTCGCAAAAAAAAAAATATATATATATATAATAATAATAAAAATATAAATATATATATATAAATATATATATATAAAAATTTTCCCCCTCATTAAAACAAGTCCAAAGTAACAAGTATTGTAACAAGAAATCTAGTATTTTTCTAGTATCAAGTAACAAAAAACTATATCTTAAATGCAACTGGATTAGGACCTGCTTAAAATTAAAGATGCAAAGTACATAATTTTCAAGATACATTAATTAAACAATGATTTGCAATTATACAATATTTCATACTTTAGCTCCACCCTCAGTCAGATACGCACCACTTAGCTCTATTTTCTCCTGCAACTGCAGTTCATAATGTAGGCAGCAGAGGGCTCTCTAAATTACACACCGCCTCTTTAAGGACATCGATGCAAAATTTAAATACTGACATTTTATGTACTTTTTGGCAGTTGAGCCAAAGTACATGAGAAGGCATGTAAGAACTGTGCCTCCTACCTGCCTCACTCTTTTCTTCGAGCTGCCCACTCGAAAGATCCCCACCGTCTGTAAACCTGTGTGGTGTAAAAAAAATAATAATAATTTTTAAATTAAAAAAAAAAAAAAAAAAAGTAAATTAAGCCACCTGTTTAAAATTTAAACTTTTTTAAAAATTTTTATTACATCATGCATAGGTGTGAAAGTTCGTAGCATGCGTACCATACTTCTCAAGGTGCTGGCAGCAGCTGTCCAGCACGCGTGGCACCTGCCTGTAGATGGGGTTCAGGCTGAGCCTCTTGTCCTGCTGCTTCTCCTTCTTGCTGGCCGCCTCAGCCGGCAGCGAGAGCTGCAGCGCCTCCAGCAGACGTGACTGACTGTCGTCCAAATCCGTGATGGAGTCCACGGACATGCCACCCTATGCAAGGTGTTAACAATCATTATATTTGTTGATTATATTATTCTGCCAAACCTGTACAAGTGTCAAATCCAAATATACCACGCATGTAGAGGTTTGTTAGCTTTTATCCCCTCATCATTCTGTTTTTATTAGGAATACCAGCATGTCTGCACAGTTATTCAGTTACAGAGCCAAACGTATGACATCAACACAATGCATAAAACCATGCAGATACAGATTAAGAACTTCAGTACGTTTTCACATGACATCAAACAGTTATGTGGACAGGCAGATAGACAACATGATAGCGTCAGGACTAGAAACTGATATGGTCTTCTTCTGTTGTAGTCCATCTACCTCATGGTTCGATGCATTCTGAGATGCTTTTCTGCATAATGCGGTTATAAAGACTAATTACTTGAGTTACTACAGACATCCTGTGAGCGCAGACCAGTCTGGTCATTCCCCTTTCATCTTTTACAAGCTTTATACACTTCTACCTTTGCCTCTGACCTTTACTATATAAAGACACAAAGATCACACCTTTTCATTCCATTTTAGAGATGTTTAATGTAAACGTTAACTGCAGCACTTATCTTGTATCTGCATGACCTTTATGCATTGTGCTGATTAGATAACTGCAAGAATGTTCAAATGTACCGTTGTACCTAATAATCTGGACGAGATGGGATGGTGAGGTTCACAGTAAATCATTACCAAACTTAGTTTGATGTACAACTTCGTGATAATGTACATGCAGAAGTCAAATGAAAGCAAAATGTCCTTCAAGTGGTCCGGTTCTCAAAGCGGTTGGGGATTTCTTTAGAAATAACTTCAATTAGACTTGGAAACTGCTGATTTACTGGGATTTCCATGCACAACCATCTCTGGTGTTTACAGACAATGGTCTGAAAAAATCTGGGTGAAAATGTCTTGATGCTAAAGGTCAGAGGAGAATGGTCAGACCGGTTCAAGCTGATAAAAACTCAAATAACATCTGGTTACATCCGAGGTATTCTGACGAGCATTCCTGAACACACAACACGTCGAACCTTGAAGCAGATGGGCTACAGCAGTGGAAGACCACACCGGGTGCCATTCCTGTCAGCTAAGAACAGGAAACTGAGGTGATAATTCCCATGGTCTCATGGGACAATTGGACAACAGAAGAACGTTGCCTACTCTGATGACTCTCAATTTCTGCTTCGACATTCGGATGCTAGTCTTAAACAAGATGAAAGCATATATCCATCCTGCCTTATCAGTGACGCTATCAGGTCAATATGGACCAAAATCTCTAAGCAATGATTCCAGAACCTTGTTGAATCTATGCCACAAAGATTCAAGGCAGCTTTGATGGCAAAAGAGGGTCCTACTACTACGTTCTGGCCAGGTGTACCTAATGTGTATAACATGCTATTGATTAGTAAATCCAGGACATTTTGGGTTTTTCCCCATTTGTCCAAAGTTACCCTTGTGGAGGCTGTTGCGATCCACAATGTGGAAAAATCCAGATTCTTCATATTCAAACACAAAATAAATGTAAGAGAAGCAGCTCCTGAGCTTGTGCATTACAAATTGAGTGAAATATACAATAAGTTTGCTGTCCTCTAACAACTGGCTCTGGCTTTGCTCTGGCACCAACGTCTAATCATCAGTCACACCTTTATGAGCTTCGATTCATCTGTGTCTTATTATTCTGTTGTTTGTCTAGTATCTCTGCAAAGAACTGTGCTTTCTGTAACAGCTGGATGTCCAGAGTGAAGGATAAGCTGCAGGCATTTAGGATTACACCACCAGAAGAGTACACGGGTAATCTTACAAACAGCTTTTGCTACATCCAAACAGTCCTGCTTGTGAGTTTCCTGGCCCTCCTGAGGTTTGCTAGGGGGCTTTGGAATGCATGTAAGTTAGCTATTGTGCTGCTAAAAGAGGGCAGTAAATGATTTTTAAGTCAAATTCCACCGACGCTGTCAGAATTGCCCTGTGTTTCACAAGGGCTTCGCTTCCAAGCTTCAGAACCTGGCAAGTTCTCGGTGTTTTGAAACTGCTTTCCTGATTATCTGGCTCTAGTTCTCAGTTTTGGTTCCGTTTCTAGTGCAAGAGATGCCGTGCTTGGTTAATAAGGTTCTCTTGAGACTGTACCTGTTTCTGTTTACTCGAAATTACTCTGTTTTTTTCCTACATCAGGATCTTCTCCATTCCAAAAGAACATTCTGTAGCTGGTTGCACTGTTCCTATAACGGCTGATATCTCACTCCCTGTATGGAAATGTAAAACACTAAGTCCCCGACTTATGAACGAGTTCCGTTCCGGTCACATTCGTAAGTCAGATTTGTTCGCAAGTCTGACAAAAGAATGCCTTATATGCTTTTAACACAAATATACAATGTAAAGCATAAAAAAATAAACATACAGGTTTGGTGTTTTGGTTCCGCATTACACTTTCGCAAGATTGCCCGTCCAAATAGTGAATGGAATCCCGCTGATGCTGCAAAGGAAGCACGGTGAGATGTCGGGGGGAAGGAACAACACTACATGGTGTTTACTGCGCGCTTGAATGGACGCCATTTTGTCTCAGGGCTGTAATGGACTGTGAACAGGACAGCCACGTTATCATTATGCTCCTGGACTGATTCATTGAAACCGGTGAGACTTATTTCTCCTGCACCCCACACACATATAATATAACAGATTTTATACAGACATTTTATACATTTGCTTTCTCACACACGAGCGATTTGTTCGGGGTCTTTGTAAAATATATAAACTTTTTCTGATATATATATACAAATATGTTCAGGCGGTTTGAGATCGGAGGTCAGAGCAGAATAGAGAGATGGGTTTCAGGTCACAGGAGGTCTACAGCAACTCAAATAAACTCTTTTTCAACCATGATGAGCAGCAAAGCATCCCATAACCCTCAACATACCAAATCTTTCGGTGGATGGGTTACAAGATCACATCAGCATCCACATTTGTCAGGCAAGGTCAGGAATCTGACACGAAACTGGACATCGCCTGGTCTTTTTTCCTATCTTCAGCTGTTCAGTTTCTGTAGAGTACAGCATCGATATTGTATTCGGCGTTGTTTCTAGACAGAAACCACACCCTTACCAAAATAGAGCAGAAATAGAACTCGAATGTAATATTATGTTTGGCGGGCATTAACCACGCCACTGTGTTCTTACCACGACTGCTGTAAAAAGGGAGTTATTCCCAGGCTCTGATCCTGATCCCACAGTCTGTTTATGACCTCAGTTCCATCACTGGTCAAACTCAGCTGATGTCCTCCTACGTGTATATTTTAGTTCACCTGTGTCTAGCTTTCTTTTGCCAACATAAAAATATTGCTCTGACTTGCTCCTTGTCCTTGACTACTTTTCCCCTCCAAGTTTTTTTTTTTTTTTTAACCTCAAGTTTCAAGGAAGCACCACGGCTCGGTGTTTAACACTATTGCCCTTGATTTCCAAGTTTTGAGGTTTGAACCTTGCCTGTTCATGCTTTGTGGGTTTCCTCCGAGTACTCTGGTTTCCTCCCACAGTCCAAAGACATGCACTGGTGTTTCCAAATTACTTTTAGTGTGGTATGGATATACAGTCTCCTATATATATAGTCTGTATACTGGAAATGTTCCAATTTGGCATGATGAGGTTCTCAAATGGCTGTAAAAGTCTTTTTTGTAACTTTTTGAAACCAGTGATAAAATCTGTCTGTTCTTACCCTCCTGCGAGCACGGGGTGCTGCTTCAGGCGTGTTGGATGAAGTGGACTCGTTGGCCGTCTCCGAGGTTGAGCTGAGCGATGAGTTGCTGCTGGAAAACTCCTTAGTGGGCCGACGCGTCGCAAACTGCAGGATGGACGAAACCAGGTCGCTCGTGTCTCTCTGCTCTTCCCTCTGACCTTCTTGACGCTGACGCTGGGTCCGGTCGTTGGTGATCACCTGTGATAAGGAGATGCCGAATGCCTGCGGTGCGTTTTCTGAGATGGTGCAAGAAAATTTCGGAGGGGGGAAAAAAAAATAAATCAGTTCAGACTGACTTTCTCCAGAAATAACACTGGTCAGCATTTAAGCTCAGACATCACATGGCTTTACTGTTACAAACTGTTTTTTGCAAAGTACCTTAAATTCCAAGAGTTCAATAAGAGTTGAGTTCTTGTCATCCACTCAAGCTAAATTTAAGACAGTTCTCCATGCGCTATGTTAGCTACCACTTTGTACCTTATTTAATCATGTATTCAGTGTGATGAGTGATTCGTCTATTCAAGTGCTTTTGTATTTAAATATTTTTTTTGAAATACAGTTATTCCTCGTCATATAAACGCCCCTTCTCACAAATTTTTCCTTAAGAACTGAAATTTTGCAAGAAATTTGCCTCGACACACGAACCATTTTCGGCATACGAGTGAAGTTACGAAAGCCGGCTAAGTTGCGCGTACGTCCGGGAGTAATTTATGCCCAATTTTAGTAACATTTGACTAAAAACAACCTTAATAATATTATATTTAGTTTGTTTTAAACTTATTTCAAGAAATTATAGATGGGTTTGACTAGATTACAGATTATTTCACTTGCTAACAGTTTTTGTAGTGTACAGTCCTGACCTCGCTGTTGAAGGAGTTCCTGGGAGGCCAGCGTTTCAGACATAAAGCCGGGAAGCTGATCATGGCTCCGGTGTACTGAGAAAACCATTTTCTACCATGATGGTATCCAAGCCCTAGTGAAACGCTGGGATCAGTGCATTAATGTAACAGGGGAGTATATACAGAAATATAGGGAACAATCAAAAGTCCCGGTTTGACTTGAACACCACTCGCTACAGTAAATCAAGAAGATTTTGCAGGTCGCCCTAGTTTTGTCATTAGGTTGAAGGCATTAGATTGATGACGGGGACTTTGACACATCATGACACCACTTTGCAGATTTGTTTCGTCTTTTTCTTTTTGTTTGTAGACTTTTGCGGTCGCACGTACTAACACTAACTGCACGCTGTTCCAAATAAATAGTCACATAGAGTGACACACCAGACTGTTTGCCTTTTCAGTGTTACGGTAAAGGATTATTGCATGGGAGAAACCTCCAAATGTGTGTGTGTGTGGATTTCATTCTATAGTGGTACGAACAGCTGGCTGCTGAATATAGCAGCTGGAATAAACGGCATATGCTGTCCATACAGACCAGCTTAGACCAATCAGTGTTTCAGACAAAATATACATGCTGAGAGAATGAGCGAGTGTGTGTGCGCATGTGTGTGTGTGTGTGTGTGTCTACCAGACCTGCTACTCTCTAATAAGACAGACCATTTCAAAGGAGTACTGGCTTATGACAAACAGCCACATGTAATTAAAGACGCCTCTTGGGTATGCATGAGGATTATTACAGTACTGTATGTGTTCTAACATGAAAAGTAAACTAAACCAAAAAAAACAGCAATGCTGCCACGTGAAAAATCATGTGATCTAAAATCCCATGTGATCTAAAAATGTCCTTGACTGTGATTAATTGTCCTGGATTCCTGTACTAGTGTTTATATTTAACAGGGATTTTTTAAAATGTTTTTTAATGCTACAAAACTTTCCAAGATTTCACAGTCACAGAAACAACAGTATTCTTAGTTAATTACTTATTGTAAGAAAAGTGTAAAAATGCTAGACTTGGAAATGTTTATTAATTTTATTAGACAAAACGAACTGTTTTGGTGTAAAGGGTGTAAGACGTAGGCGAGCCGTGGGACGTGGTGGCACTGTAGATGCCCTGATGTTGCAATTTTTTTCCCCCCTCAAAACTGGAAGCCGTTCCAATTATGCCATGCAAGGTCAGCTTACTCAGAGCCATGTCCCCTTACAAGGAGAACTTTACACTTTTCTAAATATATCCCAGTAGAAACTGCATCTGTGTGCCCCTGTATAGTTTTTTTTGTTGTTGTTGTTCAGACAGATTGTCCACCTGGGATTTGACTCAGCTGCAGCTGGAGCGGCTTGGAAGCTTTGTCTTCTGGACCACAACAGAATAAAATAAACCAAACTGATGTATTTCTGTCTGACGTAGTTGTCGCTACTTTCCCATCATCCAAACACCTTTTCAACTGGAGCTAAGATTTGTGTTACCTTTGTCTTTGTTCTTTTCCTTGGCTAAGGAGTCCAGCTTCCTCCGCAGTGACTTCTTCCTCTTCTGGCAATCTGCGAACACACGGCCTACATGTTAGCATATGTTAACGGTTAATCTGTGCTTCTGCTACAACAAGGCTCAATCCTGCAGTCACACACGTGGGGCGCCAACACTTCTTTGCATTCTCGGCCAGCTGTTCTGTTTCTATAAGTTAGACGGTTCACCGGGTGCATGTTGCCTGAAAGGTGAATGAAAGGGTGGCATCTGTGAACAACTGACCTCCCTACGGTTTGAAAACAAGCGGAGCTTTCCTGTGGTGCAGGAATGCAGCCAGAGATTTCCTTTCAGCCACACTCAGATGATTTGGGGTGAAACATGAGCTCGCGGAGGAGAGCTCACTCCTGCTACATCTCACGGCTCGCACCTCGAAATTCACGCTTGTTACACTATTCATAGTAAGAAAACTTACCCAGCTGTTTGGTTCAAGTTGTACAAAAATGGACATAAAAGGGAAAAAACTACTTAATAAAGAACCTGACTTTTCTCTATCAGATCAGTTTCAACTGAATACTTACGATTATTAGTCAAGATTCTTCAAAATAGGGGTGGAAGGTTTTACTGTAGACACTACATTTTACTACCGTTGTAGGACCTCTGGTCAACATTCACACGTGCATTAATACACTACAGGACTTTCAGTTAGTCTAATCTGCATGTCTTTGGACTGTGGGAGGAAACAGGAGTACCGGGAGGAAACCCACCAAGCATGGGGAGAACATGCAAACTCACAAACTGGGAGCAAAGCATTAATGCTGCAATTGAAGAAAAAAAAAAATGGTGAAACAATTGAATGTTATACTACTTATACTCATGTAGAAAAATACCTCAACACTGAATAAGAGGTTTAAAAAAAAAAATGAAAAAAGAAAAGCTAGGTACGTCTTAGTTGTATTCATGACATTATTCTATTGCGGATCATCATAAAACATATTTATAAGATGCAGCATGATATTTTATCTTTAAACCAGTTGTCTTCTGAGACTGTAACTGTTAATACAATCAAAACACACACAATATATCAATAATTTACTCCCCAGGCCAAATTCAAAGTTGAACATCTATCCATTCAATCTATTACCATAAAGAGATAACCTAAAGTACATACAGTACATTTTCCTGGCCAAAAAAAAAAAAAAACCTCCCAAAACTACTGAGTCTTGGAATATGCCGGTGCCATCAGGGCAGAAAAACTCCATAGATAAGATAACCAGGTTATTCAGTATATTTAGGTCATGTAACGTTACCAAGTCTGGACCTGACCAACTGAAGCCACCCCAGATCGTTGTACAGCAGGCACTACAGTATGCATGATGTGTGGATCGCTTCATGTGTTCCCTTCTCACCCTGATGCACGCATCACTCTGGAATAGGGTCAATCTAAAATCATCAGATCACATGACCTTTTTTCAATGCTCCAAAATCCAATCTTTATGATCCCTAGCAAATTAAAGACCTTTTATCCATTTAGTCTCACTTTCCTTCACTATTTCATAGAACTTTCACCATTAAACATAGTTATAATTCCTACTTCCCTTTTTTGTTTTTTTGCAATGCAACTACCCCAAGAGTTTAAGTGATCTCCATTCATAATTTTTTCCAACCACATTTCTTCAAGAAAGTTGAAAGTTTGAAGTTCAACAGTTAATTATTTCAGGTTTTAATAATGTGTTATACCTTTCTTAACCAAGATGCAATAATTTCAGTTATCTCTTTAGTATTTTTCTTCATTGCTTATTGTTGTTTAACTAGATATTTGTGCATAAATAGATTTATGCCAAATTGAACACACTTATAAATTTGATTAAACTTTAATAAACTTTAAGTGTCAGCATTTTACCTGAATAGAAATTAAAGGCGGGAAAATCATGTAAAGATGAGCACTGGCCGAAAGATTACCGAAGTAAAATGGAGGGAAGGAGACAGGACTTGCACCTGTTAGTTAATACTAAAACCACCTACAGAAGTATCATTCCAAAACCATATGCTAAGTCGCTCATCTACTGTATTTATTAGAGGGGGAAAAGAAGACTGCTCTTGGCATGTTTTTCAGTTATAACTCATAACTGCATACTTTTTTTTTTTTTGTCAAAATGCAGGGCTTCCATGCAAAAGAAGTAATGTCTGGGAACTCTGCATATGACCTGAATGCATGAAAACTCTAATAATTCATTAAATAATCCAACTGCATCATAGTGATTCCAGATGAATCATAGTTCAGACAGCAAACACACACTCTTTGCAAAATCTGGGAATCATAAAGAGATGAACAGCTTCATGTGTGAACAGCTTCATGTCTGATAGAGAGGAGGCAAAGACGAAGAAAAGAGGAAATGGCTGAAATTCTTCTAAGATGGAGTTTGCGTGGCTGAGCAGAAAACCCAGGAAGTTCTGATCCTCTCCTTTCAGCCCACCACCACATGAAATTATTCAGTGTTTTCTTTACCGTGGCTTTGTTTTCACCAAGGGTGTGTTAGGCTCAAGATAATCATTAAAACCGGCACACACCTAACACCCACAGGAGCTCCCACTGCGTCAACTGCTGATATACATCACTAATACTCTACGTGGGCACCCTGAATTCTGAGCTCTGGAATTAAAAGGAAACGCAGACCGGTATGTTGAACCGTTTGGATGGAAGGGGAGATGGAACCTGTGCCGGGGAATGTGGAGCGGCAGGCTAATATACGATTTTAGTGGATGATTCTGACAGGCGGCTTTTTGAACTGTGGGCTGGAAGCTCATCAGTAACACTGTGTCTTCTATTTGCAGCTTTCATTCCATGATCAAAAAACATGCTATTAGGATGAAAGAGTATGCTTAATTGTAATGCCATGTGTATGATTAAATTAATTAAGTAATCAATTAATTGAATCAATTAAAATTCAGAATTGATTCTGTGGTTTTATTATTTAGGTAAACTCACAAAAGTTAATTATAACTTTAGTTAAGTATAAAATTGTTGAAATGTATAAAAAATATGCCGCAGCTTTGGTATAACCCTGGAATTTTATTTCATTCCGTCTTCTACAAATACTCATGTTTTGTGATAGTATCGCTTCAGCTTTGATTTATGGACGGTTGGTGCATTAGCAGTATCTTCTAGACTGGAGTGTGTGTGAAGCGGAAGATTTGCAAAAACATAAATTACTAAATAAATTATTTGCATTTTTGTACAAGACAAGTTATGCAGCCGTGAGATGTTTACTAAATACTTTTAGAAATTTTAATACGTCAAAGCCTGTAAGAAATATAGCTGCTTGAGACAAATCAGCCAAAAACCATTAGTGCGGCAGAATGAAATTGAAAACTGAAATGCCCAAAAATCTAATTCATCGGGCAGTCTACAGTACAGTACCTATGATTCACAGCTCTAATTAATTGCTCCTTTACCGCATTAACACAGTATTAATTTCATACCATCTACAGTACAGCGTATTCCAAACTCATGACTAGGGTTTCTGGGAAAGCCTCCAGACCCACCAAGACCTGATGAAATTGATGAATTTGTGCATTACTCCCCTTAGTAATTTCTGTTCTCCATATGGCACATATGGTTCATAGGATGATAAATGACTAAAATCACCCACACTCTTACAGTTCTTAAGCCTGGTGTTTTCACTGCCCATGTTGTTGCTCATTTCTTCATTTTAGATTAAATTAAATGATGTAGATCAAACTAAAGACTTCGGAGACAATATTTTATTGTGACAGGTTGCAAAGTCCCTAAAGATACAATGTAAAAACTGCAACAACCTCATTTCCCCTCTCGTCTATTCCAACCACTTAGCATTCAGCATCACTAATCACCGAGCTGATCATCTGTCAAATTGTTAAATGTCCTGCTTTCGCACCCACTTTGTACGGCACAACCGATCAAACTTGTCAATTGTTATCACCAACTAACTTAACCATGGTCCGTCAAAAAACGTGGCTGCTTGTGATTCAAACCATGAACGTTTCATGAAGGTTGCTGCCTGTAGAAGCAATGTTGTATGATGATCTACAAAAAAAATAATGCCATACAAGAAACCAAACTTCCCTTTTCCTACAGTATATATTTATTTGATAAACTCAAAGAGACTGAAGAAGAGTTACACTAACCGTTCTGCAATCCTAACACTTCTGAGAAGTAGAATGCAAAAATAAGCACTTAAGGAAAGTAAAGAAATGTATCTACAGTATTTGGCTGTAACCATATTACAATTACACTATTCTATTAAGTCATCTTCACTTAGTGCCTTCTCCTGACCAGGGTTGTGCTGGATCCAGAAACTATCCCAAGAACACTGGACGCACGGCCGGGATACACTGCGAAACCAGCATTTGAATGAAACCCAAACAGAACAAAGGAGGAAAAAACAGTAACCTGCTGGAGAGCAATGCTACCCACAATGCCACACAACAGCATTCTACTTTCGCTATTACTTGTAGATCTCTAGTAGAACAAAGGACAAACGGTTCATCGAAGCACATCTGGACAAATTCCTGACCATACAAGAAACATGGACCCATTTGGTGCACTTTAATATCCTGAACTGCTGAATGAAAAGTATAGAAATATCACAACAGACTCTACAGTTCAAAGTTTCCACACTGGGACACAATCAAGGATAGGAACAACCCTAGGACGATTATTAAACTTGATTAGAACATAAGAATATAAGGGGTGTCTTAGGAATTGGAGTGACCAAGTACAGAAACACCACCTTACCGAAAATCGGAGGAAAAAATGGGAGAGTCACAGATTCTAAGCATATCCATACAGGGTTAAATGTGTCCCATGGTCCCTTTAACACTGTTTTTTGAACCGTAGAAGGTGCAAGAAAACTAGGACATATTGATCGTTATGGCAGGAGGAAATGTCTGTGCCAAACAAAAGAAATAAATGATGGAAGGAGAAAAAAAAAAAAAAGAACGAAAAATGAAACACTTCAGGAAGCCCAGGAACATTTTGTGACGTGAATGAAATGAAAGCTACAAACAGAGTGATGAGTCTGTTGAGAAGGAATGTGAAAATGTGAACTTGTGAGTCCAGGCTTTGGTCACGGTTGACACGGTTGCTGGATGGAGAAGTGGTACAATCGCAGAATGACACTAGAGCAGCTGTCGAATGCAATCTACAAAACGAAGCTGCTACAAATAGTGCCAAAAGGCTGCCAAGCTGACTCTGAGAACACACACACACACACGCACAGGCTTGACGGTTCCAGACGGAAGATTTATGCAATATTATATTGGAGCTCAAAGGACAATAGGTCTGTACATGAAAAGCATTGTTAAGGCATGCATGGGTGTAAAAGATTAAGCAGAATTGTCAAGGCGTGCACAGTGTTGCAAAACATGCAGTAAATCCCCAAAGTGTGATTACTGGTGGGCTTGGCTGAACTGTATAAAGAACATGTGTTACGACAGACAGTACGCTCAATGGCATGAAAGCAATAACTGTTCCATGTACTAATAAACCTAAAGTCACAGCGCTCTGAATAAACAGCAATCAGACAGGTTGGGTGATTGGATTAGTCCCCTAATTAAGGATAATGAGAAAGTTAAAGCTGTTTTGACTATAAAGTTCGTCATCGCGATCTTAATGGGTATTTCATGTTGTCACTACTGTAATTCCCCATCATGCGCTCACCAGGTCCGATGAGATTGAACCAAGTTTATTATGATATCTGATCAGATCGCACTGCGCTCTTACCAGGCCCTCATCACACGCTTACTACACTTCGTTGCATCCTGCGGGTTGGTATAAATACCGGGAAACACATAATGCTTTTCATCACAAAGTGATAGTGTGAGTCACTGGATCTAGTGTTTATCATCAATTCTTTAAACATGACACTGATGACCTGTTCCATGCTCTCCATAATCATGGTAAGCACTAGAAGAACAGAACATGAACTTAATGCAGTTTTATACAATGTGGCATGGTAATATCACAAGCCTGAAGAGGGCATTGTGGGAACTCTATTGACATTGCAACAATGCAGTGACATCGCAATGACAACTCACTGTGAACACCATCTAATTGTTCCTGTCTGTGCCATGCTTGCAGTACATTAGTGAGGTCCCTACGCTACGGTTAACACGATCTTGTTAAGTTCTTCCTGCGTCTTTTGAACTTCGATCATGTCCTCACCACGGACACGAAAAACAACAACAACTATACTACAAACTCATTCATTTCTACTGCGTTCCTGCCAAGTTCTACAAGTTCTTACCGTGTTCACACACAGATGTCCTCTTTTCTATCACACTGTCTCCGTAGCTCACGTCCACCTAACTGAAACTCAGAAAAAGTCCAACTGTTTCACTAAAAATAAAGGGTCAGTTGAGTAAAACATCTGCAACAGCGGTTTATGTTTGTGGCACGATGGCATGGGTTCAAGAAACTGCTGCTAATCAGACCATCGAATGATATGCTATAGATGTAAAATCTGTCCTCATAGCCTGATTTCTTTTAAAACTCATTTTGTATCATGGGACCTCCATTACATAAACGCAGAGAGAATGAGGAAGAAAAGTAAGAGCAATAAATTTTACACAAGCTCAATATTGCACCATATCCTCAAACATAATACTTACAACATACTGTAGTGGTTATATGGACTATACTTGGACTTCGCTAATATACATATGAGAAAGGAATAGACAAGTCTTTCCATGCTCTTCCAATAAGCTGTTCTAAAACGTTTACTCCAGGAGCCTATAATCTTGTAAGAAATTTGAAGCAATCTAAACAGTCCGGTCCTTAGCTTAAACGAAAGGCAGCTGCACACAGTTGTAGCACCGCATTGCATCAGACGCTGCACTTCCAAGTTTCATTCATTCATCTTCAGTAGCTGCCTTATTGAGGGTCACTGTGACTCCTTAGGTTGTGGCAGGAAACCAAGTTCGAGGCGGGACTACACCCTGGATGACGAGCAAGTCCATCTCAGAGCTTTTGCGAAGCAGGATCACAAGGGCTTGAAGCCTAGCCCAGGGCACAAAGTGGGGTAAACCATGGATAGGGTGCCAACCCAATGCAGGGTACATGCACACACACACTCATACACCCAGTCATATCCTACGGCCAATTTGCAAGCGCCATGCACTGCGTGTCTTTGGACCGTGGGAGGAAACAAGAATACCAGGAGGAAACCCAAAAGAACATAGAGAACACTTAAAAGGAGACAAGGTTCTAACCCCTGACTTTGGCGCTTTGGCATACCTTTAGGGATGGTGATCTGGCAACCCAGGTCATAGTCCTGGTGGAGGCGGTTGTAGGCAACCTCCTGTAGTCTGGCTCTCTCCAGCTCCGACAGGCTCTGAATAGGCACCGGTTTGAGACGTACACTCCTCCCAGACAGGCTGTTCCATGTGAAATCACCCTATGAAAGAAAACGAAGAACAATGTATATTAAACATGAGCAATCAGTCATACAGTGTCTGATAAAACATATAGCAGTCTGTTGCCTTATTTTGGTAATCAGTAACTGGTTTGCTCTCATTACTTGTCATATAGTTACATGTTTGACTGAAGCCTTGCCATTTATGGTGAAAATATAAATACACCAGTTTCTGGAAGGCTACAGTGCTCGTTCGAGAACATAGCTAAACAAACAGCACCATGAAAATCCAAGGTCTTCCAGGTGAAGTTGACGCAGGTCAAGTGAGCTTCTTTTGTTGGTTTGAAATGTTTCTGAGAAAGTTGGTTCAGGTTGGTTGGGGCCCCGAATATATCCTCCATAAGTGGTTTTACACCTGAATACATTTCAGGTCTATCCTAAATCATCATTGTTACCTGATGGTCGGCTGCATTGACCTATGACATTATGACAGCAATCATTGCTGTTAAGAAAGATACCTTCTAAAAGGTCCAACCTCACAACAACGCACACAACCACTTAAACAATGCGGGCAATTTAGAAACACCAATCAAGTTACAATGGATGTCTAAGCGCTAGGAGAACTTGCAAAGAACATGTATCCACACACTATACGAAATCAAATCCCCAATCCTGGAGGTGCAAGGTGCAAGTGATAACCACAAAGCCACCATGCCAATGATCAAGGAGCTACCGAAACCAAAACAAGTCCATGACCAAGTTCTGTAAAAGTATTTGTGTACAAGGTATTGGGGTTTGGGTATTATTATTATTATTACTAGTAGTATTACCTCCATTATTACGAATGTAGGACGGATAGACAAAAGGCAATCTAAGAAGAAACCCATTTCCTGTTTGAGAACTGGGTGGAAGTTCACGTTGTCAACAGGACAACTGTTGTAGCTTAACTATATTGCCAAACCAGAGTAGTTAAAACCCAAGGACCTGGGTGTGTCCAGTTTTGAATGGTCTAAACAAAGCCCAGACGTGAATCAGATCAAGAATCTGTAGCAAGACTTTCGGCACACTACATGCAAGATCTCATTTCTGCCAAGAAGAATAAGTTATAACATCAGAATCCTGATGTGCACATCTGATCGAGACATCTCCCCAAAGATGTAAAGCTGTACTCGCAGTCCGAGGCGGTTCCACCAAGGACTGACCAACAGGCGTCAATACTTACAAATTACGCAACCTACAAATATCTGCTGTTTCAGTTTAACCTTCATGTTAAAACAAAAATGTCGTACATAGTCTTTATTACTTGTTCAAATTCCTATAATAGATAAAGCAACCGTGCATATAAAATACAAGTGCGAGAACTGTCCTTAAACACCTTTTTTTTCTTCTTCTTTTCTTGGCTGGCCTGCACTCTTGGAATCGTACGTCCTGGTAAATTACTGCTTGATGCAGAGTTGACAGTGCATAAAACCACAACAGACACAGCATTTAAAAACAGCCTCTGGGGTTAAGATGACGCAACAAGCAGCATCCGGAGCCAACCGAGAGCAGTGCTGAGAAGAACAGCACACCACGAGGAAGAGAAATTGAAAAGTGTGTGCAAATGTGACATAATAAAATAAAAGATTCATTAAAAAACAGGCTCATAAGCTGTTTTAAATCCTTTAATCAAAATGCTTTTTGCTTCACAATAAATACCGTTATTGAACAAGACCATCTTGTGATTTCTTTAATGCATTTAAAAATATTTTATCTATTAGATTATGTTGTTTTTGTCTCAGCGAAAAAGACAGAGCAAAGTAACACAACAGCCCCTTTCTTCCTCACTAATCACTTTATATCACGTATGATCAGACGGCAGGATTGTCCTAAGCTGAGGCACTCCACTGGTCTGAAACATAGTGTCTACAAAGTGCTTTATAAAGAAGAGGAGGAGGATTAAGAGCAGTACAAGGGAACCGACGCACGCCTGCCAGAACCTCATGTCAAAAGCATCTGCACTTTCTCCTAGATTCGCCAAGTGCCACGCAGCCCCCGGGCTCAACTGTGACTAAAAATGCTTTGGCCCTCGTACGCGAAATGCGAGAACACGACTCCTAATTAAATGGTGAGATAATACAGTTGGGCTCGCTGTAGCCTTCGACCTCATTCTGTACTGCAACCGAAATTGATGTTTGTTGATGTTCTTGTTCCTCAAGACACCACAAATTTGAACCCTATGACTTCACCCTAAAGCGTACAAGTGTAACTAATGTGCAATGTTGTGGTTAGTTTGATATTGACATTAGGTTGATTTCTATACTGAAGATTTGCAAGAGCTTTCGATGTAGTCAAAAGAGGGGTCATAAAAAAACCCCTGTAATGGCACGATGGCTTATTGGTTAGCACTGTCGCCTTGCACCTCCATTTTTGTGTGAGTGTGTGTGTGCCCTGTGATGCTTTGGTACTCCGTCCACCAGGGTGTACCCTGCTTCATGCCCTAAGCCACCTGGGATCGGCTCCAGCCCCCCTTAGTACAGTATACAGGTACGTTTGCAATAGAGTTGGGAAAATGTTGCAGTTCCTTTCTAATCCTTTAGGTGGCGCACGCTAAAGTATTCACAGTGCGTAAAACATCCCCTGGTGATTCCCTACTGAGCAATAATCAGTTAGAGACAGCACAACGTGTCTGACAAGTGACTGATGTGGTATGCTTTAACCTGCAATGTGTTGTATACTTCCTGGTTGTGCTGCAGATAAACCGCCGTCACTTTCGATCCAAACAAGCTACCTGGCAGTGGTTCAAATTCAGTGTTTCTGAAACTTCTGTAAAGCAGTCAGATTTTTTATTTTTTTTCGTTTATGCAAACATTTACATACAACTGTATTTAAAAAATCATAAATGAGGCCCTTTTTTTGATACTGTAATATACATTAAGGCTTATAAGATTTCAATATTCCATATTCCGGTAATTGAAAAAATCTCCTTAGTTGTTTTCTTTGCCCGATAATTTAAACCTCCTAAATCTGTGACTTTTTTTTTCTTCCTACTGTAGCCTGGCTGTGTAACTACATTCAAGTTTATCTTCCACTTTATCTTCAGTACTTTGTCCGTGCATTTGTGTTTTTCCAATCGGCTTTTCTTACGCGTTTAAATTTCACATCAGACGAGATTATAGTTGGTGAGTCGAAGAAACCTTTAACCAAATCCTCTTCACTTGTTACTTTTTTATCCTCTTGAGTAGCTCAAAGAACTTCGTATTCCTCCTAAGCTTCTTTCCATCATTCCTCGCCCTGTATTTTCCCCCTTCACATAAGATTAATGAGCTGCAAGTCCATTCGCCCGAGGGCTTGAGAAGCCTTCGCCACATGGCCCTAATACACTTCTTTCTGAGAAGTACTGCAAAAAAAAAAAACTCTTCATGGCTCTGCTAAACTGTAATAGAACGAACCTAAACCGTTAAGAAAATTTGTCCGAAAAAAGATCTATCTGTATATTACAGCAATGCTTTGAAGCCGTCAGGGGGTTCTGTAAACGGTTCGAGATCCCAGAGGGAGCAAGTTACCCAAAAATGTCTGTTAGATTAGATGCCAAAAAAAGATAATTCACTACCGTAGATAATTAAAGTAACTTGGGAATATCTGATCTCTTTTTCGTTATCTAGTCTGTCTACTGTGGCCAATCTGATGAAAAGGATTATGGGTTATTGAGACAACAAAGGATATGTACATGTCTGCGAGTTTCCTTTTTCCTGTTCCTGATAGGGCGATTGCTATAGGCAATACTTTACGCAAATATTCAATTCAGATATCGTGAGATGACTTTCTTCATAGGTATGACTTTTACATTGAGTTTAGAAATCTATTCTGTCTGATCTGTTTTAACAGAATTCACGGCCAAAATACAACATTGTTTTTATTATTTTTTGTATGTTATAAATTTAATATAGAAAATGTGCGCGCCAAAAAAGTTACTTCTGAAGTTTATGCAACATGGAAGTGACCAATCTTGCTTCCCTAAAAAATTTTAATTGCCAACTTCAGCCGTTTTGGAGAAATGATTTTTAAATGTGCGTCAAAAACATACATTTTTCAGTGTTATACTGTCTCGATGAAAACAATAATTTTTCTAAAGAAATGCAAATAAATCATATTTCTTTATGAGTATTGATACGGAAATTGCTGGACGCTTCTCAAAGCAGAATTCGATATGGTTACAGACACTAAAAATGTTGTAAATATTGTTGCTTAAATTGTTTTTTGTTGAAAGCTTAAAAGGCAAAAAAAAAATCTGTAGTGTCCGTAACCATGTCGAATTCATGTTGCAATATCTTAACAATTTAGCATTTTAGCAAAATACACTTTTTCAGTTTTATATCTTTTCATGTCAAATGAAATTGGCCAAGTTTCATTTGAATGACAATTCAAATCATTGAAATATTTGAATTTTAAAAAAAGTTACGGACACTACACAAAAGGGTGTGAAATTGTATTCAGCAAATGTGTTTGTTCTTATCTGATAAAAATATGAATGTGTATGCCCGTTTACAAGAAACGAAGAATGGATCCATAGATAAAAAACATCAAGTATTATAAAAGTATTAAAAAATGTAACAACAACAACAACAACATAACTATACAGTATAAGCAGTAATCACAGAGCTCTATAACTGTGACTAGGGAGCTCAAGCCTGAAACAGGAAACACAAGTCACATTTTGCCTGAATAACTTAACCCTGTCTAAGAGATCATAAAAAAAAAACCTGTTCAGATAAACAACCAACATCTTAGAACCCGTCTTCCTAAAAGAGTCTTCATATTCTCATGACTTTAGACACATCCTTCATCATCACTTCAACATGAACTCGCTTCAACATCAATAATCCGGGTCTGTTTTTATCTTTTACAGCCGACGAGGACAAATCATGCAAAGCAAGACCCAAAGAGATGTGTGTTTCCATGGCTACAGATACACAGCCAAGTGTGCATGACGGGATCTCTACCAAGGTGTCCATGGCAACCACTTGGAGCTACGAAAGCACTTAATTGTCCATCAGCAGGAAAGGACAGGTAACACAATGAGATCAGTGAGCTAAATTTGTACCAAGAGGCTGAACAATCCTTCTTCTTCTCCTTCTCCTTTTTGCGTTATATGGATATTACGTCTGTTTTTTTAACGCTGCTTGGTTACGTGGACGCTTTTGCGTGGCTTCTGCGTAAAAAAAAAGAGGAAGTGGAACTCGCATCTGGTCACAAGCCGAGTCACAAGCTTTTTTTTTATTATTTTTTTTAATTCTTCTAATACACATCAGTGTCGCATATCATGGATGTACTGTATACAATAAATATGGCATTATTTTTTACGGACATAGTACTGATTCTCTTATATTTTAAACGTCTTTAAAATACACGCATTTGGGATGCACCCTATGCAAGCAGAGGCGCGATGCCAAGCTACAGCCGAATAAGCGCTCCTTTAGAGAAGCACTTCGGAGCGCTGATGTGAAACTCGTGCATTCTTTACATTCCCTTTTTTATCTAACTCAGGCCTACGCAGCACATGTCCAACACCCTGGCTGAAATACGAGCAGAACAACAGCTTGTGCGATGACGCAAAGGACTTTTTTTTTTCCCTCTCTCTTCTCATAATTGAATTACAGCACTGGCACGGCCACCACACACCACACACAGCATAGTCTCGAGTTTCAGCCCCGTATCCAGAACGACTTACATTCTATCGCATTATACATCTGAGCAGTTGAGGGTTGAAGGCCTTGCTCAAGGGCCCAACAGTGGTAACTTTGGTGGTGCTGGGGTTTGAACCCAGGACCCTCCAATCAGTAGTCCAACACCACAACCACTGAGCATAATGGCATCAATTTTATTTTATTTATTTATTTATTTTTTTATTCTTTTGCAAACTTCTTTCATTTTTATGCATCTGAACTTGAATATAGAGGAGACTTCAAGCTTTTCATAAAGGTGCCTTGTAAAGTGTCCCACGTGTCCATACTTGCAATACGTCTATTTAAAATCTAACGGCTTAACCTTTCGCCAAGTGAAGAACCACATTTGGTAGTTTCAAGTGCCAAGTGCCAGTATCGGTACCTTATATTCGTATAAAAGACTGAGATAGCTCAGCGGTTAAGGCATTGGACTACGGTTTGGAAGGTGCCAGGTTCAAATCCCATGACTGTATAATGAAATGCAAAAATGACATTACAATATAAGCGCTTGTTGTCTTATATTGTCTTATAAGCACTTTCTGTTTCAGGCTACTGCCTCCAAAGACGCAGGTGTGAACATGTTACATCAGTTCATTTGTAACGCTCGCAGCTCAGCCTTTTTTTCTTTTTTTTTAATGAGGGAGTACGAACACTTGTTGACAGATGGACAAAGTGGATTAAAAAGCACAGAGATTATGTCGAAAAATGACGTATTTATCTTTGCTTAATGTTAATTCAAATAACTTCTACAGCCAGAGTGCAGATTTTTGACTCGCCTTCGTATATGCAAACACTGCTACAGTTACTACATACTGTATTAGCACTAAAAAGTGTCACCTAGGTAAAAAAAAGTACATTTTCAGATAGGATAATGTCACACCATTTAACACTTAATGCTTCTTATCTCCGGATCCATGCTCTGTTCTTTGTAAACATGCACACACATTTAAATTTTTATCAGATGAAACCAAACACATTTGCTAAATACAATTCCATGCCCTTTTATGTGTAGTGTCTGTAACTTTTTAACATTTTAAGCAACAGTTTTTACAGGTCATACTGTATGCATCTAGAAGCTTACACCAAGTTTAGTATCAATACTCAAAGAAATCTGAATAATTTTCATTTTAAATGATTATAGTTTGAAGCGAGACAGTACAACGCTGACATATAAAATCATCTCTCCAGAACAGCTGAAGTTAGCAACTTGAAATCTTTAGGGAAGCAAGATCGGTCACTTCCATGTTGTACGTATAAACTTCAGAAGTAGCTTCTTTGGCACACACATTTTCTGTACTATATACAGTATGGGCAAGGAACCGTACAGCATGTGGTAATTTCACTGACCTTGATTTGGAACATAGAATTTACAATAATGCAAAAGTTTTTAAAAAATAAATTTAAAAAAAGGAGGGGAAAAGGAAATTTTGAAAGTGACCTACAAAGGGTTAAAGCATTCAGGAAACAGGTTAGTTTCTGTTCTCAGTTACCCGTTACATTATAACAGCTCGAAACAGGATGTTTCCTTACCAACTTTGAAGTCGACCTATTATGCAAAATTGACTTCTGACTCAGTTTTAGGCATTCAGATGCGTCTCCAGTGTGTATATGGAGGAAAAAAAGAAGAAAAAAAAAAGTGGAAAAAAAAAATTCTTGTTTTTATTATTGTCCGGACTTAAACGATTTCCCTTTAACATGACCTTACATACTGTAAGAAGGTCCCCTCTGAACCTGGAGTATTTTGATTGACCTCTCAAGCAAGTGTTAACGTGTTAAAGAAATTGAAAAAAACATGGGACCTTTAATAGGATTAAAACGAATGCAGCTTGTCCAATTTAAAAGCGAGGTCCTCCGCCCTAAAGGCAAAAAAACCTGCAAATGTAATAAAAAGCGCTTGCACTCTGCAGAGACGCCTTATGAAAACAGGAAACATACATGCCATTCATCATTTTTAACAGTTGTATATCAAAAAAGACATTTTTATATTCATGGTTCATATATTCCTAGGTGATGTTAAATATCTTCCAGGAAGTAAAGGACGTAAAGACATTGTTCCTATAGCAACAATAACGTGTGCATAAATATTAATGCATTCAGTACTAATATTAGCGATGAAATCTGGGTGGTTTTTTTTTTGTTGTATGTAAAATATACATGTAGAATATAATATAATAGAGTTATGTTATTGTTTTATACACAACAGCAAGACAAAAAATGTTGCTAATAAGTAGCATGCAAACGTGGCACAGCACACGCACATCAATACCGAAATCATGTCACAGAAACATCTGCTCCATGCACAAGCATGTTGGCTTGCAGAATTCTCAGCGGAGGATATCGGACTCGCACATCTGCGCCTGTGAGGTAAGACGTAAGGAACTCGAAGCCGAGCTGGGAAAGGGGCCTCCGGGATAGCGGAGTAAAACCCTGACCAATCTGGGCACGCTACAGAAGTCGAACAAACAAGCCTTAAAGCTCGGCCTTAATCTTCCCGTATTCATATAAAAGGTGGAAGGATATGAAGCGCATCCAGCTGGAACATTACTTAACAATTAACAGCAGGCAATTACGGAGCTGACAGCGACTCCCACACCGGATTAATGTTCCCTCCACCTGCTGCTGCGGACCCATAATTCCCTGTCTGCTTGTGACTGGTGGGAGGATGCGAGGGAGAAAAAAGTCATCTGCATTATATTACAAAGAACATGTTTTGAGCAAGTTGTTCGTTAAACAAAACAACAAAAAAAACTCAGGATCTTTCTACATGACTGACACATTTACAATTAGTACCCGGTCGCAGCGTCTTTCTGTCCTGCACAGCTTCAAGCTCTACCGGCCGCTTTCATCTTGATCTCCTGCGCTGGAGCAGACCTGAGGTTTAACCTCAAAAAAAAAAGTGGACGTCAAGTTTAATTGACCTGAATGAGGTCACGTAACCAGACAGGAAATGTATAAAATGTCATGGCAATAAACTAACTTTTAAACTGTTTTGCAATATAATATACAGTCGATAAAATAAAATAAAAAAAGAAAGATGTAAAATATGGATTGGATTACAGTTGAACTCTTTTTAAGGGATTAATTTCAAGACATTTTCCAAGACTTTTTTCATTGTTGTCATTTTTATGTTGCAAATCAAGGTCAGTGAAGGTAGCACACATGCTTCCTCACATACCTAAAATAATCATTTTTCCATCAGGCTGGGGTTGGGGGATGGGTGTGGGGGCACAAGACTGGGTAAACCCCTGAACAGGGTGCCAATCAGTCACACACAAACTACGGGCAATTTGGGAACAGCACTTTTTCATGCATTCTGCATGTCTTTGGACTGAAGAAGGAAACTGGTGTACCTGGAGGAAACCCACCAAGCACGGGGGGAGAACATGCAAATCCATGCACACAGACCCCGAGTTAGGACTCGAATTCTTAAACACTACATCACCATGCTGCCATAAAACACATACATTTTAAGGCACATTTATTTAAATATAAAAAGTTCAGTCCAGTCCAATTCAATCCGAACACTTAGGCAACCCTAAAACACTTCTGGAATAAATTATTAATGCCTAAACAACTATCTAGATTGTTTTTTAAACTTTTTTTTCTTTTTTTCCCCCCAAATTACCAAGCTAATTAAGGGTTAAAACCTTGCACTGCATCTGCAGGTCGTGCAAGGTCACGCGTGATGTTGTAATGTTGTTACTGTTACATAAGTTCGCAATGATGCAGCAGCACTCGAGGCCTGGGAAACGCATTTCAGTCAGACGTCCTTGTTTTTAAACTTTATTACAGACTTGGGCTTGAACTTGAACACACAACTTCAACACGCGTTCTACATCACTGACCATATGATGTCTAATAACATAAAGATCAAGAGTATATCCAAGTATAAAATAAAAGTAATCTTATATCATGATGAGGTCATTGTTTTAGCAAAAAATCTACTGTGAGTCATTAAGGCCCTCAAATAATGGATTTTTTTTATACCTTAAACTCCCTTAAAGTCTTCAACAAGTCAGTAAGAGTCAGTGTTTATGTAAACACTGAAGGAGAGGCTCTTCTTATATGACATCATATTGTGTATTGTGTATGGGGGGGGGGAATCTTACTGGCTTGGCCGAGGAGGGGCTCTTCTTATGACATCATATTAGGGGTCTGAGGAGGGGCTGAGGAGGGGCTGAGGAGGGGATCTTCTTATACTGTATGACATCATATCTTACTCGCTTGTTGAAGACTTTACATTTTGACAAAAAAAAAAAAAAAAGTGACCTTTGCATAATAGGAACCCTTTAAATTTGGAATTTCAAAGTATTCCAATGAATGCCATATAAAGGCTTACATAAAAAAAAAAAAATCTAAAAATTTAAAAACTTTAAATTAAAGAACTTTAAAACTTTAAAAGAAGTAATTGCATAATAGGAACTCTTTAAGATTTGACTTTTACTTATTAAATAAAAAAATTTAACAAATGTTTTAAAGATGACAGTTGTTTACTTAACAACCTCAGCAGCAACCTCATTTCCTCTCTCGTCTGTTCCAACCACTCATCATCACTAATCACCGGCCTGATCATCTGTCATCATCTGCACCTGTTCCTCACTGGTTCCTGCCTTAAGTTAGATGGTTTTTCAATGCTTGAATGATTTATAGGTCACTCTGAAACTGCTCAGATACAGGCACTGGACTGAAAACCAGAGACAAAAACTTTATGAAAAAAGTCCTCCAGGAAGTCTGGAGAACTATTCTTCCAGACTACATAAAAAAATGTTTAAAAAAAAAAAAAAAAAAAAACACAAGAAAGTCGGGCCTTTTGGAAGTGAAATATGATGAAATGAGAGTGTCTCCAGACTTTTGCACCGTACTGTATATAACTTCACGATCACGATTTGACTGTGTATTTTCAAAACACTGAATAAAATCCAAACCAGTAGCTGTGAACCAACTGAAGCACAGATTTAGTTATATTCAGATATAATTATTTATTCCTGCCAGTTAGAAGGTCCTCTTAAGATTTCAGGATATATTCAGATTTAGACGAGAACTTTTTATGGTATATTGCTTTTGACTAATAAACCATATAATAAATAGTTCAGCAGAAACCGAAAGGAAACACTAATCATTACCTGCTTGAAACTAAATCCTAATTAAAACCATCTAAATAAAAATCTATAAAATTGTTCATAAAACAACAAAAGTTTGCTTCCTTGCTGGAAAGCTGATAAACTTCCCAAAACAAATTCACGAAAGATCTTTCTGGTGAAAAGTATCATAACATACAAGGGCTGTACCAAAAGGTAAACACGGGTGAGAGTACTGTACCTTCTTTTGTTAACTGACATAGGTGGTTCAAATTGCACATATGCTTCGTCTATGCAAAGGTACTAACTCAACATGGTCTCCATCACAAGTCATGCACTAACGCCAGCGGTGAACCCGACACACACTGGAATCCTCTTTGAAAATCCTCTTATGTCGTAGTTGATGGTCTCCTACTCCTAACTGAGGTGACACCATTGACGAGAGCGATGTGGATGTAGAAATTTAAAGAAGGGGAAGACAAACCAAGGACGCAAGTTGGAGACCATCAACTGTGGAAGAGGTGATTTTCAAAGAGGATTCGAGAGTTGGGTTCACCTTCATATAGAGGAAGAGTTACTCTGCCTACATGTACAATTTGAAGCACCTGTGTCAGTTAGTAAAAAAATAAAATAAAATTACGCCCACTTTTGGATAACTTTCAGTACCTTGTATGATGAACTTTATGTAAATGTCAAAAAGTCAAAAATAAACATACTAACATATTAATATCTGAAAAATGATCAACACAAATTTACGTTGCTTACAACACTGTACATGCCTGCAATGTGGAAATTATTAGTGAAGTAAAAAAAAAAAGAGAAAAAAAAGACTAAGCTCAAAGACATCGCATCAGCAACTCGCGTTAGAGCCTCTCTGAGACGTTACAGTAAAACCTTATGCTTTTTCCTGTCTAATAAAAATACAACCTTTTGTATTGATATCCTCTCCATCTGTATCTCTCCTCATCGTTCCCCAGCACGACCTTCTCAACGTCCTCACGCTTTCCTCCGGTCTCTCCGCGCGAACGGAATGCGGACCGCTGTCTCTCCACGCGAACGGAATGCGAGTGTATTCCTGCCTCGCGTGCCTGACGCTTTGGAAATCAGCACTGACGTTTGCTACGGGTAACAACATACAGCATAAAAAAAAAATAATAATAAAAATAAAAAAAAACAGATTTCAGATGTTAGTCAGCAGGAAAGAATGGCAGAAACGTAGCCGGCTTTCCTGCCCACTTATTACCCCGGTCTCGAATACACGTCGAGTCCAATTGTCGGATTTTTTTTTTTTTTCTTCAGGAATGGAATTGAGTTATATCATGAAGAGCGAGATCGGAAATTAATTGAAACTGTTTAAAGAGAAAGAAAAAAAAGACTAAGGCAGGGCTTTCACGAGACGGTGCTGTGATTTCGGTATTACACAATAACACCCAGACACCGTAGCTCTGACTAATTAGCCTTCGACACAAATACGAGCTAAACAAGCTGGTATTTAATCACAGCAAGTCCCGACAAATTCCGAATCGTTTCTCATGAGGCGCTGTTAGGTACAGGACACGGGATGGAAGACTTGAAGGATCATCTTGTGCAATCCACGGTACGTGATGAGTCTTGTGTCACGTTTACTTAATGGATAGTCTTTCTCTATTGTGGGAGGGAAAACACGGCTTGCGAAAATCCGAGCCTCTGTCCCGGAGCCGCAGGCAGCCCACACAAACCAAACTGCTTAACAGCTGGAGTCGTCATGTTTTTTTTTTTGTTTTTTTTTATCTCTGAGTGAAATCCAACCCAAATCCTAATCCTGTTTACCACTGCTACAGCATGACGCTTTATTTCCCAGTCATTCGGTAATACAGTTTTAAGAAATCTTTTGTTCTTCTGCATTGTTTGATCTCTCTTATCTTGTCTTTGTATTAAAGCACTTAACAGTAATTACCGCGAATGATTTATTTAGTAAGTACAGTAAAACAAAAACAAAAAAAACACAGATGTGAGTCTGGATCTGGTCTTAGCTTCAAAATCTCCACCCTCCAACCTCTGATGTGTTGTGTACACTTTTCTGGCCAGGAGCTTCAGGAGCTTGAAGACTGTTAATGCGGACTGTTCGGATAGCTGGTGGATTGTAAAACTTTATGTTGTCGAGTCTTTAAATCGGATCGCTTCAGTTTACAGAAGTTAGCAGCAAGGAAATGTCGAAAGAAAATGTCACCTTTAGAATAGTTTTGCCCACCGTGCCAGTCATATAGTATACTGAATTTCAGAAGGTACAAAATATTGCTCTGCACCAAGCAAGGAAAACTTCACGAATTACAGGGACTTGGTTAAGAATTAAGGTTGACCCATAGGGATCAGAATCACCAGGGACCACGTGAAACAATATCAGCATGATATCTCTGTGCCAGTGTGCAGTGTGCGTGTACCCGTAGCATCACAGAGGGATGCCAACATTGTGCCACCTCAAATGCAAACATATAAATCGTGATCTCATGGTCTATAACGCTTTATTCTGTATACAGGGATGCGGGGGGCCTGGAGCCTCTCCCAGGAGACCTAGGGCACGAGGCGGGGTACACCCTGGAACAGGGTGCCAATCCATTATAGGGCAGACAGAGATATACATACATACATCCGCACGCTCATTCATACATTACGAGCAATTTGGGAAAACACCCAACCTGCATGTTTTTGGACTGTTGGAGGAAACCGGAGTACATCGAGGAAACCCCACTAAGCGCCAAGGGGAAAACAAGCAAACCCAGACCCTAGAGGTGCAAGGCGACAGTGCCAACCACTCTGCCACCCAAACATACTAATTCATGAGTAACTTTTAAAACATCACTTTGGCGATACATTAATTGGCATACAATAGAATCTAGATACTTCACTGAATCAATTTTTTTCCTCCGTCTCCACAAAAAAATAAAAATCATGAATGGAGATCACTTAACACTAGAAGCGCCGAGGACGGTCATTTTGACCGCAAGGGGGAAAAAAAAAATAATAACTTCACACTCGATCAAAATCCAGGACCCTCCTTTCATGACTTTTCCTAGATCTGTGAGCTTAATCACCCAGCATGC
>JAQMYL010000010.1:14222736-14248419 GCA_030014365.1 Clarias pachynema | reverse complement strand
AAAATTCTGAGGAAAAAAGGCAGAATTCTGAAATTAAAATCAGAAGTCTGAAAGTAAAGTCAGAATTCTGAAAAAGAAATAAACAATTTTGACATTAATGTCAGAATTCTCGGATTAAAAAAGAAAAAAGTCAGAATTCTGAGGAAAAAATAATTATGTTAAAAAATAAGAATCTTGAGATTCAGAAAGTCAGAATTCTGAGAGAAAAAAAGTCAGAGTTCTAAGAAAAAACATCTGAGAAAAAGTCAGAATTCTGAGATTATCTTCAAAATTCTGAGGGAAAAAGGCAGAATTCTGAAATTAAAATCAGAAGTCTGAGATTAAAGTCAGGATTCTGAGAAAAGGTCAGAACTTAAATACATTCTGGTGCAAGCAGCTGCCATCAGAAGTCACATTTGTAGTTAAATAAAGTCCATCAATGTCCAGTTTAAGTGTCACATGACCTCAATATTAATACACCTGTTCTTAGAGAACCCTAGAAACCTTTTATAACAAATTGCTCTTTTAAAGCTAAGAATGAACCAAAACAGGGTATTAAGTTCAAATTATGGAAAAAGTATCAGCTTGGGTTGTGTTATAAAATATCTGGCAACCAAAGGTCCAAGTCTCTCTCATGAACCTTAGTGTTAAAATAAATATCTTTTAAGATGATGTTCAGTCAAAGGTCTACTTGGGCAGTTCTTTCCCAGTCAAACACAGACGCCTTTAAGCGATGAAAATGTTTGTGCGAAGTCCAGCTTGCTCTCAAGAACAGTGTTAAAATTCATGCTTCGTCCTGCCACTACAATATGCTGCCCACGAGTGCACCAGTACCTAGAACACACACAGACATATACACCCATTCCATTATTCTATAATATACACACACATACAGGTCATACAAAAAGTCACCCATGTGCAAGTCAGCCCGTGGAACAACTGCACGGGCATCCTGGCACGAATCCAGCCTCTAAGTGGTCAGGCTGGTTTGTGTCATGTAATGCTGACCTACTTAACATGACAATGTTGTGTTAAAAAGGTTTTTTTTTTTCTTTTGCATACAGAAAAAAAAAAAGGTGTAAAGGAAAAGGAAGAAGGAAAAAGATCTGCAGAAGTATGTTTGATCTTCATAGACAGAACTAGGATGTGGTTTTAGTGCAAGGCTTTGCTGTTTATCATTAACTAAACAACTATTTGCAATGACTTGTATTAATCTGAACAGACATTCTTTCTACAGCCATCGCCCTATTCGTGTACATTTACACCCAGGAACGTCCTTCGAAAATAAAGATTTCCAAATATGGTTACATTTATTACAACTTCTCCGACTTGACTGCAGTTACAGATGTGTGGATGAGACTGAAACGTGCTGCTGTGTGTTAAAACATGAGGCACGGCCGTATGGTATTTGACCCCGGTTGAGCTGGTATTTGACCTCTTGACCTTAGGACACCGGGCTTTCCATGAGGGGGAAAAAAAAAAGACTACAGAAAGACCTAATAAAGCACTTCTTAAAGGTTAAGCGTTGTAAATACACGGGCGGTTTAATCTCCACGCTGGTATTTGAATAACGAAGTCTGTCTTGCTTGTTAAAATATTTACAGAAAAGTCTATAAAAGCACACGCCGTGTACGTTTTACAGATGTGCTAAGAGCTCGTGGACGTTAAACAGCTCCAAACGGGGCTACGACTCGAGAGCAGACATACAGTACAGCAGACGTTTCGGGTCGACCGTGCACCATGGTACCGTTTTGGACGTGGTTGATACATCAGAATTAAGGTTCTACTGATTTATGACACATAAAATAAAAAAAATTAACAAAAAGAGTTGATGATATCTTTTTAAATGTTGAATACTTTGGATAACAACCAAGTCACTTACTGAAACATGATTATGATCCGAGTGTTTAGAATGCAGGTCTCCTAATGGCTTACATCTTAATAAAGTTAAATATGCATCTTCACTTTTAACGGCACTTTAATCAAAGCCAAATTCTCTCAAGTCATCTTAAACTGGCAGTACGAGTTCTGCTCTGAAAGATCTCTCGAGCAGTTAAGATAATCTCCCAGCGAGGACCATGCCTGGTTCTGCCTTGTGATTGAGATCACAATTCCACTAAAAGGTGCCACTCATTGGAGTGTTTGGGCTTTCCAAATTCTTGACGTGAAACAATTAGAGCAAATGTTTCTACATGCTTTCGTACCTTATTACTCTGAACTCCGAAGCTATTACGCGTAATGCAATTACTTGTAAGTGTTTTAATGTTACATCAGACAAGCATTACAGTAGTGTTATTCTTATTCAGAATCACGTACGCCTCGCCGCCTAACAAGGCAACATTCTTTCTGCCTTGGGTCGGCCTGTTTGCAGAAAGAGTGGCAGAGAAAAGTAAACACCCTCAGGCACAGGGAGAGCGAGCCTTAAAGGTTGTAAAGGCACGTGCTGTGATGTGCAGGAGATATTTGCAAACAAAAGACGGCCTAATTGAGCAAGAGAAGGAATTTGCGACTTGTTCTTGCTGGCAGACTTGGGTGGCAGATTGCGAAGAAGCATGTTTGAGCAAGAAATTCTCCTTTGTGTAGCTTTTACACCAAGTAAAAAAAAAAGTTTTAATATATGTTGGTTTATTGAAGGCAGTGTGGTGCAGTGGTTAGGACTGTCACCTTGCACCTCCAGGGTCCGGGTTCGATTCCCGGCCAGGCTCGATTCCCGTCTCTGTGTGCATGGAGTTTGCATGTTCTCCCCGTGCTTGGTGGGTTTCCTCCGGGTACTCCGGTTTCCTCCCACAGTCCAAAGATATGCAGGTTATGCTGATTGGCGTTCCCAAATTGCCCATAGTGTGTGTGTGAGTATGTGTATGTGTGTGCCCTGCGATGGATTGGCACCCTGTCCAGGGTGAGCCCTAGGGTTAGGGTTAGATGTTGGGCCAGTGGTGATCAGGTGGTTGCTGATCGGAGGGTCAGGAGTTTGAGCCACACCACCTCCAGTTCACCACTGTAGTTTCCTTGGGCAAGACCCTTAACCCATACAACCCATACAACCCAGCTACTGCATACAGTGAGGGTCCCAAGCCCGGGTAGAAAGTGGAACATCCGCCATACAACATGTCAGATCTTGTGGATCAAATGATCCAATGTGACGAGCTCTAGGATAAGAACGACAAAGCCAAATGTTGGGCAAACTTGAGCTATAAGTTGCAGAAACACAATGCACATTCCACATTTGGTGGAACTCGCCAGTGTTGGGCTTCCATTGTGGTTCCATCTTGGCATTCCTCTTCCCTTCTAAGGCTTTGTGTGTGTGAATCCTAACAAAATGCAAAAGGTCAGCAGTTAAAATAGATTAAGTGGACGCTAATCCACTTTGAATTGAGGCTCAGGGTAATGGTATGCTTCTAACGTCATTGCAAGGAAAAACCCCAACTACAAGATGAATTCAAAGTTTACGCTCTGGCAGCCTAAGAGCAATCACGTACTGTACTTACTCGCCAACCCCTCCCAGTTTTTTACCCTCTCGGCCTCTTTTCTGTATCTCTCAAGCTGTAACCTGGAATCCAGGGTATTTGCACAGCATGATGCCAGAAAACTGACAAAAAATGAAGTATTTTGTTTACACAAGCACCAAGCTTACGTGAATATAATCCACCGATCAAAGAGAATGCCAAAGCTCCTGATGAACTCCAAAGCTTAAGCGGAACACCTGAAGGCATGGTCGGAATGCTGCAGAGTTCAGACATTTACACAGGAATGATGAATGAATCGCGCATTCATTCATCTTCATTAACAGCCTTATTCTAGCTATCCTGGTCCTTGAATGTGATGTCCGTTATAGGACACCAAGCTCACACCTTCACACTCTCACGGAGATCCTCTGTGGGCAAGACCCATAACCCTATACCCCCATACAACCAGGTGGGACATCCATCATAAATCCTGTGCCAGATCGTGTGAATCAAATTATACAATATGGCGGTCTCTAGGATAAGAATGACAAAGCTCAAGAAAAATAACTTGTGTGATTTGAGCCAAATGTTGGGAAAAAGTGAGTTATAAGTTGCAGAAATATAATGTCTGAGGGCCAGTGAACTCGCCAGTGTCATGGCTTCCATGTCGATTTCATCATAGCATTTATGGCACCTTGGTTAGGTTGTCCATTGAAGGACACCAAGCTCACATCTTCACACACTCCGCTTTTTTAGTATGCAATCCACTAGTAGGGGAGACCACAAGGAATCCTGGAGGAAACCTACAGTGACTTACATGAAAAGAACATGATGCAAACCCTAGAGATGTCTCCACCCATCCACTGCATCACCATGACTCCCAGGTCCAGTAACTTCATCACCCATTCACAATAAATGTTTGTTTCGATGGTCAACGATGATATGTCAAATTTCCGCTTGCACAACTTAACTGTAAAATGAGAAAGAAATTGCTTCTCATTTACAAATTCTGCGTATTGTTCACTTGTGTAGTGTGAGGTAACTAGGAAGGATTTGCTTCTTAATTATATTCCTTTTAAAATGCAAATATATGAATACGTAAAAAACGTTTCTTTAATCAGATTAGTTCAGGTCATAACAGCATCAACAGGGTTAAGTCTTGCAGCGTTTAGTACTACTGCTTCAGACTCAGGGTACACCAACATGGGTTGTCTCAGAATTTCTGCCCAGCATTGTTCTTCAGCAGAAAGTTATCCATCCATCCATCCATCCATTATTTATCTTATAATACACTGCAGGTGATTTAGAAAAGAAATGAAATGAAAAGAAACGGAGGAAACCAGAGAACCTGAAGGAAACCCACCAATCTCAGGGAGAACATACAAACTCTATGGCCATATCCCAGGTGTGGAGGGGCAACAATGCTACCCACTAATCTACCAGCATGTTTTCTGAACAAGTCATTATAAAAAAGGAGATTCATTGAATAAATTAATTCATTTAAGATCAATTCAACTAAAAACACTGGCTGGATTCCAGATGGCTCTCGGCTCCCTAAATACAGTAAGTGCACTATGTTTATTACTGTGAATACTGATTTCAACAGCCAATAAGAAGTTTGTGATTTAGCCTTTGATCTTCCAGATATTTCCACTAAAAAGACAAGAGGATACGTTCTCCTTCCTTCACTGTTCCCATGCCCATGATTTGGTCCTCCGCTCCTGTCCTGTTATTGGTTTGCTACCCAACTGTGTTCACCTGGTGTCCTTCGATCATGTCTTCCATTCTTAATTGCTACATGCATCCAAATGTCCTTAAGTTTTGACTCCCACGCATTCCTGATTAGAAATGATCTAACTTTAGCTGAGGTGGCATGGTGGCTTAGTGGTTATCACTGTCGCCTTCAGGTCCTGGGTTTGAGTCGCACGTCGGGTCTGTGTGCATGGTCTTTGCATCCTGTGCTTGGTGGGTTCCCTCTGGGTTAAAAACGCTAATTGGCGTTTCCAAATCGGCTGTAAACGGTCGTCTGGAGAAGGAAATGGCAACTCATCCTTGCCAAGAAAACCTCGAGGACAGCATCTAGGAAGGCCTGGCGTGCTATGATCCATGAGGTTACAAAGAGTTGGACACGACTAAACAAAAAACACAAACTTTAGCTGCTCAGGATATGACGGCCTCTCACTGCATGCTACAGTGCTGCAATACACACATCTCGATTTTTTTTTACGTAATCAGCACGTCTCTTAGGACTCACTCAGTGGGACATTTACCCAGTTATCTGTGCTATTTCATACCAATATGTGTTTGTGATGTTGTGTCAAACACTATTAACATTATTTGTCCCTCTCTTTTTCTTGCCTATGCATACGTAACCAACACTCTTGATCACTAAAACACACTTTTCCCAGATCTTTAATGCATCCTGGCCAAGGCTGCACCAATCTTGCGCTCAGATCTTTTCAAAGTGATGCCTAGTTATAATTTATCATGTAAATATTTTAGAACAGTACGCAAGCAGATACAACGTGATATTTATTTCCTCGCATTATGATGACGTATCAAATCACCATATCAACAATTCTACACTATTTTTATCCATAGCAGTGCAACTCACTGTGTGATTGGTTACCATAGAAACGATAACCTAACAAAACAAGCATGTTCATGTAAATCTTGCAGCTTGAACTGTTTTAAGGAAGAATAAAAATAAAAACAGTCCATTCTGGTAAGTCAGAATCAAGAGTTCTGCAAAGGCTGATGCTGCTGAAGGTTGTGCAATTGCTGTTTTTTTTAATATATATTTAACATCTTGTGTAAAAGGCAGAACATGACCTTATGGAGTGTAACTAGAAACGGAATTATGAAATTGTTTTGAGTACAGAGAAGACGTTTGGGACGCAGCATTCGTTCGGCTTTCAAAATGATCCAAAATGACACGGAGGGGGGTGAAAGCATACGTAATGTTCCTTCTCCTCCTTCCACGAGGAGAAAGGTTTTCTGTAGTTTACTTGCACTGTCTCCTATTTTTTCAAGAAGCATTCGAGAAGAATGTCTACGCATTGCTCTCATAAAATTGCTGTAATTCTGTAGCCCCAGCTCCACCACGTTGCTGCTGTCGGGCCCTTGAGCAAGGCCCTTAACCATGTCGTCTCCAGGAGCGCTGACCCTTAGTTTTGACCCCAGCCTCCTTACAATCCTGGGATATGTGAAGAATAAAGTGACTTGACATGAAAAACGTCCATTATAACCATCTAAAACTTTGTGTACGAGTCAGTATTTGCGAATTACACAAAATGATGGAAAGAACTCAACAAACCCTTGAGCCCTTTTTAATTCTAGAAGCGTAGTGTTAATTCAGCTTTAAAAAATACACAGTTGACACACTTCACAAAAACCTCTTTCTGACAATTGCTTGTGTGTTTCAACTTGATTCGAAACACCCGCAATAATGCCAAATTATCAAAACAATCCAAAACAATGTTGTCAAGGACTTTGTTGACTCCAGCTTTCCAAGCGCATACCAATACGTTCTGCATCTTTTCAATAGCAGCCCTGACAGCCCTGTTGCGTAACCAAAGTGTCTTATATTAAGGTAGAAAAAAAAAGGAGAGAGGGGGAAAAAAAAAAAAGAAAAAGGAAAACTAAGATGCACTGCGATTACAATTACACCCTTTCTTTCATGAGGGACTGGAAGAGCCTTTGATGTGTTATCTCATGTTGGAGGCCTGGCTATTGTGGTTTATCTCCTTTGTGGTTGATGTTGGAGTGTCACGGTGGTGTCACGGGCCAGACCAGGTGGCAAAGATAATGCTTCACAATGCAGGAGGGGAAAAAAAAAAAAAAAAGGGTCAGTAAAGAATGTTCTTATCTTTAGCAATCTTCCTAAAAGGCAACAAAACACCAAGTTACTGTACAAACCAGTGTCTTCACATTACCAAAATCTGCGTTTCAATACGATACTAAAAAGGTTTTTTTTTTTTTACTTTTTAATACCTTAGAGATCCCATTAGCCGATATTTACTTTTAAAAAATCCTGACTATGCGTATAATACCTATAATAAACTGCAAACTTACAGTATATACCTGCTGCAATTCCGAATTTTTATGCCATTAATTGCGCCGCTCTAATGGAGGCCTAATGAGTTTGTTAGACACCGCGCCTAGAAAACATTTTGATGAGACCGTAATCTATGACTAATAAAATAAAATACATCTGGTATCCACACTCAGACGACTTTGATCTTTGTAGAATCTTACACAGTCGCCCAGGTTATGCACTTTTTAGACGCTCAATTACTGACTGCCTTAATATATGGCATGTTCGGGATGGGATTCAGCGGATTTTAAATAGGAGAAAATGAAAACGAATATTCGGTTGAAGTTGTTTCCACTCCCGAGTAAGAAAATACACTTTTCTAGTCTTTATTTCTTCGGAAATCGAACGTACAGTGAACAACCGAATATTAATCCCAGCTTTGATGCTGACGACTCAACGCTACCCATGTCTCACTTTACAAACTCAGACAGCTACATCACACACATTGTCACTGCGGTCAGAAAATGTTCAAAATGCTGATACAGTAACTCGTTTCCAAAACTTGTAGCACCGGTATACCATGCGACGCTAGTACACACAGGCGTGCATTCAAGCACATGCATGTTCAAACATACATTATACAGTACGTAACGCATGTTTCTGCGCATTTCATCCAAACACAGCTTTCTACAAAATCAGCAGAATGACACTTAGGCAATTCCCGTCTAAATATGAGAACTCTAAACAAGTCGAGCAGAATAAACGAATCAAATCTACTGTATAAACATGCTTGGATGTGGATTGTGGACTAACTATTTGATAACTAATGCTTTGTTGACTCAACTTGACTCTTTATCAGAAATATTATTTACTTTCCAGACTTTTCAAAAACTCCACAAGACTTAAAGCACTCACAACTGTGAGGCGTTCGAGTCAAAAAAGGACTTTTGATTGTGCAGAATAACAGAACATGGGTATGAGAGTAAAAAAAAAACTCCCTTTATTTCTCTATATAATGCTCTGCTACACTAATGCGCTTATCCCAGCGTTTCACTAGTGCTTGGATACCATCAAGGGAGAAATTTTCCTTAGTAAGCCGGAACCATGATCCAACTGTCTGCTTCATGTTTGCTTCTATGCTGGCCTCCCAGGAACTCCTTTAATGGCCCAAACAAGTGGAAATGACTTTAAACGAGGTGAGGACCGTACAGTAATTTGCAAATAGTGTTATTGAATTATTGTGTGTTCGGTTCCCACAGACAGATGCGTCTCTTCTGCAAGTTCGCAACGAGTTGTCCATCGAGTTTTAAGGATCAGGCGTTCATTGATCTGTTTTGCGTCTTCATTCATGAGAGATTTCATCAGAAGTTGACTTGAACGCCCCTCGTACAATTGAATATGATGCTCAATATGATTAACAGTCCTATATAATCAAGTCTTACAATCCATGAAAATCTGTCCATCACAATTTCGTCTGGTCAAACATTTATACGCAAAGTATACAAAACATTTATATATTAAAACACCTCTATCAATTTAAAGAGCCGCAGGGAGAAACAAGTGCTTGTTATGGGAACCTCAGGTCTATAAACTCTACAGTAAATGTCATTTTGAACTGAAGCATCATTCCTGCTTCTGTTTAATGCATGTATGCCGTAAATGCAGTTTCTAGTAAAAGTTTTTCATGCAAAAGGTCCAAAAAGCATTTGATGAATCAGCTCTACATTTGGCTCCACCGAAAGACTGGCAAAAAAAACAACAGAAGGCGGCTACTGGAAATAATAATAATGACGAGGTAGCCAAGTCGAGGTTCAGACAGAAGGTTTGATGAATCAGTCGTGGCTTTAAATAGCCTTAAATGACTTTTTTTTTTTTTTTTGTCATATCAAAAAACCTTGTATAGCCTCAAGTGTTAGGATCAAAAGCGATTACCAATGGGAGAAGTATTTCCATAGGCCACATGGTCACAAACAGCCCGCAGACTAGCCAGAGTAGATCACAATTACACACTTGATTTACCTCACGCTGTGATAGCTGAGCCTCAACTCAAGAATGTGCAGAATTCTCAAAGGGTTTGTTGTTGAGGAGTAACCAAGTGTTGGGCATCATGTGTAATTACTTTCTGTCTCTGAGATGTTTTTTTTTTTTTTTCTTTTGAAGTTGGACACAGATTCTCCAGAATAATCATACAGAACAAGCTAAACTCACCACCAATAAAGTCGACAAGCATGCCTCCGCCCCAACAAGTCTAGTCCTGCTTGTTAATAATGTGTGAGCCAGAAATGGCCATAAAGTGTGAAGGAAGGAAAAAATTCTGACATTTGACCTTGCTGTGACCTTGATCTTTTTAAAATCAGTTTCAATTTCTAGTCAGTTGTAACAATGCTATTTCCAGATCAATTACCACCCACTTGTTCTTGACATAGCGTGCCAATGAGAATCTTGTATATTTGCTGGATGCATGGACGGACACACGAATAGACCACTTGGCAAACATCACAGCCATACAAGGACGTCAGTTCCTGAACCTGAATGTATAAGTAGTAGCGCTGAATGCTATTCGAGATAAAAGGTTTCACACATTTGGCTGTGAATTTGAACCTGTGACAACAATATGCTGATTACGACGATGACTCGATTTAAACCCCACACACATTTTCAACCGCTCGTTCTTGAGATCGACAATCGCGGACAGAAACTAATTCATTCTTGCGTCACGGACATGATCGGGTGTCCCGGCGCTGCCACTAGGAATCATGATTACTGAAACTCTCAGATCTCACAGAGTTAGCGGAGACATAAAAAATGTGGTTTCTACCTCATTCAACAGCTATGAAGACATGATGTCAGACTCCATCCTTATTTCATCCTGGGCAAAAAGTAAACCAGGGTATGAAGACACGCATTGTAACTAGCAATCCTATAGTTACAGTGAGAAATAGTTCTCCAGGATTACGGGACCAGTGAGAAACAGGTGCAGATGATGACAGATGATCAGGCCGGGTGATTAGTATACTGGTGATGCTGACTGGTTAGAACAATTGCGCCGCTCTAATGAAGGCCTAATGAGTTTGTGAGACACCGCACCTAGAAAACATTTTAATAAGGCTGATCAGACACACCGTAATCTACTGTAGGAGAATTAATAAAATAAAGTACATCTGTGATCTAAGGCTGCATTCTAAGGCTGCAGTATGTTAGATATCTTGAGATGCAGGCGACTTTGATCTTTGTAGAATCTTACACAGTCGCCCAGGTTACGCACTTTTTAGACGCTCCCTTACCGACTGCATTAATATATGGCATGTTCGTGATCGAACAGATGAGAGGGGAAATGAGGTTGCTGCTGAGGTTGTTCCATAAACCAATTTTTAAATGATACCTTTAGGCACTTTTCAGCCTGTTGCAGTAAAACGTTTGTTTCCATTTGTTTAAATTTAATATAAAGAAATAAGGGGGGGATAAAGACTTTTGCACAAATCTTTCCCAAACAAATGTTGTTGCTGTGAACGGCTTTACAGGGTAAAAAGAAATAATAAAAAGTAGTCCTTACAACATTGCTTTGATTGAGTTATAATGTTAGATCTCTAGATGTTTTTTTTTTATATATATACTGTATATATTTGAAGGTGTGAGTGTATGAGTGATAAAAGAAATAGAAGAAAAAAATCAACTGTATAAACTAATGACTGAAACTGAAAAGAACTAAACTAGCAACAAGCACACCAGATCATTATTCCTCATAAATCCCCAAACAATCCTTTTTTAGTCACGCATTTGGGTGATTTATCATCCATCTGCAGGGGGGAAAAAAACAGAACAAAACAAAACAAAATGAACTTCACACACTCTTGAAGAGTTTAAAAAGACCACACTGACTAAACTGTTGCTTTTAACCTGCTTAATGTAATAACCCTCACGCTGTCAGTAATAATATTTGTGAAATACGACTACATCGGCTTTGCAAAATGACGGTAAGCTCAGGTATAACTCTGACACTGCTTCTGGCGCTGCAAACTAAACGTTCAGGCTCTTATTTACTGTTTATGAGCTGTAGAGAGCCAGCACAAATGCAATAATGTTCTATTTTCTAAAACTGATTTAACTATGTCTTTACATATATATATTTATGCACAAAGCCTGTTCAAGTCAAACTGGGACTTTTGACGCCGGCCTCCCAGGAACTCCTTTAATTGCCCAAACATGTGGAAATGGATTGGACCGAGGTCAGGACTGTACATAAATATATATATGTAAAGACATAGTTCAAAATCAAACTCATTTTTTAATGTGACATCACTTTTAAATGTCCGTTTAAAAACAAATGTGCGATATTCAAAACAGCCAAACAAGTTTTAAACACGCTTCCTAGATATATATGTGAAAATCTCATGTTGAGCCAAAAAAAAAAGAAAGAAAAAAAGATATCCAGAGAATTTTTCCTAATATTATCCTAGGTCTTGCTTGGGCGGCTCACTGGCACAGTGATTCGATTCCTACCTTGGGCTGTGTGTGTGTGGAGTTTGCATGTTCTCTCTGTGCCTGGTGGAGGAACATGCTAACTTGCATTTACAAATTGTCCGTAGTGTGCGAGTGAGATCCACCCAAGCAAGATTTTGTCCGAGTTAAATTTGTTCAATGAGTGCTTCAGAAGGATCTCTTAGGCTGTTAGGAGTATCACAAGGTGGCAGCACTGAGACGGAAAGGACACACCCATGTGAAAAAGGTTGGCATCGGGGTTGACGTTAAGGTCTACTTGTTTAATCATAGAATTATGGTTAAACATTGAGTATACAGTATGTTGCCATAATTATTATTGTCAATAAGAAGTAACAAAAGACAATTACTAAAAAAAAACTCAAATATTCCTCCAGATGTGCACAACAGACATTCAGTAATTATTTATTCAACACTTCCTAAGCTTTTTCACTGGTGTTACAGTTGACACAGGATTCCTCTGGGTTCAGTGAACATCTATAGTCCTCACTGACCATAAAGCAAACATATACAGTATACATTTTACATGATGTTAACTGAGAAGCATCAAGTAATTTCAACCATCATTCAGGTCCTTAACACTACCCCTCTGCTAGATCTGTCTCTCCGGCTATATGCTTTAGGTATTTCCTCTGTAGATGATATCAAATTGCCATATCCTGTAAACATTAGACATCTTACACTTAGCAATGTGGACCAACAGCAAAGGCGTGTCTACAGTGACAGTAAGATAGTATTTAAAAACAAAAACAAAGCTACTGTACATGATTCGCTCATACCAGCGCCACACCTATGAACATACCACTACCTTATCAGGGTCAGTAATAGCTTTCTCTAGAATCTGTAGATTCTGAAGTTGATGGAACAAAAATAAGACTCCGTGTTGAGACACATTTCACAAAAACAGACACAGATCTGACAAAACTAGGGGCGTGTGCACTGATAGAATCAGAATGGTTTTATTCACCTCAAGTAGTGGGAATTTCGCAATACGAGCATGACGAGCATCACAAGAACCAAGAATCTTAATATCCAAACACTTGAAAAGCAATGTTAGTGGGTTTTAAGCAGTTTTAAGAGTCTCATGGTCTTTCCTGATTTTTATGTCTTTCTACATTGTACAACAATGCTGAAGGCGTCCAACATATGCAATAATCCCCTCTGAACAGTTGATATTGAGATGTGTCTGCTACTTATGATCTGGAAAACATTCATAGCTCTAATCTAAGGTCATTTCTGAGGCTGGTGACTCTGAACAAACTTCTCTTCTGCAGCAGAGGTAAGTTTTGGTCTTGCTTTCCTGGGAAGGTCTTGATGAGAGCCAGTTTCATCATGGTGCTTGATGGGTTTTGCAAATCACTTGACGATTCTGTTCTTGCAAGAACTACTCCAGAACAGCTGACCCTCGTGTCTTGAAATAACAACTGACTGTTGTTTTTGAAGTTGTTAAAAATGACCTAATGCCATATGTGTTATTTCATAGTTTTGAAATCTGCAGTATTGTTCCAGAATGTAGAAAACAAATCAGTGTCCAAACTTTTAACTGGTAGTGTATATTACACCAGAAGAGTTCATTGCGAGTGGGAGAGATGACTGTGTGTTTTTCCATCCATCCATCCATCTAGGAACCTCTGTAGTCCAACAAGGGGGCCATGGAGGCCAAAGGTAATTACCATTGTACTTATTCTTATGCACATGCACATTCACACACTACGGGAACGCCAATTAGCCTAATCTGCGTGTCTTTGGAATGTGGGAGGAAACCGGAGTACCCGGAGGAAACCCTCCACACACGGGGAAAACATGCAAACACCAAGCATACAGACCTCGAGGTGGGAATCGAACCCGGAACCTGGAGGTGTGAAACAACTACTAAGCCTCCGCCCCACCATTTTTCCATTTACAGCATATATAATAATTTAGAGGATACTTTGTATAAAAAAAGGGTTTTCCTAATAATAATAATAATAATAATAATAATGTTTGACTTTTGGGATTTCCTGCAGTACACGATGATGTCACATTTAACGTGTATAACTTAAACTTCTTTTTTTTTTTTTTTAGCAAACACAGATGAAGATATATTTTTTTGTAAACTCAAAGTTTATTACACTCACTCATCATCTATACAGTTTACCATGTACAGTATAAGGTGGGGTATGCCCTGGATGGGCTGCTAATCCATCATAGCGCACACACACACGCGCGCTTATCCACACACTCTGCCAGTTCACCTCATTTGCATGTCTTTGGAATGGGGGAGAGGAACCCGGAGTACCTGGAGGAAACCCGCCAAGCACGGGGAGAAGATGCAAACTCCATGAACACAAGGTAGGAATCGAACCTGGACCCTGGAGATGCGAGACGATGGTGCTAAACCACTACGCTTACCATTTTAAATTTTAGAGTATATACAGTATATAAAATAATAATTATACAAATAATCATACAAACAAATAAATAAATTAAATACTAGATTTCCTTGTGTGTGGGATCTCCTGCAGCACAAGATGATGTCACAATGTGATTTAAGTGCAGCTTAAACTTCCTTTTTTTTTTTTTTAGCAAATGCATATAAAGTGATTTAAAAATTAATTTTAAAAAAATCTTTTCAATCAGTTCACCACTTTTTAAAACTACTTTGACTTGTGTAAATCCTCTCCAGAAGTTGTGGTAACTTCACCCCAGTGTATTTCCTCTCTGACTGAGGAGTTTGTCCTGGTGCAGCACCACAGCTCCTCTCACTCTGCCGCTTTCACACAGCTTTCTATAAACAGTAACGTTCGGAAAGTATCCAGCGGTGTATTTGCATTTATTCTGCTTATTTACGCAAGTTTAAAAAACAACAACAACAACAACAAAAAAAGAACCAGAAGAAAGAGAGAAAGAACTTAAAACAGAAGCGCTTTTGTTTAAGGCTGAACAGCTGTGTTTAACTGGACGGGAACAGAGACACAGAGAGAGACAGAGACACAGAGAGAGACAGAGAGAGAGACAGAAAGGATACTCACGAGATACGAGATGCGCCTGTCGACGAAAACCGAGTCCCCCATGTCTACAAATCCACATAGAAGACGGGAAAAAAAAGAAAAAAAGAAAAAAAACCAACCAAATATAGATTTATATTCGTCTATCAATCAATCAGTTGGATGAAACTCCGCTTGGTTGCGATTTCTGGCATCAGTGAGGATTAAACGCGCTCAGGTGCGGCAGAAAACCTGGAGACGCGCATCGGGGAACCGACACCGAGCAGAACCGAGGAGGCTGCAGCCGCTCATCCATGGTAACAGGCAGACCGCAAAATAATAATAATAATAAATATATATATAATAATAATAATAATAATAATACTAATATATTTTTTTGTTTGTTTGTTTGTTTTTAAGAAGAAGAATCAGAGCTCTCCCTGTTTGGACGGACTTGTCCTGAGTTCGTGGTTCTCTGCACTCCGGCGATGCTGAGCTGAAGTTACTCAGCGCAGAGGAAGCACGAGAGGCGGAGCTCATCACGCGCGCACACATGAAAAACACACACGCGCTCATCCAACCTGCTGACGAGCTCATTTCGTTTCGTGCATAAGAACAGGGGGGAAAGAAAAACAAAAAAAACCAACCTCGTTCTAAACTCTCAAAGCTTTTATAAGAGTCTCTGGTGGTTCATATGATTTTCTTACAAAAGCAAGAAATGACTCAAACCTGACTCAGAGAGTACTCCTGCTGCTGCTGTTGGTGTTGTTGCCCCGCACCCCCAGCTAAGGGTTAAGGGTTTGAATCGGTTGCGACTCCGATCCGTCTCTCTGCATGTCCGCCTCATCCAGAGCGACTTATTCTACACGTTTCTCATCTCATTATACTGTACATCTGGGCAGTTGAAGATTAAAGTCCTTGTTTAAGGGCGCAGAGGGTTTTTGAACCCGAAACGTACTGTACAGTAGCACAATGCCGTAACGACTGCGGTCGCTCATTAGTTTAGTTCGCTCTTACTTCACTTAATTAGTGAGCGACCTTGCATGTGCGAGGTCGCTCACATGCATGCGTGCTTGGGTTTCCTTTCCTCCAGGCGAGAAGTTCCTCCACACTCTCCTACCAAAGACATGCACAGGGGAGGTGGTGGCCCTTAACCCTGTCTGCTCCAATGGCGCCGTATAACGTCTGACCCTGCGCTCTGACCCTAACCTACTAGCGAAGAAAAAAAGGCTCAACCTAATTAAGTAACCTAATTGTAGGCTGATTGGTAGTTCCAACTCACCCTGAGAGCATGATTTCATGTGTGAAAACCTGACTCATGCTGTTGCCTGGCACCTCCAGAGTCAGGGGTTTGAACCTCAACTCCGGTCTGTGTGTATCCTCTCCCCCATGTTGGGTTTAGTTTCCTCTGGCGAGAACTCCCTCCACACTCTTCAACTAAACTCTCCAACTCAGAGCAGTAAAGATTGGAAGGTTGGTGGTTCGAACCCCTCCACCTGGTTGCCGCTTGATCAAGGTCCTTAACCCTGTCTGCTCCAGGGGGGGCGAAATTTTTTTAACCCGGAACTCTGACCCCAGCCGAATAACAAAGCTGGAATATGCAAAAAATAAAGAATTTCACTGTGCAGTAATGTTTGTGTGACGAATAAAGCGTAGGCTTTGTGTAAAAACCTGACTTATGCTGTTGCCTGGAAGCTTCAAGATTAGAGGTTTGAATCAACTCTTTTTCTGCATCTTCTCCCCCACAGAGTACATGCCTTTCCTTCAGGCAGGAACTTCCTCCACATTTTCCCTTCAAAGACATGCATTGTAGGCTGATTGGCATTTCATGATTACCCAGTAGCATGACTTCATGAGTGAAAACCTGACTCATGCTGTTGCCTAGCACTTCCATGGTTAAGGATTTGAATCTTAACTCCATGCTGTTTGCACACTCCCATGCATGTATGCCTGGGTTTCCTTTCCTTTAGGCGGGAACTTCCTCCACACTCTCCCTCCTAAGACATGCATTGTAGGCTGATTGGCATTTCCAGATTACCCAGAGAGCATGACTTCATGTGTGAGCAGGTCAGCACCCCATCCAGTGTCTTGTGCCCTGAGTTGACTGGGATAACCTCCAGGCGCTCCCTGTGACCCTACGCAGGATAAGCAGAATGGAAAAAAAAATAATGCATGTACGACTGTAGGCCGTGTGTGTGTATGCACAGTATCTAACACACACAGTATGCACAGTGTGTGTATGCAATCTATCTAACCGTCACTGGAAATGGACCACCATCATTAAAGAACATGTGGATGGCCGACATTCCTAAATTTTGGTGCTATTTTGTTGATTTGTGCTATTTTGAGACCCACTGTGGTCAACATGAACAGCGGAAAAAGTAAACAAACAATCTTCAATGAAAAAAGATACAGTAACAGTTTCAGGATTCAGGATAGCTCCTTAAAATAAACTAACAGGAAATCCATTGTAGATGTGGATTAAAGCTCTGCCGCATCACTGTCTTTAAGGGGAGTTGGACAAAAGCTGTGCACTCAATTCCATGTTCTGACATGGTAAGTTATTTCATTTACGAAAGCGACCATGTGTTTAAGCTACAAAGAGCAGACAATTCGTGGGTGCATCTATGCTCACCATGTGTAAGCGACGAGTTAGCCAGTTGACCGTGATCGAATGATGTACTGTACTATATATTGTACTGTAAGCTATATGGTCAGTGTTACAGAGTTAACAAGTATATTATACACCGATCAGCCATGCAGGTGATGCAACCATTAAGCCTGGTGTTGTGTAGGTTCCCCTTGTGCCACCTGGACAGCTCTGGAACCACAGGCCATGACTCCATAAACTCGCAGGAGGTGTGGACTTGTTTGTCCGGTTTATTACATGGATGTTCAATCGGATTCATATAAAATCTGTACTTTGTTTCATCTAAAGCAAATACTTGAATGCTCATTGTAATGCATTTAAAATGAAGGAGAGATAAAGCTTGAACTAAATCACACTTGTGACCGTTAGCAGTCAAATGGCAGGCATTGTGGGTAATGTAGGAAACTGATAACCAAAGTGAAAATAGACTGCTATTGCTATAGAATGCTATGATAAGTTTAAGTTTGGGAGAAAAAGTAAAGGAATTACAAAATAAATAAATTATACACCAATGAAGAAGACATTTTCTTCATAAAGATGAATATGCAAGTCTTGCATGGTGGATTTTTTTAAACTGATGTGCACATTGTTAAGAAATGCTATTTTGTTGTCAGCCCATGTCAGTGCCTACACTAGTTCACCAAGTGTTTTTCATAGAGCTTTTAATAGAACACAAGTGTAGGGGGTGAGAGAGAAAGTGAAGTGTACGTGCATGAGTGTGTGTGTGTGTGTGTGTGTGTAAGAAAGAGGGGGATGGGGGGGAGGAAATGTACTAATTTCCCTCTAACTTCCGTGACTCAACAACTCCTGAAACATTCTCTCGAGAATGCCTCATTTTATGCTGGAGATATTTTTATTATTAGAAAAAAAAAATCAATTTGGATAAAAACCTGAGATTTTTCTTTATAAAGCAACAACACTACTTTCGCCAACATTCAAACTGAAAGAACTTTTTTTTAAAAATCCACAAAAGTCTGATTAAATTGAATGAATGATTTGTTGATATAATAGTGTAAAATAAAGGCTGCATGATTTGATAAAAAATAAAATAAATAAAAAACGATTATTTCAACACATTACGATTGTGATTTCAACTGCAATATTTAACTATTAAATGTACCATTTTGTATTCAAACCATATTAATCAGGGATAACAGCAAATTACTGAAATTATAAAAGTATAAAAAAAATTGATAAAAGTTCAACATTTTACGATTACGATTGCACTGGTCTGTATCGTGATTTAGATTTTTATGCGATTAATTGTGCAGCACTGGTGTAAAATCAAAAGTAGTGTTTCATTAATATTCTTTCCCTTTCTCCTCCATAGCAGGTAACTCCACTCCTGATTGTATTTTATGAAATTAGGGACTTTTTGGACTTGCCTTATACTTATTTAAGGCGGCATATTTAAGGCTTGCACCTCCAGGGTCCAGGTTCGATTCTCGCCTCAGGTCCGTGCGCATGGAGCTTGCATGTTCTTCCCCGTGCTTGGTGGGTTTCCTCCGGGTACTCCGCCCCCCCCTCCCCTCCAGGCCCGTCCAGTCCAAAGACCTGCAGATTAGACTAACTGGCATTCCCAAAGTACCTATGGTGTGTGAATGAGATTTTTCTGCTCCGATTTAAACTGATGGTGTTTTTATTTTTTATTTATTTTTTTTAATTCCTCAATATTTCTGCCCATAACAAATTTTTTTAAATAAAAATATTTTATCCCCCCCTTGTCATACTATTGAGACATCATTTTGCATGTGTAATTACGCTGGCACCCGCAGTCGCCCCGTGAGTGGCTCACTGTTGAAGAAGCTCTCTTCTGAAGCACTCCTCTGTTTGTGCAACTCGGCTGGAGGGTTTAGCAATCTGGACAGCGTTACCGGCGGACACAAGGCTTCTAATAAAACCCTCCTTGGAGTTCACAGAGTTTCCAGATTCATACGTGTGTAAGTTAATACAAAACATTCGCTTCGCTTTAGTGAGGTTTATGTTGTTACAAATCCGGGCCAGGTTCAAGTAAAACAATATTAAGAGTGATTAATAGAAATGACGTGATATACAGCATACATATTTTAGCTGCGCATAAAGAACCGAGATTTCTCTGGATATGGAAAATATCCAGCGGTTATAGTGGGTACGGTCGGCCTGGGCAAACCTTGACCACAAAGGCGTTACGAGATGTTTCCCAATCCTCCTGTCACTGATGATAAAAACAAAACATTGTGGTGTACAACTGTTACCCATGAACACAAATTTGTTCAAGTTCCCTTTGCGAGACCATGTGTAAGATGATGCTCCCACCAATTAACTGTAATTCTAATTACTATAGGACTAAGCAAAAAAAAAAATCAGCTTCTGAGCAGATAACATTTTCTATTCCTCTGTTGTGCGAATCCAAATTTCACTCATGTCTAAGGCAGGGATTTGGTTAGTAGAGGCTGGTCCTACGCGAGTGTGACAGCAGGAGGCCGCTGTCTCCTAAAATGGAGCTCCTGGCTTGTGTATATACAGTTGGGAAAGAACTTTTCCAAAGCGCCAGATGTGCCGCATCACAGCGCGGCCACTTATCTCGGGCGTACGAACACAGCCGCTTACCAGCAGTGATGAAGAATACGGGCCATAAATTACGAACGAGGAGGAGAAGACGTGCAAATGTTTGGGAAGAGCTGGAATGTTACAGGTTTCACAGAGGAGTTTTGGAAACGTTTATTTAGTGATGTTACTCTTGCCCCATCTCCTTGGTATTGGAACGTTCAACTACAAGTCAAAACAGAACACAGTTATGAGGGTAAAAAATGGTTTTATTCCTCTATATAATCCCCTGCTACACTGATGCACTCATTCCAGACTTTCTCAAGGTAGAAAGGTTTCTCAGTACGCCGGAGCCATGATGAGACTGCCTGCTTCAACACTGGCCTCCCAAGAGCTCCTTAAATGGCACAAACGTAGAAATGGCTTGGAGAGAGTTCATGACCGAATGGCTGATGTGGCAATAACCCCCAAGTTCCTGTAATGCGCAAGTGATGTTCGTGACTGATTGTGTGTACAGTTCCCACAGACAGATGAGTCTCTTCTACAAGCTGGTGACAAGTTATACGTTGATTTTCAAGGAACAGGCGTTCCACCCACTCGATGTTCATGGGAACGACTGGAATGAGCTCCGAGTCTCATCAACGTATTGTGATGGATATCTTCTGTAAATGTCAATCAGTTTTACGCCTTTATTCATGAGAAATTGCATCACTATTGCATTGTAGTGAATAATTCCTAGTTACTGTGTGGTTTCTCACTCACTAATTCATTCTCTATCCCACTTATCCTGTACAGGATCACAGGAAGCCTGGAGCCTATCCCAGGGGAATTAGGGCACTAGGTGGGGTTCACCCTGAACATATTTTGTTATACTAGTAGTACACTCTTTAAGTTAAATGACTTATCACAACGTCACTGGCACTATATTACAGCACTTAATCAGGATGGCTGTGGTTACCTGTAACTACCTACAGATGAATCAGAGCAGTGCTGATATTCAGTACAACAGCACTCCTGCCTTAAACAAAACTTGTAATTTAAACTACAGCTATGATGATAAAAAGGGGTTTTAATCCACCCTTAGTCGGATTCAAAACACTTGACATTACTATAACTGTCACTGTCTCGTGATTGGGTTATGTGGTGTGTATTGTAAATGTTAGCGCCCTATTGGCTGTTTTGTTGTGGTTGGCTATAGAAACTTGTGTCTTTGATCTAAATCCCACTTGTAAATTACTTAATTCCATTCTTTTTTCCATCAAGGGAAAGACTTTCCTTTTTTTCTTTCTTCATTGAGCTAAGCGTTTCCTGCGATACCACAGCCATGGCCAAACCATGAATAATAAAACTCCAGCCAAAACAGATTGAGACAAAACCAAAAAATCAAGCCTTGCCCAAATACTGTTTTTTTTTTTTTTTTTTTTACTCCATCTGCTTTCCCTCTCCTTACAATGTGGAGGTGCTTTAGGAACTAGTACGATTAAAGGAAACAAAGACGGAGGAGCAAGAGAAAAGCACTCTGAGGCAGTGCAGTAGGAGCACAGAATGGCTAAAGGCTGATCTCAGCGCTGGGGAATGTGCTCGGCCGTTTCTTGTTGGGTAAAAGGGGAAAAACGCGTTTTATTGCACAGGCCTGAACCTGACATCCTTGAGGCTGAGGGGATCAGACTGTTCTCCTTAGCACAGCGGGAGACCCAGAAGGGTCAAGAAGTGTCCGTTGTCAGATGTTTGTAAACAGAGACGGGACAACTACGATTGTGTATCCGAACAGCTCAAGGCAAAAAAAAATTCACGTTAATACATTAGTAGACCCTGAGTTTCGGGTTCTTTAAATGAGAGCAGCATTTCTTCAAGAAAAACTAATTCAAACAAATAGCGAATGTAATTATGGTCCTTGTTGGATATTCAATGTTTTATTCACTACATTATATATATTTATTTATTATATATTTCATGAGTACAGAAATTTGAAAGTCCAGAGTACAGAACATGTCCACTACAAAAAATGATATCTTAGCAATCAGAAACATTGTATACATCTTGAATATACAGCGGTACCTCAGCATGCCAATTTAAATCCGTTCCAGTATTCTTAAGTTCTTAAGAAGAAATTTCGTATTGCGAAACGCATTTTCCCATAGGAAATAATGTAAATGCAGTTAATCCGTTCCCGCTACACAAAAATATTTCCAATATGACCAATTTCCAACAATCATATTTTTTGCATATAAAACCAATCAAAACATTTAGAAAAAAACATGGAAATGAAGTAAAAATATAAAATTAAACAGACATTAAACCTCACTTAACCTTAATTTACGATTCCTTATGGCACCGGATACTTTAAAAAACAAACTGAAACGTGCTATCGTGTCTGCTAACATTCTTGGGACCCATGATGCTTTCACAAAAATCTTGCACAAAATAGCAAAAAAAAAAAAAAAAAAAAAAGTAAACTCTCAAATAAGTTTTAATCAGCTACCGGAAATACGCACAACCTGATGTAAAAAATTAAAATGCTTGCATGTCGAGGAAAATGTCTTGGAAAATTATAGTTCTTGAGGCAAAATTTGCACGGCTGGGCGCGATCATATGGCGAGGTACCGCTGTATAGTTACATTTCTTAAAATTAGATTAAACAAACAGAATATAAGCTTATTCAGCTTATTTCTAATCAAATGTTATTAAAAGTTCAAGCAAAAACTTTGGTCTCTTGGTAGAGAATTTTACTAAATTTAGGAATTTATTTCTAGAAAGCAATAAAAGAAGAAATTTTCTATTTCAATTTTGGTAGCATTTAACTAGAAATAAGCTTAATAATCACAGATTTGGCTAGACTCAAGAATATTACATTTGCTAAGATTTTTTTTAGTATGGGTTTGACAAAACAGCTGGTGCCCTATTAACATTTGAAAGAAATTTAATATCTAGTGGTTAAAAATTTCCCAAATCAAGTGTGACATACCTCCAAGTCTAAGTCTTTAATAGTTCTTCCATAATGCTATTTAAAATCGGTGATGGAACAAGATATAACAAGATGTTTTCTGACAGCTCAGGAGAAAAGTCTGTTTTCATTGGCAAAGCCATCTTTCTTTGTTCCATCTATGTTAAATGTGGAAATAGTTAGAAATTTGGGTTACATGATGACATACCCTAATCACAGTAATTACAATATAAGATTCCTCAAGTAGACTCAGTAGTTTATTGCAAACTTGATGTCACAAGCTGCTAATCGCAGGAGAACAGAATTTTTCAATTATAAACTCTATTAATTTTATAAACTCTATTCTTGGTGCCCTGTTATGACTAAAGCTTTATACTAAATAGCAGTTATTTCACTGTCTAAACTTCCAAGAATAATGCTTAAAAGTCAATTTCAACAAAAATGTGGTCAGAAATTTTTTTTTTTTTAAATCACGAATGATCAATGACGAAGTTGCACTGTAAAAAAAACAACAACAACATGATGAAACAGTAAGCTCACCCTATCATCCGGAGATCGCGAGTTCAATTCCCGGGTGATGCTATAACCTCTCACAGCCGGAGGTCTAGGGGAGAGCTGATTGGCCGAGCTCTCTCAGAGGGGAGGGATGAGGAGAGGTACTTAGTGCTCCCACATTAATCACGGTTCGTGGCTGGAGCGGATAGCACTGTCCTCCGAGTGCTTTACGCCGCCCCCCAAGGGTGCGCGAGTGAGCAGTTCGAAAAGATGCGGTCAGCTGGCGTCATGTTGTTCGGAGGAAACACGTCATAGTCTTCGGCCCTCCCAACTGAATGGTAGTAGTAGAACTTAATGTGGGAGCCCCCTAGTGACGGGGAGGAATTTGATACGACTAAATTAGGGAAAAAATCCCTCCCGCCAAAAAAAAAAAGGAAATCACACCTGTGATTAATAGTGAATGTGAGAGCATTTCCACATGCACAATGCGATAAGCCATAACAAGACCACCCCTAATCAGAAAAAGGCTTCCATTTGCTAGGGAGCATAAATATTGTACTTTGGAGCAATGGAAAAATGGTCATGCGGTCTGACGATGGATGTGAGTGTCGCATGAAAGCATGAAGTGATACATACTGTAGGGCTCGCGGCAATGTTATAATCTGAGGTTGCTTCAGTTTATCAGTTCTAGGTTCAACAACGTTATTTGGCAATAAAAGTAAATCAGCTGACGACCTGAATGTAATGAATGACAAGGGTATCTCATCTATGCGTTTTTTCTTCCCTGATGGTATGAGGTATATTCCAGGACTCAACCCCCCCCCCTCCCCCCCAATTCACATGCAAACCAGGATAATGTGCTGGATAAAATCTTTGCTACAATTGTTACCTCCCACAAAAGTTAGCCTCTAACCCTAATCCTAACCCTGAGTCATGCAAGTTATTTTCCATTTGCAAATGTCCCACCCAATAAGTATAGTAATCGCTTCAGATCCAACTGCCAAGCTCACAAAGGATTTAATGATGACTTAATGATGTCATCATGCAGAGGTTTTAACCTGCTAAAACATATCATTCCTTGCTCTCTTTTTCCACTGGCACTGCCATGTTTCTTTTAGACTGACAGCTTTCTTCTCAGTAACAGTTACTGGTATAAAAGTTATTTTAATTATGTGTAGGCGGCGCGGTGGCTTAGTGGTTAGCACGGTCACCTTACACCTCCTGGGTCTGGGTTCGATTCCCGTCTCGGGTCTGTGCGCATGGAGTTTGCATGTTCTCCACGTTCTCCGGTTTCCCTCCCCCAAATTGCCCATAGTGTGTGTATGTGTATATGCCCCGCAATGGATTGGCACCCCATGCAGGGTATAGCCCAAGTCTCATTGGATAGGCTCCAGGCCCCCGCGACCCTGTATACAGGATTAAGCGGTATAGACGATGAGTGCGTGAGTGAGAATTAAGTGTTGCTGTAGCATTCGTTTTTATTTGACATGGAAGGTTCAGATAAAAGCTCAGTACATAAATCATTGTATGAGCACCAAGGTTATCTCCAACCAGCCCAACCCCTCTTCAGTTCGGACCATTTGGTGTATATTGTAATCTTCAACATTCTTTATGGAAACTGATCCAATTTCCTTAGAAAAATGTCTCGGGCAAACAGAAATACTGACCATGAGGCAGGTAGCAGAGTAGGCTGCAGGTGCAGGTTAATACTAGGCAAAATCATTGTAAAAACACAGGCAAATATCAGTGCGAAGAGGAAACGGAGACTAAGGTAGGTAAGATAGATCTAGAAGCAAGAAACAAAACAAGAACCAAAAACCAGATATCTAAATATTATAGGAAGGCTTGCCATGTCTTGGAGTGTTCTGCACATATAGGGGACCTTACACCTGAAAGTTACAGTGATATACAGTATGGGCCTTTCTTAAAGTCAACACAGTGGCAACACAGCTGGAAGGACACAGCTGTAGGATGAGAATGGGAAAGTAATGGAAATGTAATGTTTAAAAACATCAAAGTAATGAGAACATTGTTATTAGATTGTTTTTTTTTAGAATTAGAATTACTTTGATGAAACAACACTGGCGTAACATTGGCTACATAATGATCAATATACAGTGGGTATAGAAGAAAAAAAATGGGTATAT
>JAQMYL010000010.1:14170837-14192930 GCA_030014365.1 Clarias pachynema | reverse complement strand
AGGTCAAATATTTATATGCGATTTAAATGCGATTAATTTCGATTAATTAATTACAAAGCCTCTAATTAATTAGATTATTTTTTTTTATTGAGTCCTGGCCCTAGTAGTTATATTTCATCTGACTTTAGCTTTGATTACGTTGCACAAATGCGGTGTTCAGTTCATGTGTGAAAATGATTCGTCATGCTCCCAGAACCACTCTTTCACAACTTAAAAAACTCCATGGATGTGATAACCCGGTCATTCAGTACATTCAGGTCATCAGCTGACATCATTTTATTGCCAGATAGCGTTGCTGTGCCTGGACCAGATCATAACACTGCCTGCAGAGCATGATGGGTGCACCGCTTCATGTGCTCCCCTTCTTATCCCATCTCTCTGGAAAAGGGTCAATCTGGCCTCATCCAACCACACGACCTTTTTCCATTGATCCAAAGTACAATCTTTACGCTCCCTAACAAATTGAAGCCTTTTTTCTGATTAGTCTCAGTAATAAAGCCACAAAAATGTTGTTTCATTCTAATCCTGAGAGTTCTTGTCACATCATGTGCAGAATTATGTTTTTTACTTTCACTATTAAACACAGTTGTGATTTCTACTGTAAATTTTAATGATGCAGTTTCATCAAGTGATCTCCATTCACTGCAGGTTTTAATAATGTGTTGGATCGGTCTTAACCCAAGTCAAGTACTCTAATTTGAAATCTCCATGATGGTTCCTTTGCTTGACTCAGACCAATAATTTGATGCTTCTTAAATCCCGCCTTTTTTTTTTCGGTCAGGCAGCGTATAATAATAAATACAATAGTGACAAGCATTGCTTCTTGTGCTTTATATAATGTTTAACATTGAGAATCTACAGCATTTGGCATGGTACTCTATATAAACTTTATGTGTAAAGAACAGAATTAGATTCTGAGGAGCAGATTAACAAGTAAATAAATGACCAGACACCTATTAAAATTGAAAGAATAAAGTAGAAACTGCTGAAATACAAAAGGAACAGGCGAGGAACCAAACCGAACGGTTCTCAGCGTTCAATGTGATTGTTGCGCTGTTTGTTTGTTTTTTGTGTGTGCTAATTTTCCTAAAGGAATTCTAAGCATGTGGCAACATTAAGCCTAAACTATAGCAATATTCCATGGGGTTTCTTGGAGCTCATTCCTGAAAACGTTTAACCACTTCGGAATCGCTTCACTATAAACTGCTCGACTTAAAGTGATTTTTCAGAGAGGTTATTTAAAAAAATAATAATAAAATGAAATTATTGAAAAATCCGTGCAGATTTCACGGTTGTCGTTCCTCGTTCCTTTCGCACGACAGCTCACTCTGCATCCGACTCGATTCACAAAGGCATTTAGAAGGTTATCTGGAAATACCGTGGGCAAGAATAAGGTCATAGAAGAGTAGATTTGCACAGGAAATGTCTGGATGCATGGGTGACCTGACTGAGGGTGTGTCAAAGGAAGATAGTAAGTAATAATGAGGAAGGGAAGAAAGAAAAAAAAATCTCGGTTTCCCTCCGGGGCAACTAAACGCTTGGAATTCCAAACAATTTACTAGACCCTCTTGTATTAGAGATGGAAAAAAAAAAAGACTTAAGAGAAAGAAAAACAAAGACAGAGAGCCACTTCTGAGTGTCCACTATTACATCCCCAAATAGAGGCTCAACAGTTAGAATTTTGGCTGGAACCATGATAATATCACAAATATTTAGGGAGTGAGATGAATCCTTTCCAGGCTGTTGCTTTCTTTCTCACAGTTGATATCACATCAGGGGGGAACAGCATGTGAACGGAAATTCGCTGTCAAAACTCTCCGTTCTGGCCAAACAACTACAAATCATGTTCTCGCTAATGCTGACTTGAGAACAAATTCGGCCTTTGTTTTGAAACTATTGGATGAAGTCGATAGTTACAAGATCGTGCTTCACGGCAAAAGGAGTCGTCTTAGCGTTTCTGCCGAGGCAACACTGTCTCAAATTCATAACAACGCTTGTGTGCCAACAAGAATAAAAGGTTATTAATGACTATGATTGCGCTATAAAAGATCTAGAGTAGATCAGTTAAGGGATTCTTTGGATTGTCTTTCCAGGGGAAGCTTGAAGATTCTACTGCATGTCGAATCCTATAACAGAAAATCTTACATCAGATTCCGTTCTATGAATAACTCTCGTTAGGAATCTAAAAACCCCACAAGTCAACAATCTAGAACGAAAGGGTCGAATATAGGACCCTTGAGGTTTCTTTGGCATGCTCTTCTAGGGGAACAGTATGCTCCGTCACTGAGGATTTCCAGTTGACCCCCTTTTATGCAACTAGGAACCCTAAACACTCGACAGACCCTCAGAGGAATTCCTTTTTCTAAAAATGTCCACACTTAGAAAAGCAATTTTGCCATTTTGTCCCTTGGAGGATCCACCCCGAGTGATTACAAGATTCCATGTTGAACTCTACAGCAAAGAACCTTCGAGGTCAAACCCTTTTGGATGCAAATAATCCCCAAATGTTGCTCAACAAATCTTTAAAGTGTTTATGGTCGAAAGATTCCACTGGAAAGTACTAGGAGAGGTGCCATAAAGAGTGGTCGGGTGGGAGGGGTGGTGTAAGGGCCGAAGGGCAACAAGACCCCTCTGGTTTTCATGAGGCCCAGAATCTCTAGCGCCACCACTGGTCACCAGGTATTAACAATCAATGCAATTTAGCTGAATTATATGTTTGTGTGCCCCATGTGTTTCCCCCAGGGACCCCAAATTAAAAACATGCCAGTAGACTGGCTGTGAACCTGAAGAAAGTGAGAAAGTGAGAAGAAAAAAAAACATCAACAGTAAAATTTAAATGATGATCAGCCATAACATTAAAACCACCTACATGACCAGTAAAAAGTTTGGACACACCATCTAATTAAATATTTTCTTTTTTCTTTTTTTTATTGATCCAACACTGGATGTTTCAAAACTATGGAATAACATGGATGTCCTGGCACAGTTCCTACAAGAACAGTATTGTCAAGTGCATTTGCAAAACCCATGATGAATCTGGCTCTCATGAAGACCTTCCCAGGAAAGCAAGACCAAAACTTACCTCTGCTGCAGAGGAGAACTTCATTTAGAGTCACCAGCCTCAGAAATCACGAATTAACAAACAGCACCTCAGATTAGGGCCGTTATGAAGGCTTTACAGATCATAAGTAGCAGATACATCTCAATATCCACTGTTCAAAGGAAATTATTGTATATTGTAGACACCTTCAGCATTGTTTAACAGTGTAGAAAGAAATACAAATCAGGAAAGACCATGGAATTAGAAGGTGTGTGCAAACTTTTTAAATAGTACTATAGGTTTTATCTTCCCCTTGTGCCACCAGAACATATGCACCAAGGGGTGTAATAAGTGTAAAGAGGTTTTAAATTAGGGTCTCTATGGATCAGACTTGTTTGTTCAGAACACCCCATGGATGCTTGATAGGATTAAGATCTGAGGAATTTGGAGACAAACTTGAAATCTAGGTCTGCTCAGCCTTATACTAAACAAGCTATGAAGTCTTCTGATACCTTCGTATCGTAGCGAGCATTAACGTTTTTCAGCAAATTTATGCTACATTGGCTTTTCTGTGGAATCGGACCAGACAGGCTGGCCTTTGGTATCCACAGACATAAATGAGCCTTGGGTGCCCATGATCCTGAGTTTATTTCTTTATCATTATTTAAATCATGTGGTGGTGTTAATGTCATGGATGATTTAAAAAAATTTATGCTATAATTACACCGAAATGTGAGACACAAACTCATATACCTGCCATGAGGAAGACAATATACAGGAGTTATTGGGTATGAGCTTGAACTGAAATCAACGTTTTTATTTCTATGTATGTCTAAAACCTCTGAAATGATGAAACATATTAAAGTTTGAGATAAGTAGAGCAATTTTGCTTAAATAGGCTTTAAGATTTATGGCCAGGAAATGAAAAATGAGAGGGAAGTCAAGCCAACTCAGTTTACTTTCTTTTTGGAGGTAAGATGAGACGTGTGCGGTGAAAGGTCCAAAAAATGGTACTCCTGCAAGTGGCATCAAGATTTATTTATACTGTATTTATTCATTTTCTAGACACTTTTTATTTAAAAAAATTATGTTACCACTGAGAGAAGAATATGGCTTAATAGTTGAGGGTTAAGTAAATGGTACTGTATGTTGTGTCTCACTCTGGAAGTCCTGAGATTTAAAAGTTGTCTGATTGCAGAATTTTAACGCCTGATATACCACTGCTCCCACTTTATATTATTACTGTACATGACAAAATATATACAACACCCAAAAGTAGTAGCTTTTTTTTTTTCTAAATATATTTTACATACTGTAAATATTTATATACTTAAAAAGAATGGAACGTACATAAATATGTAAAATATATCAAATATATTGGTTTTGTTATATATATTTTTATAACTGTGTACAGCTGTTTGTGAGCTTATGAGCACAATGTCAGCCTTTATTTGTTACGTATACATTACTGCACAGGCTGTGGTCAGAGCGCAGGGTCAGTTATAAAGTGATGCAGTGTCCCTAGAACAGGCAGACAGACAGGTTATGGGCCTTGATCAAATGTCCAGCAGAGGCAACCTGGCGGAGCTAAGGCTCGAACCGCTGACCCTCCGATCAGTAACTCAGAGGCTAAACATCCTGAGCCAAGCAGAAACTCTAACTAGGGAGTCATATAAACTGTAGGAGTCTTTGATTAGCCTGGAGGACATGTCGAGGTGCTGAGTGGATCATAAAATAGGAGAAAGAGATTTACAGCCTTTGAAAAAAGATGAATTTTCAGATTTCTGTTTGAGAAATTTCTGTTTCGTGTTTTAATATTTAAGTAACATTTGGATTTATTATTAAACAAAGTTTAATACTGTACTCCAAAATGTCTCAAAATATTATATTTATCTGAGTCAGCTTTAAATGTAGCCGAATATTTCCTGCACTTTGGAGATGCTCTTTTATTATTTTTTTTAAATAAACACAAAAATGGGCAAAATGTGTATTTTTTCTTTTAGTTTGGGGTCTGCAGAAAACCAGGGTGTATATTTTTGAATATATTTTTACTTTTTTCTCCCAATAATCTAATCTCTTAGAATTGCAGATCATTATGCTTTATAGTAATAGAGTCGGTAAGGGAGCGTCTAAGAAGTGCATGACCTGGGCAAACTGTCTAGGATAATGCAAAACAAAAAAAATCACATTATTTGGATGGTAATGCATATATAATGCATAGTTAAGATACTGTATGAATACAGGACTTATTTACTTTCTAACAACATACAGTTTGTCAGGTATTTAATTAATGATTATTAATGATGCCTAATTTTCGATTAGTGATTATACATCTAAGCTTTATTATGGCTCATAAAACCCAGGGGTAGTCTTAGCAACTACATTAACCTACTGTAAAAAAAAAAATATATATATATGTTTTTTTGCTGTTTTATCTGCAAACAATTAGAAATAAAACAACGAATGTTATGACACACTTTATTACACTACCACTATAACAATATGACATAACGAAGTCCTAGATCATGATGTATCTCATCAGTCTCATTGAAATGTTTTCTAGGTACGGTATCTCACAAACTAATTAGGTATCTGCTATAGCACATTTATCACTAGAACAGTGCTACTCCGTAGAAGGTATGAACTGCTTCTTGTTTGAAAAAGCATGCAAAGATGAGCTTTGCTACTTTTGTTAGCATTAACTGGCTTTATTTAAACGCAAGCCTGTTTTCTTTGCTAATGCCAGGTTAGACCAGCATCATCTCACAATTCCACTAGAGAGATAGGAGACCAAGTCAAATTCTGGGTAATGATAAATATTTCTATAATATTCAAACTAATTATTAAATCATTATGAAACTACTGTATATAGTTACAGGTGAGCATGCGAATGTAAAGAAAATATGGCAAAAACTATTTTCAGGAAAAAATATATAGTTGTTTGCCCATAGGTATAGATAAATAATAAAAGTTCTGAAGTTTTTACCTTTTTATTATGTTAAAAATTAGCAACTTAATGGCCTTTCACTTTGTATTTTACATGAACTTTGTCTTTAATCAGTACTACAGTACAGTGGTACCTCGGCATACGAACGCCCTGCATTATGGGTAAAAAACCCATAAGAACTGAAAATTTGCAAGAAGTTTGCCTCGGCATACGAATCATTTCATACTAGCGAATCATACTCGCGAATGAACCAAGCTGAACCGAACGCCGGGTAAGTCGCGCGTATATATGTATCGTTTTACACAACAAACAACAAAAATACCTTAAAATACAAGAGTTTAAAATTTAATTTTACTTTAAATTCAATTAAAAAACTGTTAAAAGGGTTAAAACTGTTAGTTGCTGCCAAAGTGTGAATAGTTTAGGATGCACCACCTGTACAGTTATAGAGGTACGGCAATGTTTTAAAACCTCAAATGCCAATATAGCATCATTTTGACACACAAACACCATTTTCAGATTCTGGAAAATTATTATGCTCTGGCACACAAAGTTGTCTATTACAAAATGTTTGCCTGAAAACCTGCTATATAACCTTATTTTAGTCTACATTTAGATCGAAACATGACATGTAGCCACCAGATTTTCGAGCAAAAGCCAACACGTCTTGAGCCGATCGCGTCACTTCTTTCCATCATGTGATCAAGGAAGCAAAGATACTTCCTGTGCAAGACACTGGCTGCCACGAGTGGTTCAAATGGGATTCAAAGGGATTTTGGAGAATAATAGCAATACTGAAAAACTTTCTAATAACTGGGTCACCTTCAACTTGGTTATTATAATCATAATTCAAAATCCTTTCATTCCACAGCACTTTATTATGACAGAGTCACTCTCTCTTACTTCGCAATGGCATTTATATGGTTATCTAAGGTATTGTGAGCAAGGAAAGGTCACCAAAATGCAAATCCTCTGGATGTGAGGATGACCTGACTTCCAGGGTGTGTCAAAGAAAGACATGTTATGTTAACAAAATATATTTAATAAGATATGAAGTTAAATCTAGTTCGGATTGCTTCAAAACTTCAGCATTTATCTTCTATAAAATTTCTTTCCTCCTTCTGGTTCCCTTGCCGGTCTACAAATACACAGATATTCAAGCCTTGTGCTGTGTGGAATCATGAGATAAAGTAAACACATGCTGTTCATTATGTGGTCCTAAAGGGTTGATCATTATCACTATTTCACTATACACAGGTCCTACACGTTTTGGTTGCACAAACAGTATCCGGTTACCTAATCCAGACCACCAGCGCTACGTCCAAACTTCTCATCAGCGACTCGGCGGTTTGTCTCTTAGGCACAGTAACAGTGTGCTTGCTAACATCGTGGTGTGTGGGCTTCACGCTTCAGTACACAGTTGATTTTTCCATCCATGCTTCTGGGATGCTCAGTGCAGGAACAGCAGCATCGTGGTCCACTCTTCTCACTTGTACAATATGGCTATGCTCACATTACCAGACTGAAGTGACTCAATCCTCCTTTTAAACCCTAATGTGACACAGATCAGATTTTTTAAGGCTGTCTGCATGCACAAGTCTGGTTCTCATATGTGGTCCTAGATTGGATATATATCCATTACAAGGTCATTTGTCTTAAACAACAATGGTCAGATCGGAATTCATGTAAATTTTGCCTCAAGGCACTCAATGACGTCATCGGTCAGCCAGGGATTTCTTAGCAGTGCTAGCAAAAACTGCTAAAACAGCTTTTAAGTGAGACGTCTGACTTCCTTCCTTCTTCTGGACCTTAACAAATACAGCCGACAACTGCTTGCCGTCGTCCAGAGCAAAATCCCAAGCAAAAGTTTGCTAAAATCGCTTCCTTTGTTTAAAGTGAATGAGAAGTCGCACAAATATGACGTGTTTTCACCCAGACGGTCAAAGATGTATCAATGTGTCCAGAGTCAGATAAAAATCACTTGTAATTACGAATATGAACCGTTATGACATGCAACTCCGATCCGACCAAAAAAGTGAAATTGAACAACGTGACTTGTAATGTAAACGTAGCCTATGTTTATTTATACATCTTCTACACCTCTTATCATGTTCAGGGTCACGGGTCTATCCCAGGAGGCATTGAGCATGAGGCGGGGTACAACCTGGACAGGGTGACACACACACACACACACACACACACGTCAGTCAATTTGGGAACGCTAATTAGCCAAATTGCATGTCTTTGGACTGTGGGAGGAAACCGGAGTACCCAGAGGAAACCCACCGAGCACGAGGAGAACATGCACACAGACCCGTGGCGGGAATCAAACACTCGGCCTGGAGGTGCGAAGTGACATTGCTAACCACTAGGCCACTGTGCCTCCCGTATCACATGTTCACCTTGTAGTTTAATAATGGCCTAAGCTGTACAGCTGGATAATCATATAAACTCCACATTATTGGTATTACTCGATTTCTGATTTATGCTCTGATAATGTTTCTCTCACAAGTAGGCAAAAAGTAAATTAGGCATGACCGCCCTCATTTTTGGCTTATGTGAATATTGAGTGCTATAATACTGCAATTAAATTATAGTATGTTTTTTTTTCATGGAAATGCTAGGTATATAAAATGTATTTAATCACCAAGTTAAATGCATTGGTTATTTTGCTGAGTCATGGTTCCCCCTGTGCTTGATAGGTTTCCTCCAGCTGCTCGAGTTTCCTCCCACAGTCTAAAGATGTGCAGATTAGACTAACACAAGTGTCCAAATTTCCCATGGTGTGTGAGTGAGTGTGCTTGTGCTTGAGGCCTGTGATGAAAAATTACACCCATTCCAAGGTGTACCCCATACTGTGCCCCGAGTACCCTGGGATAGGCTCGAGGCCTCCCATGCGACCCGATAAGTGGTACAAAGAGTGAGTTTAGTTCGCTGGTTTAAAGGCTCCTATCATGCCATTAATAAAGAAAAACTATTTTTTACAAACATTCCCTGAATATCTATTTGACTAAATAAAAGACACTGGTAATTTAAAAAAAAAAGAATTGCCCTTTTGTGCATTACATATGTGTTTAGGAAATGGTGCCACTCTTTACAAGTTTGTACAAGTTTAAATTGAGATTAAATGAAAAGAATTTTCAGGTCTTTTATTTTCCCCAAACTTCACCCTACCGGAAACCAAGGAATGTACCAGACTGTAAACTTGTTTCAGTAAAATGTTCCCATGACACATCTATTTTCAAATTCAAGTGCTCCAATGCCCTTCCTGTACCCTTCCTCTGCCCTTGAGCATTTAACAAGCTGTCACCTCCCAATTGAAGTCAATTTGGCTTCCTCTCGGGGGGGCGGGGGGGGGGGGGGTGGTGTCATCTTTACATGCCTGATGGAAGGGTTAAATTCTGGCCTTTATAAATCCAGTTCACACCTTTTAAATTGGTACTTGGTACAAGCAAACCTTTGGCACATTTTGTGTTTGAATAATTAACAAAAATGCTAAAATAGTATATGTTATAATCTACATAGTGGGACAAAAACACCATTTTCCTTCATAACTGCCTGCAACCATCATTTCCTTCAAACAGCTTTTGGAACCTCTGAAGCTTTAATATTCTAAATGCTTCTTCCCTGCAATCCAATCTAAATATCCAAGCCAATATTTGCCCGTTTATCTGATCGTGACCCAGATTTTCAGACTGAAATAATCAAGACATTAAGTTTTTGTCTTTTGCCTCACCTCACTCATTGTCTATACCACTTACTCCTGTATACAGGGTGGCGGAGGGTCCCTATCCCAGGTGACCACGGGGAGAATATGAAAACTCCATGCACACAGACCTGAGGCGGGAATCGAACCCGGAACCTGGAGGTGCAAGGCGACACTACTGCTAATCACTAAGCACTATAGGGTGCGCAGCCCTATGTTTTATAAGGATTATTATTATTATTTATTTTATTTCCACCGTTTTGGGCTTTTTGGGGGTCTTAACATGCTCAAAACTCATGAAAATTGGCAGACAGGTTGGAATCTGCTGTCATTAGGATGCCTGAGAGTCGTGTGGCACAGGGACCTCAGGGGCCCCACAAGAGATTTTGCTGCATAGCTCAACAACTTTCGCACTGCGTGTTAAACAGGGTGGCAATGGCGCAAGGTGCTTGGGCCCGCTCATCGTTGCTTGCAACTATATTCATTTCTTGAAATTCTTAGGGTATAAAAAACTTTTCACCTAACAATAATTTTATTAGGAAATTACCTCCTTAATATAAACAAGCATTATATATTATTATTATTATTATTATTATTATTACACAAAGTCTATAACAACTACGACGCAAGTCAAACCATTCAACATTTAATTAGAAATGTGTAGAATTATACATATGAATATGACTGATATGAAGACATGTAGAGCATCACAGTGAATTCTTTTTTCCATTGTCAAGGAGGTCAAGCTGAATGTTATTACACTGGATTCTGTTGATTTACAGCAAAGGGCTGGGTTGCCTTAGACAGTGCAAAGATTTATGGAATGTCATTTCCAGAAGATTTAATGTTTTCATCAAGATATGCATAATATACTTATAGCATTACAAACATAAACCGAACTGCCAACTTGCTCTTCTCAGTGCCACGCTGCACACCACATGATGCATGTTGCAGCCCAAGCGTCATAGTTACATTTTTTCCCCTTTAGTCCTCACTTTGCCGCTCTGTTCTTGCTTTTCCTGGTGAATATCTGGACTAGCCTAAGCAGCTGGCTTATATTACTACCATATTGTGTTTCAAATTTTCAACAAAAACTATTTCATGACAGCGGGTTCCTATTTTCATGAGTTATCCAGGCACGCTCGGAAACACGTTCAGGAACGCTAACCCGTCCTGTGCTTCGGAATTATAAAACGAACGTCACGTATCGTCATTCACATAATCTGAAGATTGCTAAAGATTAGTTAGTAAATTAGTCAATTTTAGTTTGGACGGATTCGCTTAAAGAATTCACAAGGGCATTATTAAAGTGGAGCGACTCGCTAAATGGAGAACAGGAGATGTGCCGTTCAACCATCGTAGCCAGAATAAAATGTTCCAATTTTTGTACTTTCGCGTTTGTTACTTAAAACAGGTGTGCATTCCAGGTAAATCACTTTTGAAAAGTCTCACGGCCGGTTTGGAATAGTCAAGCTGAAGCACCATTCTTGAAAAAAAAATAATAAATGCTAGTTACAAAAGGTATGAAACTGTAGTTGCCTGGTGGGAATCACCTGGATACCTTGTTGTACTCATACTCAAGTATCATCACCTGGATGGGGTATGCCACATATGCCTTGCTGAGACAATACACAATTTGGGATTAACTCAAAACGTGTTTATGTGACAATGGGTACACTCATAAAACCAATGTAGAATCTGGGAAAGGTACATGGTGACACTCAGGTAGCTAGGTGGTGATGTCGTCTACCATCCAGTGGGCCTGTAGATAAGTAAAGTAACATTTAGCATAACGATCAGACGACCATTGTCCAGGATAAATAATACTGGCTGCAACTGGGAATGCTCTGAAGGCTGGGTGATATGATATTGGGCTGATGTAATGGCTAGTTCCACAGAAACCCATCTGCAATTCATTTTTCCTAAGCTGGTGAAAGAGCTAAGAGTTTCCAGCGAAAAAAGCAAGATCCTACAGTATGTTGGGCTCTTGGGGGCATGAGTCAAACTAAGGTGCCACACCCATTTCAGAAAAGTCAGAAAGGTCAAAAGTATGACCGCAAAGAGATGCCATCCATGGTGCTCTGTTGTCCACCTGTAGCACATATGAAGATATTTTGCCGGACAGGTCTAAGTAATATGGAAACATTAAGTGGCAGGAAAGGAAAAAACGTTTAGTAATTGGTAAGGGAGTCATGGGCCAATGTATCCTGCCCTGCGTTTACGATATTGATTCATGGGTTTGTTTTGTCTACTTGGATTAAAGTGTGGTCCCACCATCCTTATGTAACAACAGCATGAGGAACAAAGTGGATCCAATGCCCAAAAACATTTCTATTGATGCAACACCACACATAAAGCTTGCATTTGATCTAATTTTCTGGTTTTTGTTTGTTTGTTTTGTATTTGTAAATATTCTAACATTTACCTTAAAGTAACATCTAAACCATTTGGAAGAGGTCTATATGGAAGTCTGTTTGATATATACACAAACACACAGTAAAACGTAGGACATAGCCTCTAATTCGGTGGTATACATTGTGTAAGTTTTGGTCTTGCTTTACTGGGAAGGTCTTCGTGAGGGCCAGTTTCATCATGGTACTCGATGGGTTTTGCAAACGCACTTGACAATAATGTTCTTGCAAGAACTGTTCCAGAAAGGCTGACCTTTCCGTCATAAAATAACAACTGATGGTTGTTGTTACTTAATTACTCAATGACATATGGGTTATTTCATAGTTTTGAAATCTCCAGTATTGTTCTAGAATGTAGAAAACATTGAAACCAAAAAACATTGAATTAGGAGCTATGTCCAAACTTTCGACTGGTACTGTAATATATATATTATAATATATATTATATATATATTAACACTATTGAGCAATAAAAAATAAAAACATTCGTTATTGCATTTTTTTTCCCCACAATAAATGTTAAATGGTTAATGTTCCAAATCACACTGATAAGTACCAAAAAAAAAGCATGTTTTTTCATCCAACCAATTAATCTTTCACTCACTCATTCGCTATACCACTTATCCTGTACAGGGTCACAGGAAGCCTGGAGCCATACCCAGGGGACTTGGGGAACAAGGCGCGGTACACACACACACGCTCACACACTACATGGAATTTGGAAACGCCTATTAGCCTAATCTGCATGTCTTTGGACAGTGGGAGGAAATGGGACAACCCGGAGGAAACCCAACATGCACGGGGAGAACATGCAAACTACATGCAAACAAACCTTAACTGAACCATTGACCATGGAGGACTGAGCTCACAGTGCTAACCGCTACGCCATCATGTCGCCTCCAAACAATTAATTCATTCATAAAGACAATCAATAAAATCAGTATAATCATTAGTTGCAGCGTAGCAGTCATAGAGTCTACAATCATTTGCTAAGTTTAACCATCACTTCCAAATAATAGAATAAGAATAGGTTTTTTTTTAATTAAAACCTTCTTTTAGGGACTTAAAACCACCAAAACAGTAGTAGCCATGGTCTGTGCTCGGTCTTGGAGCGAAATGCAGATCTAAGTAATATGGTAAGATAACATGTCATGAAAGATCAAGAACAAGAACAGCATATAGTAACCGTTAAGTCAATCAATGCCCAATGTACACCGATCAGTCATAAGTCAAGACAAAGGCCAGCTTGTCCAGTCCGATCCTACAGAAAAGCCAATGCAGCACATATTGCCAAGAAAAGTGAATGCTTGCCACGGTAAAAAGGCATCAGAGCACTCACTGCACCAGGTCCAACTGCTCATGGGCACCTGGCACCCAAAGAGCTCAATGCTGAAACTCCCCAGACCCCAATCTGATTGAGCACCTATAGGATGCGCCAGACAAACAAGCTCCATGGAGGAACCAGACACACAACCCACAGCAAACAAAGGATCTGCTGTCAACAAACGGCAGACACCACAGCGCACCCTAGAGGCCGAGTCAAACCCTGAGGGGGTTCAAACCCAGAGCTAGGGAAACCCAAACATAAGTGATTTTAATGTTAATGGTTTTAATGTCATGGCTGCTTGGCGTATAACCCTGGCAGGTGAGTTGTCCTCAATGAGGCTAGCCATAGACAGACCGATCTGATGAGACTCTCCAATACAGCTTTTCTCTTAATGCATCACCTAACTGTATAGTGGTCACACATGTATACTACAGGTGTATGATTCCACTTATCATTATATACAGATTTTATAACTGAAATAAACATATTATTAGTAATGAAGTATACTGGTAATTTAACAATGTATGATATAATAATAGAAATATAGATACGAGATTGATAGCATAGTAATACAGTACATGTATATTGTAACAGTCATTTATTATAGCAATCCGCAACCATCACACCCATCCGCAGATGCTAATGAATATTAATGAGTAAATGAGTACGCAAGTAAAATGGTCACGTGACAAGGTGTCAAAACGAACAAGATGTCGTTAGAAAACCCCAACAAGTGAAGATGTGAAGATCTGTAAAAAGCTTCCTCTGTATCCGCCATAATGGTTGTTTTGAAGAAAATTATAATGAGGTCTCAGGTCATGTGATCTCAGTGCCATGGAAGGGAGGTTTGGCCTAATTAGCATATCAAAAGAACAGATTGCACAAATCAAATTTTTTCATTTCTTTCTTTTTTTTAAATTTTTTATACATAGATATGCAAGGCCAAAACAATAACAGTATCACTTGTCATTTGTATGAATAATCATCTTATTTACTGTGTAATTGTATAGTCTGACTCAATCTTTAAGGTGTTATTCATGTGTCATTTTTTGGTTTGTTTGGTTCATTACATAGTAGCTTAATGCTGAAATCGGTCTCTCATCCTCGACCCTGGTTTCTGATACCAGTAAGATAAACAGCGAGTGTCAGACACCTTCTGTGTTGTGTCTGTGTAGGATACGAGATTACGAAGTCAATAGAGATACGCATGTTTTGAGGAAAGAGGCCAAACGAGGACAAAATCCTAACCTTGTGTCATCTGTAAATCTTTCGTTGTGTTAAATTTTTAATATGTACGGTATTATACAAACATCCAAACGGATGACCTTGGGTTGTCCTTGTATTTACAGTATGTAAAGCAAGTTCTGAATAAAAGCACATGGCAAGCACTGACTGGAAAGATGCTTCTTTAGTATAAACTCGTATGTAATAAGAGAGTTCACTGTAATGTAAACTGTCCCACTATCTTCTCTGTCTCTCTTTCCAGGATAAAGGAAACACAATAAATCCAGTGGGAAAAGTTTTATTATATACCTGAGATTACCTGTAATGTGTTATGTGATGACTTAATCCGTACAATATTGTTTTGTGGATCTTTCACGACTCAGGCTGGAATAAACAGGCAGTAATTTGTCATGGTGACGATTCTGGCTATTTCTGCCTCTGCATTACAAGTATTATCTCTGTTTAAAAAGATGACCTAGTGTTTATGTAATTCGAAATTTTATTTAACTAGATATTTTAAATTAAGGCGCATAGATGAGATGCTGCCAAGTTTCCTTTGCTAATGATTTTGTAATGATATGCTATACAAAGAAAGATTGTTGTTGTGGTGGAACTATGAAGATTTTATATTTTGTATTTTTAATATGTACTGTATATGTTTTTGTATTTTTTTATATTTAAAAAAAGATTTTGGAGTAAAGCATTATAAATGTACACCAGTGGTTCTTAAGTTCATAACACGATGAATTTATGTTCCCAGATGGAATACACATGATAAAGCTGCAAAACACTTGAACTCTTAAAGACCCCACTCCAGCAATGCGGAAAGTAAGGTACCTGTGTAAATATGGAATATTTGTTTTAATAAAATAGCTAACGATGAACTGGTGAAAAAAGGCACATTTATACCTCAGGCAGAAAAAAAATCTTCAATCCTTCATTCAGAACTGAAGTATGCTTTGTTTGCATAAAAATGATAGCTGGTACTCATAAACCTGTGTATGTCCATGTTGAGAAAAGAAAATTGAATCTTATCACCACGGGCATGTTTGACGAAGGAGGGCATGGGGTCAGTGATATGGCCTTGTACGTATAAAATGCGGATTAGCCTACGTGTCATCCGCTAAATCCTCTATCTGCGTAATCCAATAACAACGGACTGCGACATTGAATAACGATTGATCTCTGAGCACAAAGGGCACATCTGTGCACTTGAACCCATTGTGCCTGATCAATGAATCAGATTTTCCATCTACTATGTAAATGTCCCTTTAAGTGATACTCAACAAAAACACAAATGTACACCATTAGCCCTTGAATATATTTGCGTGGAGTAGGTCTGCTCCAAAATTCTCTTTAGAACAGAATCAACATTCAGGTTCTGGAATAATTGGTGACGTTGCACCATTAAAACGCTGTTGTTTAGGCTTAAGTGTCCCATTAGTTGGTATTCACAAGATCTCAAGGGCTTGAGCAATCTAGGCGATATTAACCCTTTGATGTTCTGCTCAACTTTTTTTAGTAGAGACTCAAATTTTGAGTCGCTGTACTATATCTGATTTGAAAATTGTGCCGGATTTGCCCTGATTGAGCCATCTCTACCACACGGTTGAGTATGCGAAATAGAAAAGCCCAACAGATGTCATTGTATTTTTATATATATATACTCCAACTTGCCTCATCACTGATAATACACACCTGGACTTGGACTTTTAAAAGCTATTTCAGGATTATCAGTTGGCAATCTCATTGTGAAGTATCACCTTGGGGTTGTTCATCTTCCAGTCTATAACAAGCCATATATTATTCAGTGATGGTCGTGTTCTAGTGTTCTGTTTTTTTTTTGCCCTGCTTCATGTTGTTTGATCATCGCCTGACCACTGCCTTGTCCTTCTTTAGGATGCTGACTCTGGTGTTTCGTCTATCTGGAGTAAAGTGTGGTCGACCTGCATCCTTACTTAACAATACATGTACCACAAGAAATTAAGGTGATCTAATGCCTCAAAAACATTTGTACTGTTGCACCACCACACAAAATGTTAGTATTTTACTGTATGTAACCTTCTGGTTTATTAGTTTATTCATTTATGGGTATTTATAAATGTATTGATACTTTTACCATGAAGCAAGTCCACCATGGACGGCCCAAGCTCGGCTGCGAAAGGAGGAGGGTTGGGCGTCGAGCTAGCAACCCAACCCCGTAAAACCCAAGCGCTACAGAAACGGCAGAAACCACAAAGAGATCCACCACCGAACTGCGACCCGCCTCTTAAACGACATCCTGACTAAGTAACATATGCAATTTGTGGGCCATATACTCCATCAACCCCATCCACAGCACCCAAAATCAGCAATTCTGTGGAAAACAAGACCAACCACGTGCAACATGGCGCCGGACTTTCATGGACAATCTCTGTGCACTCTGTATTTCGTGGGACGAGACCGAAGATGTTCAGTAAACTGATCACGCTGGAGAAACCTCGCCAGCCAATGCGCCGAACGGCGCAGAAGAAACTAAGTCTAAGTAAGACCATGAAGCAACATCTCAACTATTTGGAAGAGGCCTATGCTGTTATTATTCACCCAAAGAAATAAAAAAAATCAAGCGTTTTTCTTTGTGAGGATGTTAAATTGTTAAAGTTCCTCGCTGGCAATTCCAAAAATCACACCGATAAGTACCAAAAAAAGCAATTAGCATGGTTTTTTTTTTATTCAATGAATTAATTAATTGTAAAACTAATAATAAAAACCTTTTATTAACATAATCATTATTTGCTGCCTAGGGACGACAATCATTTTTCACGTTTGACCTTCACTTCCCAATATACACAACAAGAAATCCCAGGTCATCCCTTCTTTCAGGGTCATGGCATATAATTAGAAAAAGATTAATCATTCAAGTACAGAAATCACACGAATAATCACAACTTAGACCTTGCTCAAATCATATTGTCCACAAATGATCAGCTACAGTAGTAGTTATAATAGATTGAATGTTCAGCACGATCCTCCAAAGGCACAGAATGCAAATCATTTTTTTTCACTCTTTTCACAAAAAGTGCTTATAAAAATATATTAGTCTGGTCATTTATCAACAGTTTGTTTGCTTATTCTGAATGTCACTCAGGCAGCCAGCCAGTGATGTGTGCAGTCGCAGCTGTAAAAGCGCAGCGTGAAAGAAACGCTTTGATCAGATGTGCGGCAGAGATCCGTAGCACGAAGGCAGAAAGTGAAAACTGGATTTATTGCAACTTCTTCGTGTTTAGTTTGATCAGTGCTTCGTTTTTGTTAATAAATTTTGAATTATTGACATTATTATTGCCTTGATGTTGTTTTAATCGTTGTGAGACTTCTTTCCCCTGAGACTCTTGGACAGTTTTGAGAGAAGGCTCTGTAATATGGGTTACAGCACTGGCCAGGCGACGAACAAATCACTGACACTGATTTGCCACATGGATGCCTGGAAATTATATAACCCCAGTGACATATCCTGTTTTCAGTCATCTTTAATTACACACTAAGGAATGAGCAGAGCAACAGTCGGTAACTGTATACCTTCATGGATGTTAACTAGATCCATATCTATTTAACCCATGTTGCTGTTGTTCGTCTTCTTTCACCTGCTGTTAGGGGTTACCACAGCAGATCATCTGATCTGGACATTTGATTTGGCAAAGGTTTTACACCGAATGTTTCTTCCTGACGCATTTTATCCAGGCTTAAGACATCGCTAACATCTGTCTGCCATTTGAAATGCACGTAAGGCGTTTTATAATTGGCCAGCTCATTATTTGGGCCACGTTTCCAACCAATTGCGAAATGCAGATTATGCAAAGTATTATGCAAAGTCATCACTGGACTTGCATAATATGCATGTCGCAATTGGTTGAAAACGTGGCCCATATTAGAGAGATAGCTAATAGCAGTTTATTGCGATCTTAATAGCAGATTTATTGTGATGTAAAGATACCATTGGACCTTAAATTCTATAGAAAATGTACAGATCACAAAGCTAGGTAATATTGATGATATAGTTTAAATAGGCATGACTTTCCAAAAAGCATTTATTTATTTATTTATTTATTTATTTATTTATTTTGCCAGACATTTAGGGAAATACACAGCTGAAATTTTTATACGTGTCTGAATCATATCAGTCCAAATTCAAACAATTTCGATGCCAACAAGTCTAACAGGTCTATGTTATGTAAAATTAAGCTGAACAGTTTACAAGGCTTAGATTGGAATGCAACCAGTTATATAAAATATGGAATGCAAGTACAGTGATAACGTATGTGCATGATATGCAAGTCGCAATTGGTCAAAAACGTGGCACATATAGAGAGCTGCCCAATTACAAAACGTCTCATGTGCACAATTCAGGAACAAGCAAATATACAGCATACCACCACTTACCACCATTATAGACCACTTCTTCTAGTTTGCTAATGATACTTATGTATTTAACGATGTCTTTCTGTTGCTGGAGTAAATAAAATATTAATATTTCTTTCATTCATACATCTTGAGAGACCGCTCTACCCTAGACAGTGTTATGGAAGATCTGGAACCTGTCCTGTGAATACTGGGTTGAAGGTGAGAAAACACCCTGGATGGGACCACAGTCCATGGCAGGGTACCAAAACACACACATTTAACTGACTTGGTCCAGTCCAGCCAGGAGGTACAGTAAGAGCAAATCTGAAGAACCTAGTGGAAGTCCATGCAGAAATGGGAGGAATATAATATGGGGCGGAAGACTACATAGAGTTCAGGGTCAAGCTGAGGACTGTGGAGTTGAGACAAAGCAGAATGACTCGCTGTGCCACGAAACCACTCCAAGAATTAGGGATGAGAATCACCAGAGATCAACCCAGAAGATATTTTCACAACAACTGGCTGCCGATTCGATATGTGATGTGATTCTGTAAATATGCTTTTTTTTATTTTATTTTTTTTTTTACAATTTTCTAAATAGTTAATCCTCAATCCTTTGATCATCTTTTTGTTACAATTCCAAACAAACTTGGCAAATGATTTATTCTTACCAACCACGCTGCTGTGCTGTCCGTCAGTGTGTGAATAGTTTAGAGTGTATCGCCTGTAGGATTTTAGAAGAACTGCAAAGTTTCACCATTTTTAACGCAAATGTATTAATTTTAAATGTATTTAAAACAACACACACACAAAATTGCGATACAATGATGAATCGTCCGCCTCATAACAGATTTATCAATTATAGATATTATAGATGAGGGGGGCATCTGTAATATCTATATTGATAAATTTGTTAGCGTTAGCTGTTATTTATGTGCACACACAAAAGCATTGCTGCCTTACTGGTAGGTTTTTCATCTACCATGCAAAAGGCCATGACTAGTTTCTCACCCAGCCAATGCCCCACTGGGGTTACAGGGCACCTTTAGTGCCGCTCCCAAGCCCAGATAATAATGAGTGCGCTACGTGAAGAAGGGCATCCAACATAAAAACCTGCGCTAAATCAAATGTACAGTACATGGCCCCTTAAAAGTGTGACACGAGAACCACAAAACAAGAAATTTGGACATCCTCTATAATATTATAACATATAAGGCAAAAAAGTTTGCATTACGCCCCAGCAGAAAAGACCCACTGTGGAAATCCGATCGCTTCACCCGTTCACATGTTTAAATGAGACAGAAAAGGTCTGACCACAGTATGTGAGTGGACAGCAGCCAAACATTCAGTCATTAAAGCCTGTTTCTTTCAGGAGATCATTATATTAAGCAACTCGACTCATTCCAACTCCATATGTCTGTCCTGGCAGGACGGCCACATTCCAGTGAATAATACTTCCTGAGCAGACAATAAGGTGCAGTTTAAGTACTGCGATTTGGTTTAATTCAGATCACACCTGCCCGTTTTGCATATGATATTAAGTAGGTATGTCAGATTAGTGCGTTAAATCATGGAAACATGTACACATCTATATGGCATTCATCTAATAATACACACACACACACCAGGCATAATTCTCTCTGATTCGCTGAGGATTATCCGTGACTGGATAACTGGAAGATTGGTTTTATGTAATGTCACAGGGTACCTGGGAGCAATTAGGTGTCTAATGAGTCACAGGTCAGGATTGAGCAAGGAATGAATGCATAAGGTGGATAGAGGAAAAATATATGTGTGAGTTTTTTCTTTATAAAGTAATAATGGAAAGTTTTTGGAAAATTAATAACTTTTTTTTAAAGGGTTATAGGGATTTCCCAGGAGTTGTAGAAGGGTTGTTTAAATGGGATCCTGACCCAATTCTAATGTCTAAAGGGAATTTACTGTACCTCACTCCTCCAGACGACGTACTCATGAGCAGCGCTGTGCTGCGCTTTCCTCTGCAGCCACCTTCTCGGGGAAAAGATGGTGCCTGAGGAGCCCGAATTGGCGAACAGGGGCAAATCCCAAGCCGTGTTCCTTTTCCCGCTTTTGAAGTCATAGTCGAAGTGGATGCTCGAGGACGGGGACGTGTCGAAAGGCGTAGCAGGACTGGAGAGCGACGGAGACAGCAGATGATGCGCCGCGGTGGTGAGCTTGGAGTGCGGCTGAGGATCGGATTGGGACGCGACCGCCTCCTCCTCGGCTCCTCGCTCGAGCTCAGCGCGCGTCAAGTCCGACTCGGCGTCGCAATTCCGGATGATCGCCGGGTCTAAGCTCCGGGTTTGGCGCAGTCTCCGCTTGGTGATGCTCCTCGACGCCGGGGACGAGCAGGAGAACACGCTGTGGAGGAGCCCCTGCGCCGACGCCATGGTCGCGTCTTTTTCTCTCTCTCTCTCTCTCTTTTTTATTTTTATTTTTATTCACTTACAGGTCTCCAAAAAAATCTCACGCGTTCCCCATGGTGAGAAAAGCTACATCGTGTTTTTTATATACTTAATATCCTACCCTAATATTCTAAGCATGAGTGTTAATTTTATTAAGGAGGGGGGAGAAACACGCGCTGTCCGCCTTCCTGCTCGAGATCTGGTCGAGTTTGGGAGGGAGAAAGTGTTCTGGAAACTCCTGTTGTCTTCTCCCCTCCCTCCACAATCCCATTCTCATTCAAGTAACCACAGAACAAACTTTTGTTGTTTGTTTGTTTGTTTGTTTTTTCTCATGAGGAGCCTGACAAGACTTCTAGATGTTTGTTTTCATGATCTTAATAAATCATTTTGAACTTTCTATGATTTTTCATTTAATAAGACAAATCAGCCAAACTACAGTATGGTATTGGTGCTAAAAAGTGTCTGACCTACAGTAGGTGAAAAAAAAGTGCAAAATTGAATTTTCAGATAGGATCACAGTATAACACCATTGTTATTGTCCATCCCAACAATGGACTGTTTTCTCTGTTGCGGTCCGGGAAGCGATTCCGCTCCCTGAAGGCCAACACAGAGAGACTGAGGAGGAGCTTCTTCCCGCA
>JAQMYL010000010.1:14130744-14145935 GCA_030014365.1 Clarias pachynema | reverse complement strand
TGCTTTCTTTTCCTTTCCACCCGGGCGCATTTGATTAGATTGTCGTTTTTTTTTCCCTCACAGAAAGAAGAGCAGGAAGCCCATGCAAAAAGGGAGAGTGAGGAGAAGAGCATCGCGATCAACATCGACATCCCTGACGTCCTGAAGAAGAAGCTGGAGGACGACTGTTACTACATCAACAAGAGGAAAAAGGTCAATAGATACCACGTTAGATCTTAGGAATACGAATGTAACCACCCGAATGAGGTTCACTTGGTAGAAATAATCGACGGAACAAATAAACATAGTTTAAGTTAACGTGTTTGTGAGTCACGTTAACACAAATCTTCTCATCTTTGTCTGTAGCTGGTGAAGCTGCCGTGCCAGATGAACATAGTGAACATCCTCGAGTCGTACGTGAAACACTTCACTATAAACGCTGCTTTCTCTGCCAACGAGCGCTTCCGCCATCCTCAGAGCTCCACACAGTCCAACATGAGTCCGCACTACGTACCACCTGAGAAAAAGTACGTCGAAGCTCCATACTGATTTAAGTTATCACACAGACTTTCATCCCATCTGGATTTCTGAGCAGCGCACTGTGTGATGTTTCTCGATTTTTACTGATAATTAGATTATAGATGCCATGACTTTTATTATATAAAACAGACTGCAGTAGTGCAGGTTATGTGGATTGTATATATGTTAGGGATTAAGATTGTATGTTAGCTTAAAAGTAAACTTCTGCTTAAAAGTGTATTTTGAGGGAGTGTGGCCCCAGGGTTAGTGTTTATTTTATTTATTATGATTATTTTTTTGAGGGCTTATGTTTTTATTTACTTTTCTTTTGTGTTTTTGTTTTTTGTTTGTTTTTATACTTTTCGTGAGTATTCTGGTATTTTTTGTTGTTGTTGTTGTTGTTGTTGTTTTGTTTACTTTTGTTTTCTTTTTTTGTTTTTTGTTTTTAATTTTTGTTTTTTTTTATTGTGGTGGCTTGTATTTATGTAACCTTAAAAACAACAGTAAAGTTAAAAACAGAACACTGAAAAAACACAATAGTTATCCCCGAAACACGCTGCAACAAAAACAAAACAAATAAACACTAAAAACATCAGGAAGGTTAAAAATAAAGCAGAAATAAAACCAGAAATCAAAGAGTACAATATGAAAACTGAAAAAAATAAACATTAAAGCTTAAAACATGGCAACATGTCAAAAAAAAAATTTGCACAACAAAGCAGAAAAGTTCACAGTAAAACATCAAAGAAAAAAAATAAGCATGGTGACCAATCAGAGGAAAACACCACAGAATAAGTAAAAACATGACATCGTGTCAAAAAGCACAACCGCGAAATGGAAAAACACAACACCTCCTTGTTTTGTCTATGCCGTATGCAGTCATTACAGAGCGTGTTATAATATTCCATAATAAAATACACACTCCATTTGGAGTTCAGTTTTGCTGTGTTCACGGATTTGCTGTTGTTTGTCTGATTTGTTAATATTTCACTCAAAGCCGCTACTGTAATCATGTTAAGGCTTGGCCACTTTTAAGGATTTTAAGAGGTTAAACATAATCTAACTAAGTTTCTAACTTTCTTTTCCTCACAGCGAGGAGCTCTGTAAGGAAATGGTGGACGGCTTGAGAATCACCTTCGACTTCACCTTACCCATGATCCTCCTGTATCCCAACGAGCAGGCCCAGTTCAAGAAGGTCAGCTCGTCCAAGTTCTTCCAGCCAATCGGAGAAAGTGCAGGATGCTCTACGAGGTGAGCAGAGAGGACGAAGGTCACCAGACACGTTCTATTTGAGTCAAAATAGCGCTTTATAAAGTGCCATCTTATTTAATATACTTGTAATACTTGGAACACTACGATCGTGTGTGTTCAGGTCTCTCGGCGAGCGCTCCCCAAGTCCAGGCCTGAACCCATCCACACCTCAGTCTACAGACGGCCACTCGGCTCACAACGAACCCTCCGTCTCGCCCGTCATCGCGGCGACGACACCGAAACGCCGCCGCTGCACTAACCCCGATACCGACAACACGCACTCGCTGAGACGCTCCACACGCAACACCTCCGGAGGAGACAAGAGTACAGAGGGAGGAGGAGGAGGAGGAGGAGGCAGCAGTAACACATCACCTCAACCCAAACGCAAACACGCTGAAGTACCGACTCCACTGCCCAAGTTCTTCCTCAACCTGGAGAAGAGTGAGTGAACCTTCATCTCTCTGTCTAAACCCACTGTCTGAATCTCTTCATTAGAAAAGTGCAGGGTTCCTCAGAAAGCGAGATATTACAAGCAAGTATGAGATTTCTGTCAAACATCAGCCTTTACATTATTTAATATCTCCATTACAGCTTTAAAATATGTCCACTAGAGGGTGCTGTGCATCTGTTTCTTTAACTTGTGTTGAGAAGCTGCTCGTTGAAAGCGAAGATGTTTTCTACCTGGCTTGTCCTTTTTTTCTTTTTTCAAGGAACACCAGTCCACAGTGGCTCGTCCTCTCCCTTACCCCTGACACCGAGTAAAGACGGCAGCGGTGTGTTTTCAGGGCTCGAGAGTCGCAGGAACAATGAACTGAACGAGGTGAGGTTTAAAGTCCGACTGCTGAGCTCGAGCATCTGTTATAAGACTCAAACTTCTGCTTGAAAGTTTACTTTGAGCGAGTTTGGCTCCATGGTTATTTATTTATTTATTTTGGGAAGGATAATGTTTTCAATTTTTTTGTTTTTATATTAGTTGTGAGAACTCTGGTGTTAGTTTAGTTTTTGTTTTATTTGTGTTTTACTCTTTGATTTTTTAAAATTTTTGAGTTTCTATTTTTGTAGTGTTTTTTATTTTATTTTTATTTTTTATTGTTAAGGTTTGGTTAGTTTTTTTTCCGTGTTGTGTTTAATTTTATTTAGTGGAGTCCAGCTTTTGAATGCCGCTTCATTCTTTACCTTTTTCCATAACACTAGTACTTAACGCTTATTTCATTGTGACCCTCTTTGTGTAATGTTTAACCTGACCTGATATGCTGCCATTTTTTTTCTGTAGCAAATCAAGTCTAAGACTATTAGCAAGGTTTTCAAGCCACCCAAGAATAGTCCATCTACAGTATATAGAAGTGTAGGGTGTAAACTGCAGTGTGTGTGAAAGTGAGCCCTTCCAGTACAGTCCAACTCCTTGATTATTTGCAAAAGGAAATATTATGCCAATGAAAGAGGGGGGAAAAAATAGGTTAGGGGTTGAGACCCTAGAATCGCTCTTGGATCCGTTATCCGTTTTTATCCAAAACATAAATTAACTTCAAACGCTGCTCGTTCTATCCACAGTTCATGAGCCGCTTGTTTGTTCCAAACCCATTAATGGTGATGAAACCCCCTCCCAAAGGAGCTCAGAATTGATTTTTGGTACAAATCAATATGAGTAACAGCTGAACAGTTTTGAAAGTGCTGCGAAAATGAGCTGAAAAACCTAACGCTCAGAACATGGAGAAACTTTTTTCCCCAATAGAGATACATCACCGTTTATCATTCTGGTTTTTATTTTTTCTAGGTTAATTTCAAAATACATTTCTAGAAAACACTGTATTCAAAAGTCTTCTTTCGATTCTTTTTAAAAGAATGGAATCTGCTGGAATTAACTCTAGATTATGATTTCTCATAATATTAAAGAATCCCCCAAAAACTGGCATCAACCGTCCACTAGATGGCACTACTCATCATTTCCTTGAAAACGCCTCTAATGAAGGACACAATTGCATTAGATCCATGAGAGTATAAACTTACACATTCGAAAGTCAATTCTTCTAGGTGACTAAAGATGAATCTGAGAGCGCGCTGGGTGGTTTTTCCAAAACTATTTTTCCGAGGCGATTCCTTGAGGTAGTGAGCGGAGAAACTGGGCATCTGCCATGCCATCACTCTGCTTTTTAAAATTTTGAGTAATTATTATTATTATTATTATTTATTTTTAATATAGTGACTTGTTTTTCCTCCAAATAAGCCGAGTCAGTGTTCAAAAAGAAGTGAAATATGCACATACACACATGGTGGTCACAAGTATTAAGACAACCATGTGTATATCATAGTTCTCCCTGTGCACGAAACAGGTGATGTCACTAATTAGTTGGAGCCTATCTGGCTGACACGTTGTGCTAATGAACAGGAAAAACTAGTGAAAAACTGTGACAATCGTGTTCAGGTCCTGGAGCCATGACCCAGGTTATATCCCTACCTAAACCCAATAGAAAACTGTTGTACAGTGGTGAAGTAGGCACTAGCCGTCAAGAAACCGTCTTCTTCAGGAAGCAATCAAGCACATCTGGATCGAGCGAGTGACACCAGAGTACTGCAGACATCTTTTTAACTCTGTGACCAGCTTAATCTGGCAGGTTTTAAAGAATAAAATAATACTTTAATACTTTAATTAATAATTTAATTGCATATGATAAATTATTCTTATTATCCTGATTTGTCAGTATTAAAAATTTTTTAAAAAGCATGTCATTCAAACATTGACTTTCACTTATGTCTCAATACTTTTGGCCACCGCTGTATGTGCAAATCAGACTCAAAGATTGTGTGGATCTTTGGGGGGGAAAAAAAAAAAGTTGATACACACATGAATTTAAATCTTGTTAATCTTCTTATATGATGTCACAATAGGGGGAAAATCTAATTGACTTGTTTAAAAACACGGAAACGGGATGGAAAAGAGGGATTGTTGTAAACTGTCTATAAGATGTCTGTATTAATCTGTCTATATGAATTAATCCGAGAGACTGAGAGTCGTCCTTGTTCTCGCTGCAGGTGCTGAGTTGGCGTCTGACGCCTGATAACTACCCCCTGAGCGATCAGCCTCCACCTCCGTCCTACCTGTACGGCTCACAGCATCTCCTCCGCCTGTTCGGTGCGTATTTAAAGTCAGAGGACAAACAATGCATTTAGTTGGCTCAGCCTTTGAATTAGATTTCTTGCTGCATGTGATTAATTGATAATTAGATGGCGTTCGAGTCAAACTGGGACTTTTGATTGCGCAGAATAACAGAACACAGTGATGAGAGTAAAAAAAAAAACCCTTTATTTCTCTATATAATGCGCTTATAAGAATTTCACTAGTGTTTCATCACATCAAGGTGAAAGGTTTTCTTCTTCACATCTGAAACGCTGGCCTCCCAAGAACTCTTTTAATTGACCTAAACATGTGGAAATGGCTTGATGCGAGATCAGCACTGTACACGGATGCGGCAATAACTCCAAGCAGAGTTTCTGTAATGTGAAAGTGGTGTGCACAGTTCCCGCAGACGGATGCATCTCTTCTACAAGTTGGCGAGAATTTATTGGACGAATTTTCAAGGATTTGGATCTCTAAATGTTCATCATGTTTTACTGCAAACTGTACTTGAAGTCTTTTTATAAACGTCACTCGTTTTTACACCTTCATTTACGAGACAAGTCCCTGTTTGACTCGAACGCCATTGTAAATAAAGACCTAGTTTCATCTTTTTTTTTTTCCTCGCCTTCAAATCCCGACATGACAATCCCTCTTATCTAAACGTAATAACGAAGCCCTTTTTATTCCCAAAGGAGCAGCAGCAGATAGGATGTAGTTACCATCGTTATCAGCACTATAGAAAATATCCCTTTATGTATATAAAATTAACATCAGCTCATCCATCATCTCCAACATTGACTCTTCCGTGCACTCTGCTTAATGTACTTCACCTTGTGTCTGAGGTATCAGTAAGATAAGAGTCGAAGCCTTCATAAGTGAAACACTAGGGATATATAGCGTGCATTAGAAGTTCTAAAGTTCTAGCTTATCCGGTGTTTCTATACACTCGTGAACCGTACTCGAGTTTCATAGTCTAGACCAGAACAGGACCATCGTCTTCGTTCGAGTGAGGAAGTTTGTATACTGTGATTTATTTATTTATTTAAAAGTGTGAAAAATGATTTTCTTGCCTTTTTTGATGTTTGCTCTGCAGTGAAGCTTCCTGAGATCCTTGGGAAGATGCACATGCCTGAGAAGAACCTAAGGGCCTTAGTGAAGCACTTGGAGCTTTTTCTCAGGTACGACTCGCTCCATTTGTGGTCATGTGATGAACAGTGTTGGGTGTAACGCGCTACAGAGTAACACGTTCGAGTACTTGGATTACTTTCTTGATGTAACGACTGATCTAACACGTTTAGTCCTCTATTTATGTACTCAGTTATTTAATTACTTTTTCAAAAATGTCATCCGTTATTCAGACAATTTATGTAATCCGTGAGCCAGACAGCAATGATAACATACCCCCCCCCCCTCCCCCGACACACGGAAGGATGAAAACCTAATCACCGCCAAAACTCGTGGTGAATCATGATGAACCGTACTTACGGCCACCGCGTAGGTGAGATTGGGGTATTAGTAGTTAACAGATTATGGGCCAAACTTGGCTGAGTGATGATGGTAGAATAATTATAAAGGTCTTGACTAAAACAACATGCATGAGGAATCGCAAAGGAGTTTTCATTTTCTGCAGTGAAAAAGTACTCGAACTAGTTACTTTTATCAGAAAGTAATGCTTTAATGTAACGGATTACTTTTTGAATTTTGTAATGTAATGAGTTACTTTAAAACGTAACGTCCCCCAACACTGCTGATGAACTGTACTTCTTGATCTTATCTTTTAAATATTGTCATCATATTGGCACCTCTTCTGATATGCATTCATAATAATGCTTGTGCTGTCATGCTTGGTTATGAGTATGAGGATATAACATTTTCAAAAGTAGCCAATGTTCCGTCTACAACAGCTGGTGATAATCCGGATTTCGTATCTGGAGAATTGCTTTAGCTACAAAATATGAACTTCCTGTAGACACCTGAATTAAAGCTGCAGTGACGTGATGGCGCAGCTGAAAGCCGCTCGTTTCTGTTCTTATATGAAGTCACAATAGGGGGAAATCTAATTCGTTTCTTTAAGGCCTGGTAAAAACAAAAATATGAAAATGAACAAAATCGAGGAATGTATTTGTTTTTTTGTTTTTGTACACACAAACCAAAGACACATCTAAATGTCTAAAGATGACTACAAATGTGAATTTGGCATAATAGGGGCACTTTAATTAGAGCTTCTGAATATCATGGAAGCACTGCAAGCTTATACAGTACCAGGACCCAAGTGTTGATTTGACAATTCTGCATTTTCAGAGCGACTATCGATCTGCTGAGACTCTCTGAAACCTGGTAACTTGAAGCTTTTTTGTGGTTTACAGTGATCAGAAAGCGGAAAGCAGCGACACTGCAAGGCAAAACATGGAGTTGTGCTTAAATTACAAATACTTTTCTAAATAAATTTCAACTATTTTGTTTATGTACTTATAATTAGTACAAAAATAACTTCTTATAAATACGTCTTGGAAAATATCTGCGTGTTTACATTTGAAAAGGCAGAGATCTCTAAGTATGTGTGGTGCAATAAGTACAGTGTGCAGATTGTAAAATATACAGTACTGAATTGAAAAAACGAACAATATTACTTCGTCATCCGAGAGTTTATTTCTCCTGAAAGAAACTAACACACAAACTCTTGGGGTGTTGATTTACCACGGTATGCGTAATGTATGTGTTCGAAGTGAGTGTGTGCACCGCCTCTCTGTAGACAGTGTTCATATCGCTAACGCAGATTTTCAGACATATCCCGGAATAAAGGATGCTACAGACTCCAGCAAAAGGAAACAATTTGCTTGCATACAGTTGACACGGTACACAACCAGAACGGCGAAACTTTCTAACAATAGACAAAATGACTGTGCCGTCTTGTTAAGTCTTTCTCTGAATTGTTCACTTTTTTCAAACTCGGTCCCCATTCATAAGCGGAAATAACACTAAACAACTGCACAACACTGCTTTTTCTTCTTCTTCCACTACTGGGAACACGTGCGGCTGGAGATGTGCCCCGTCGACAAACGCGTGTTCGAGATGCGGCAGTTTTAATACTGTATATTTTGGCGCATACTGTATTTAATCAGCACTGATAGTAATTAAGTTCCCCGTTTTAATAGGTTGTCGTTTCTATGGTAACAGCTACTTTACATGTAGTATATATGTTGCATGGAATATTCAATGCGATAAAAAAAACCTAACATTTCTGCAGGAAGTCTCCTAAACTCCTAAGTTCAGTAAACTGATACTGGTGCAGGGATGGTTAAGTTTTTGTTTAGAGCGCTGCTGTAGTTTAAGTGATAACAGGAACTGACTTGTTTCATTTTATTCAAGTGGATAAAAAGCACAGGGTAGGCCTTAGGACTTAAGGTTTAATCAATTAATTATTAATTATTAATAGCAGCAGGGCACTTTTTTCAGTTTAATTTTATTTTTTAGTTAGACTTTTAAGCAGCCTCGATAAATCCAATTTTATTTGATTTTAGTATTGTTAAGGTAGTAGAGGGAAAGATATATTTAAATGCAAAGTTATCAAGGTCATACATTAATTTTTTTTTATTGTAATTTAATTTAATTACAGCAGACCCTCAACATACCAATTCAATTCATAGAGATGAGTACTTATGGCAAAAATTTGTATTGCGATACGAATTAGCCCATAAGAAATAATATAAATGCAGATAATTTGTTCCAGGCATTCAAAAATATTAGCAGTACGTATTACCAATATCCAGCACTATAATCATATTTTTGCATATAAACAACACCATATAAATATATGTATATATAAAATGTGTGTATCACTATGTATATAGAAAAGATGTGTAAATGAAGTAAAATGTGATATAATGGACATTAAACCTCTCTTTTACCTTAATTTTTTATTCATCTTGCTTTTTTTATTAATAATTTCTATCTTAATTTCCACTTCCAGTGGCTCCTTTTTCTTCTTGCTATCATCCTGGCTACTTGGGCCCTATGGTGCTATGTCTTCACTAAATCTTGCACAAAATGGCCTTAAAAAAAATTATGGCTCCTGGACGTACATGCAACTTAGCCAGCATTCGGCTATTCCGAAAAATGCTTCATATGCAAGATTTCAATTCTTGAGGCGAATCTTCGTAAGCATTCATATGCTAATGTTTGAGTGTAGGTTTTTTTTTTTTTTTTTGTGTATGTAACCAACAATAATCATTAGCCATAAATAAGAGAGTCAAATAATGTTCCTCATGCATGCTCATGTACCCACAATAAGACTATCCTTTATTTATAATGAAACCGGTATGGCAACACGGCCTGATATCTCTGAGCGGCTTCGCTGTTGTCCGATTTGCGTCTCGTCCACTTTATCGATTCGGAAGCAGCGAAGGAGAGCTGCTGCTATTTTCTTGTTAAGGTGAAATGATCGGGTGGTACATTGCGAGGCGTTATCCGGAGCCAGTGCTCATTTCCTGTCTGGAGGAGTGTGTGTGTATGTGTGTCTAAGTGTGTTAGAATTCACATTAAAAGTTATAAGGATATCAGTGGGCATTACACAAGCCTCTGAACTAATCTGTAAATCCGGTGCAGCGATCTTGAGCCGGCCTCAAATCCACAGGATTTATTATTCTCAGCTCTAATTAAAAGCGCCGCAGCTCCACCTTCCGCCAGCACTCGGCGCTGTGGAGCACAGTGTGGGAATGTCAGTAGAGGAAAGCTTGTTTTTTTTTCTCTCTCCCTCTTTAATCTCTAATGCCGAATTCTGTATTCTGATTTCTGTACATTCTGATAATGTACTTGTATGTTTTTTTTTTTTTTTTTTTTTTTTTTTCCCACCCCCACCCACTAAAAATAGAAGTGTTGAAATTGTCTCTCTTAATTTTCCTTGAATGTTTTTTCTGCATTTTTATATCTTCCCCCTCTGTTGCAGTCCTTAAATGTCTGTGTTTTAATGAAAAACCACGAATCAGGTCATTGTTTTAAAACTGTGCCGTGACAGTGGGACGCTGTGCATGATGAGATGATGCAGTTAAACAGATCTCAGCACGACTGATTGAAGTTAATCCCATCTGTTATGTGTGAGGCTGATTGTGTGTAGAAGAGAAAGGGATGATGCGTATTGTTTTGAATTTCAGTTAGGACCGTCGAATTTCCATAAATGCATTTAATCTGTGTTTGCTGAAAAGATGTAGCGTCTAACTGATCATAATGTAATAGGTTCGAACATTAATATGTTCATGATTGTATGCTGTGAAAAGAGAGAAAGGTACAGTAGTGTTGTACTGTGTTTTAAAAGGTGACTGATTTCAATGTCATTTCCACTATACAAAGCTAAAAAGGTGCCAGTGCTACGAGTTAAGTTCAGCATTTAGATTAATTTCTTTTCTTCAATAATGCTAGTCATATACACTATATGGCCAAAAGTATTTGTGTAAAAGCGCACAGTCTCTGCTCCAATTCATCCCAAAGATGTTATGTCGGGTTGAGGTCAGGACTCAAGAGGTGCAGGCCAATGTTCATCCACACCGAACTCGCTCTTCCTTTATGGACCTTGCCTTATGCACTGGAGGGCAGTCATGTTGGAACAGGAAGGGGACATCCCCAAATTGTTCCCACAAAGTTGAGAGCATGAAATTGTCCAAAATGACTTGGTATGCTAGAAGCTTTAAGAGTTTCTTTCACTGGAAGTAAGGGGCCAAACCCAACTCCTGAAAAAACAACCCCACACCAGTTCCACCATGACTGCGCACCAGTGCACAAAGCAAGGTCCATAAAAACATGGATGAGTGAGTTTGGTGTGGAAGAACTTAGCTAGATTTTACATTTACACTGCTCAGGATTAGGGAGAACGAGATAACAAATATACAAGGGCTGTACAGAAAGGAACGCAAAGGTGGACCATCATCCACAGATTGGTAGAGTAACTCTCCATCATAGTTTCAACCCTACCAACGATGCGATTGATCCGTTGTTGAACCCAACTCTCGGATCCTCTGTGAAAACCCCATTTGCCACAGTTGATGGTGTGCCAGTAACTGGTTTGTCTTCAGTGCTCCTTCCCGCTTCTTCGTCATCTGTGTTCATTGCTCTCGTCAATGGTGTCATCTCCGTAAACGTTCTGTAGTGCAGTGGGAGAACATCAACTCCAACAAAGAGGATCAGAGATGTGGGTTGAACGATGGGCAAACCGTTCCAGCGTACATAGTGAAGGAAGCACGGCACAACTGTCCCCGACTGACTGTCTTCAAATGAGATACTTGTCTATCTTGAAGTCAGAGCAACCTTGTTTCAGCATCATGACAACAAAAACAGCAAACCCTCCATAATAACAGCAGAAGAGCTAATCAGAATATGAATCTGGAGTGACTGGCAATTGTTTCAATATTAAAACTGGTAAGCGGGAAGCCCCGCCCCTTCCCCATCTAATATTAGTAATCTTTTACATCTGAAAGCTGCACAGACGTAGCACACTCATGAGGTGAAATAGAAGACCTAACGACCCCCAAAAAGCAAAAAGGCCACCTCCGTTTGTAAACACTAATGAAAATCCCAGGTTTAAATTAAAATTTCGTCTCCATGCTCAAACTCGAGACTGTAAAGACCTCGAAATGGAGGAACATCTACATTAATGAGGTGGATTTGTCTGCCTTCACAGTTATTGCATTAAGGAGGTGCACCAGCAAATATTAAAAAATGCACTGAAATTAATAATCATTGCCGAGGCTATTGTTTTGGCAGAATGAATTCAAGTGTTATTTTTTCAAATTAGTTCAAAATTGTCTGAACATCTTATCTTAATGTTTTGTTTTTACTGTTTAAATAGTAAAAATGAGACTATATTGAAATATTACCCTAAAATTCGTATTCTGTTGGCTTTTTCTTCAGATAGATCTGACTAAGCCAATAATCCCAAGGACACTCCAGAGAGCTTTTTTCCCCCCATCCCACAGACTTTGTTGAATAAGGTTGTTTAACTGAGAAATTTATGTTCCCGGGGCTGTCTGTAGTTTTGACAGGTTTTTCAGGATTTCCTGGCGGTTTCTGCTTCTCATGTTCAGTCTGCTAATTAAGCTCCGAAGTGTCTCTGCTGTCGTATTGAGAAGAAGGCCGGTGCCGAGCACAAAGAGACGCACTGCAGTGTCTGTCAGAAAACTGATCATTATCATAATTTGAGCTGCTGCGTTTTCCTTCTAATCTTTTCAAAGCGAGGATCCTGTTCGAACAGCTGGTGTTGGTGACCAAACACTTCTAAAGTAGGAGTGGGTAGTGCAGCCATGTTAGTTGTCATCCATATAAATATTAGGAGCACAGTGCAATATTATTACTACAGCCTGGTGAGAAGCAGTATACTAACTGGATACAAACACTAAAATGGTTGATATGGACAGCCTGAAGATCACCATCAGATTCCTGTGGATTATGTACCACATTGAAACCATAAAGATGGCTGAGAACAATTTGGGATTAAGTCACTAGTTAATAACTTCAGCTTGATAGGACAGACTTGTAAGAATGTCGTTGATGCTTATACTCCCAAGTTATTTATAAGCACATGGTATTTTATGTACACAGGTAGTACCCGACTTACGAACATTCTAGTTACGAATGTCTGTCCTGATGGTGAATAATCCTAATTTCAGAAAATCCTCAACAAAGTAGATACAGTCCAATACAGTGGACAACAGCTCAGAGACAAATGGCATCTGGGATTCCCCTAGATAGTTAAAGGTGTAGAGACGACACTGTTACATTTCACATTTCACCGTGAGATTAATTTCCTTATGTGCAGTTACAGGTTTGGCCACATGATGGCAGTGTTGGGAAAGGGGACAGATTTTGTCAAATGGATTTGGTATGCTTTACAATGTATATTTGTGTCAAAGGCATATTAGACTCACTTTGTCTGACTTAAGAACAAATCCGACTTACGAACATGCTCCCGGAAGGGAACTCCTTCGTAAGTAGGGGACCACCTGTATGGTGTCTTAAACTTACTCCAGGACATTTCCACATGTTTGGGCTATTAAATGAGATCAAATTACAACAACCCAAATCTAAGATTATTAAGATGATTGATTAATTTCTAGACAGCTTTTACTATTTTTTAAGTACGTTTTTCTTGCTTTACTGACATAGTTTTCTAGTTGTGAGCATTTATGTCTTGATGTAGGCAAAAATCATCTACCAAAAGAACTACATAAAAAAAGGCTGTTGAAAAACGGCTCCTCTGAAAAACGGCTCCTCTGTCTTTATTTAAAGAATGAGGCCAAGATGAAAAAAAATTCCGATTTTGTGCATTGCCTGTACTGAAGGTTGCATTCTTGTGATGTAAAAGTTAAGATATGTGGGGTTATTAATCAACATTGTTGATTAGTACATTTTAATTGGTTAAAATCTAAACGGCTAATAATGATTAAGTGTATGTATCTCTAGTTTACACTTGTAACTACACACATTGCTAGCAGCCGCAGGTAAAATAATGCAAATGCAGAATTGATTAAAGAACACTTCTACACAAGATCATGTATTGGGTCTCCACTGTGCTGCTGGTAGATTTTAGGTTGAGTCAACAGTGCAGAGGTGCTACAGCCACACGGCAGTTTGGCAACAGTACAAAACAGCCAATGCTCTAATATCCTATTAAAGTGTCCATATAAATCTATCAAATCTAATTATTTCCTTGAATCATTTAGTATGTTGAGTGAGTTGGAAGACTCAGAGGATGTCTTAATTTATCATGTGGTAACTGAAAGGGTCTGCTGGAGTGATCCTCATTGGCATGGTGATGAGACATTTGGTCAAAATAGCTGCAGAGTGAACTAAAACTTCATGGTGAACTTAAACTACCACAGGATCATTTGACTGCATAAAACCACACAATACATATATACAGTATATTCTGTATATAGGTGATTTGTAATGATGATTAATGTAACAGTAAATTTGTATAATGTGTGTATGCATATACAGTACCAGGTTGTCTTTTTAATTGTTTTCAACATTGAAATTATGACCGAACAAATATGGTATTATGTAGTAAACAAAAAAATGTGTTAAATTACCCAGAACATATATTTTCGATTCTTCAAAGTAGCCACCTTTTGCTTTAATGACGGGTCTGCACATTCTTGGCATTCCTCACCTAGAATGGTTTTCCAACAGTCTTGAAGAAGTTCAGAAAAGTTGTTGAGTACTTGTTGGCTGCTTATCCTTCACTTTCTGGTCCATCTCATCCCAAACCATGTCTGGATTTTGATAAGGCGATTGTGTAGACCAAGTCATCTGATGCAGCACTCCAACACACTCCTTTTTTTTTTCGGGCACTGCAAAATGCTCTGGTAGCCATGCTGATTTAGTGTGCCCTCAATTTTTACTAAGTCACCAACAGTGTCAAAAGAATAATGCCCCCCCCCCCCCCCCCCAAAGTTATGATTTCTTTCAGGCCTTCATGGTAGAACTGCCGCAGTATCCTCTGAACAGTGGATTTTAAAATGTCTGCCGCTTGAACTCCAGGAAGCATTTATGTGGGCTATAATCTGAGGTGCTGTAAATCCATCAGTAAGGAACTGGCGGAAACCAGTGAGAACCAGGAATTCGCATCTACTGTTCGGAGAAATCTGTCCTGAAGTGGTATTCATGGAAGAATTGACGCCCAAAAGCCATACCTAAGACTACAAGAAGGCTAAGCAACTCTAACTATGCATGAAAAAATTGAAACTGGGGTGAAGAAAATTGGCAGCTGGTGCTCTAGACTGATAAGTTAAAAATTTTAATGTTTGGCTGCAGCAGGAGGCAGGTTGTTTGCCGAAGGGCTTGAGAGCGGTACAGTAATGAGTGTCTGCAGACAACAGTGAAGCATGATAGTGGTTCTTACAAGTTTGGCCCTGCAGTTCTACAAAAGAAGTTGGATATTTGGTCAGGATTAATGGTGTCCACAATGCTTAAAAGTACAGTACCATCAGGGAGGTTTTTATGCTACACCAGGACAATGACCCCAAACCAAAAAATCACTAACAGCACCTCAGATTAAAGCCGTTATGAAGGTTTTACAGAGCATAAATAGCAGACACGTTTCAAAATATTAATACATCTCAATGCATATTTTGGATGTTGTTGGGTTTTTTTTTTTCATACAATATACACAATAATAGAACGAAATAAAAATCAGAAAAGACCATGGAATTAGATAATGTGTGAAAACTGCTTGTGTATACAGGGGTGCCAATAATTGTGAATTAGAACACTTTCTAACTCCATGATGGTTCCTGATTTTTATTTCTTTCTACATTGTAAAGGAATGCTGAAGGCGTCC
>JAQMYL010000010.1:14083328-14105513 GCA_030014365.1 Clarias pachynema | reverse complement strand
ACATGAAATTATTATGTACAAAACACATATTACATTTTAGTACATGTAACAGGTAGCCAAGTTCCTTTTTTTCAGTGCAGGGCTGTTTTTGAATAACTGAGAATTATAAGTGACAACCTACTTGGGTCCCCTTGATGATCATACTCCAGTCACACCCCAATCATATTCCCAATAAAACCAATCATCAGGACCATTTTACATCTCAACCACACCCCAGTCATGCATCAATCACACTCCAACCACACACAAATCATTCCCCAAGTCAAAATTTAAACATCCCCTATTAAACATCTGGTCATGCCCATTATATCCAATTTTATCCCAGTCATCATAGCCTAATCACACCCTAGTCATACTCTAACTATACCCCCAATCACAGTCAAAATCTAACTCAGTCATACTCCAACCCAATCACACCACAATCATATCTCAATTATTCCTCCAATCATAATTTAATTATACCCCAGTAATAATTCAGTTATACACCAGTTAGACTTATTCCAATTATAACCTCAATCACAACCCAATATGGCCTCAATCCTAACCCAATTATACCCCAGTTATACCCAATCACACCCCAATTATAACCCAATTATACCCCAGTTATACCCAATCACACCCCAATTATAACCCAATTATACCCCAGTTATACCCAATCATAACCCAATTATACCCCAGTTATACCCAATCCCACCCCAATCATAACCCAATTATACCCCAGTTATACCCAATCCCACCCCAATCATAACCCAATTATACCACAGTTATACCCAATCCCACCCCAATCATAACCCAATTATACCACAGTTATACCCAATCCCACCCCAATTATAACTTAGTCATATTTCAATTATAATCTCAATCACAACCCAGTCTGGCCTCATTCATATCCCAGTTATACCCCAGTTATGACCAAATAACACCCCAATATTAACATTATTATACCTAAGTCAACCTTCTCCATCTTCTCCAATTATGAAATCAATTACAACCCAATCTGGACTCAATCATACTCCAATTAAACCCCAGTTATAACCCAATTACACCCCAATCCTACCCCAATTATACCTTGAATTACAGCCCTGTCAAAGTACCTCACTTATTCCCCCAATCACACCCTTATCATAATGCAATTATACACCGATTATACCTCAGTCATTACTCAATTACACCACAAAAATAACTCAGTTATATCCAATTATGCCTCAATCATAACTCACTCCCCCCTCAGTAAATTATTCCCCATTGATAATTATAACTCAATTATGTCTCCAATAATTACTCAGTAATACCCCATTTATACCTCAATCATATCTCAGTTACACTCAAATTATTTCCCCTTTATAACCCATTAATCATACTCTAATTATAACTCCAATAACTCCAATCAGAGCTCAATTATACACCAATTATACACCCCAATTATACACCAACCATATAACAATCACACATATTCCGCCAGTCACAGCCCAATCATACTGCAACCCCCCAATCAGACCTCTCCAGTTGTGGAGGACCGGGGCTCCCTACACCTACAAAGCTCGGCTCACTCATCCCTAATTGCATTCTTATGGCTGCACTAAAACTGCTTCCACCACAACTGACAGAAACGTTTATAAAGTTTAATAAAAGTTCGTTTAAATAAATGTCAGCAGACATGAAGACATATACTGCTTTCTTGTAATGCTTTATATGTCAAGTTGATAAAACACGATGTGTCAAGTCATATTTTTGATGACATACAGTAGGGGCTGTGCTTTGACATGTTCCTGTTTTTTTCCCCTTATGTAATGTCAATTGACTTTGTAGCTGCAGTTATTTCTAGTATAATGTGACATAAGAGAAGTGAAAAGACATGATCTGTAGCATCTTCTTATCTCAAGAGAATCAGTGGCGATGTTGATATAAACAGTGTTACCTGGTGAAGGTTTTTAACAGCGGAAAACAATTCGACAACAAGAACAGACATACAGTATGTCCATGTTAACCCTTGCACTAAAATTATTATGTCCACCAATCATTTTTCTATTAAATTGATGGGAACGTATAATTTCCCCGATCCTAAATATAATCATGGACGGTGTCAATGATTGCCATGTGACATCATCGCCCTTATGCGTGACCTCACCCGAGTGGTATTTCAACATCAGAATTGAAGACAGCAGTCTTCATGACAGCAGGAATGAGTCTTTATAAACGTTGATCTCAGCTGTCAAGAGAGGTTTATGTAGATGTCAAATCTTCCTTTTAACACTACGATAACCTCTACCTTGACATGTACACCACAAGAATTCAAATGTGTATGTGCGTCTTTGTGTGTGTGTACCTTCTGTAGAATACAGGGTCTTGCTCTCCTGCCATCAGCAGTCTGACACTCTACTGCAGAGTCAGCAATCTGTTTCTGCTCTCTCTCTCTCTTTTCTCTTCACCACACTCCACTTCACCCTCCCTCTCTTTTCCTACATCCCACTGGAGTCTGGGGTGAAGGACTCACTGGAAAGAAGGAGTGTGCGTTTTCATCAGCTCATGTGCCAGGGGTAGTGTTTATCATCATCAATCCTCCTCTTTCTCTTTTCATTCCTCTCCCAGACCCCTCCCCCTACCTTCTCTCTCTCTCTCTCTCTCTCTCTCTCTCTCTCACTCTCTCTCTCTCTCTCTGGTGCTTTTCATTCAAAGCTGCTGTCACTGCTGCTTTGCTCAGGCACTTCTACCCACAGCTTGCAGGAGAGCGCGATGGAGAGAGATGGAGAGAGTGGTTATTTCACCTGAACCAAGAGAGGACGGGCTAGACTTGCACGGCATAAAACTCCTACGGATGCAATGTCGGATCGGATCGTCCATTCCTGCTCCAATCAATGAGTGCTGGATCTGATCCCATTGGTGGTCAAGTCCAGGTCTGGACAGAGGCTGCTGGGAGTCTCTTTTACGCCCGATTCGGAATCAGAGCGTCAGGTGTGATGGAGAGTTGAGCCATTTGGGGATTTGCAGTCAAGAAAGCAATAAGGAATCAAAGGTTGGATTTGTAGTACCCGAACCACGGACAGGATTGTCCACTCGGCTGTATGGACGTGTTCGGATTTTCAAAGATGGCTAAACTGTCAGGGTGAGTGTAACCATCTGTGTATTAGTGTTTTCACTACTGGGTCGGGAAAGTAAGGTGAGATGTAAGCTGACTTAGCACATGGTTGTAGGTTTTGTTGGAGCATTTGAGATTTCTAGAAGGATTAAGTTGCATAACCATGGATTCATTCATTTGTAATGCGAATTTAAAAAAAGAAAGTTTGGAAAGGAAACAGCTTTGGACTATATTATTTTTGTACTATACTGCATTCATATATACTCACATATATTTTTATGTTTTATAGAGTATGGGACTCTTGAATTTTTTATTATTATTATTATTTTTATTTTGCATTAAGATGCATTGTCAGAAACACTGATAGAAATATTCAGCTCTGAACAATTTGCTTCAGACAACAGTGCTACACAGTTGAACTGCTCTCTACATCACTTGAAGTTACACAGCTTTCTTGATTTGATCTGAGCCTTGGTAATCTCTGATGGGATTTATGAGAGTTTTTGATCACCATGGATGATTCACTTGCCGGTTAGTGGGTTGGCTGCTAAGGGATAAAAATAAGACATAAATCTACAGTAATGCATAAGAAAGTCAAGATGAGCTTGGCTGATCAGCAAGGGACGTTCAAGTCAAACTGGGACTTTTTTGTGCATTCGTTACAGTGAACCTCCAGCAAGTAGAACGCCTTATTTTTAATTCAACTTATCACCAGTTTGCAGAGGAAACCCGGATAGGAATTATTGCTACGTCCCACATACAGTCCGGATCTCGCTCTAAGCCATTTCCACGTGTTAATGGAGTTCTTGGGAGGCCAGGGTTTCAGATGTGAAGCAGCTAATCCGATCATGACTCATGATGAGCAAACTTTCTACCTTGATGGTACTGTATCTATGCACTAGTGAAACACTGGGATAAGTGCATTAGTGTAGCAGGTGATTATATAGTGAAATAAAGGGTGTTTTTACCCTCATAACTGTGTTCTGCACAATCAAAAGTCCAGGTTTGACTCGAACATCCCTTGTATCTAGAAGTCGTAGTGTGAAGTAGTCCTTTTTCTTTTTGACAGATTGATGATCATGACTGACGAAGAATACTCAAATGGAACATTATACAGATAATAATTTCAGTCTGTACAGTTTAATAGTGCCATAACTTTTAATTGCACTCAAACACACAGCTTTATGAATGTTGCAAATCCCTTGCAATACTAAGAGAATAGTTGTCTAGTCGATTGTGTATTGTGTTTCATTAATTTTATACTCAGAAACATTATTTAATAAACAACAAACAATTCTTTCCTCAGTCTACCTGATTATATTTAGGTCCTTTCCCCTTCTAGCCTGATCACATAAACAGATCAATTCGCTCACATTGGAGTCACCTCTCTGTGCCTGTTGAGGGTTCAGAGACAGCTGCTGAGTTTCAACCTTTGGTGAATAAAATCTCTCCCGGACAGTTAAATCAAAGACGGCGGAGTGTATGACTAGACTCTCACATTACAAGTTATTCTAACCTCCCAAACGGATCAGTTAAACCGAGTATAATTAGTACCGTTAGATTATAGTATTGTTTTTGTTCGCTTTTTGTTCACTTTGATATTTATTGTTTGCTCATTAGTGTGAGCTGACACGCTTTGTATTGGAAAATGATCTACTATTCTCATTGAAATTCTGCCCTTTTATTTGACTGGAGAAAGATAATAGGCTCTCACAGAGCTCGCTCTTTCTCTTCACACGTCAGCATCCTTCAGGGATTTTTATTCATGGAAAAAGCCTACAAACACAACCTGTCCCTCACACCGACTCCGTGCAGCTTTACTGATCAGGTCTAAAAACTACCTGCTGTTTATTTGATAAAGGTTTTTCTAATAATTTCTTTCTTTCTTTCTTTCTTTCTTTCTTTCATTATTGCTCTATACACAATTTCTGTTGTCATCTTTCTTTCTTTCCTTCATTCTATTGTATTCATTCATTAATTTTTACTTGTCTCTGGCTTCTTTTTCATATTTATACAAATTTTCCACCCTTTTTAACTTTTTTTCTAAAATTTCTCTTTCTTTCATTCTTTCTTTTTTACTTCCTATTTCTTTCTTTCTTTCTTTCTTTCTTTCTTTCTTTCTTACTTCCCTACTTTTCTAAATTCTTTCTTTCTTAACTTTTTACTTTTTGGTGATATTGCTTCTTTTTCATATTTATACTTATTTCCCCCTTTCTGTACTACTTTCTTTCTTTTTTTCTTTCTTTCTTTTTCTTTTTTCTTTGTTACTTACTCCTTTCCTTCCTTTTTCTTCTTTCTTTTTTTATCTCTATTTTTTTTGGCTGGCAATAGTCTTTCTTTCTTTTTTCTTTCTTTCTTTCTGTTCAATTGTTTATTACTTCCCTACTTTTTAAAATTCTTTCTTACTTAACTTTTTACTTTTTGGTGATATTGCATCTTTTTCATATTTAAACTTATTTCCCTCTTTCTGTACTTCTTTATTTCTTTCTTTCTTTCTTTTCTTTGTTTTCTACTTCCTATTTCTTTCTTTCTTGTTCTATTCACTCTTCTTTCTTTCCTTCTTTCTTTCTTTTTCTTTCTTACTTTTTTCTATTCTTTATTACTTCCCTACTTTTCTAAATTCTTTCTTTCTTTCTTTCTTTCTTTCTTAACTTTTTATTTTTTGATCATATTGATTCTTTTTTTTTTTTTTTAACTTATTTCCCCCTTTCTGTACTTCTTTCTTTCTTTCTTTTATCAATTTCCTTATTTCTTACAATCTTAATTTCATTTGAATGTTTTGATTTTTGATAATATTGTTTCTTATATACCTTTCATTTCTTTATTTCTACGCTTTTTAATAGCTCTTTGCAATATATTTATGAATAATGAGCACTGCTCGGATATATATATATATATGTGTGTGATCTCCTCACTCCTCTTTACACACAGTTGCACTTCACCCAGGGCTTTTCGAACAGACTTTGTCATGTTGTGACTGGAGGAAATGAAATGACAGCAGTGACACATCATTATGTTATGACTTTAAATAGAGTGTATTTTTTACTCTTATGCTTTCCTTTTCCAGTTTGCATCTGTGATGTGTTCTAAATTTGGAAGCTCCATTCTCACAGCATGCCTGTAACTGCGTTTTCTCATTCTGTTTCCAGTACAAGATATTATGAAGGATAACTGATGGTTAAGTGAGTTATTTAACATTATACCTCTCTTAGTAAATAATATTTGCCTGGTGGGAATCAGATATTTCAAGGGGAACCTTTCTGTGTTTGGCCTTCTGTCAAACCAGCTGTCAACTCACATTAACAGCTTCTTTGACAATATCAGTATAGTGTTCTTAATCTGGGGAAGAAAAAAAAACATCAAGACTTTAACCACACATTGGTAGTTTTGGACAAGAAGCACAACATCTTAAAGAATCATCATATTTTGTGAGTTCCTGTAAATTCATATCAAATTATGTCACCATTCCCCCATACCAAGCTTTTTTTTTTTTTTACCTTATTAACCTTTATTTATTCGCTTATAGTTTTTTAAGCACAGTGTCTTGTGAATTCCTTTGAAATTAAGCCTTAAACCAAACCTTGGTGGGTGGCTGCCTGGCCGGTTAGATGGATGGATGAGTGGAGGAAAAGATTATAATATGGATGGGTAGATGTAATGTATGTATGTATCGATGGATGGATGGATGGATGATCAATGGATGAATTGGTGCATCGTTGGATGGCTACTGTAGGTGGATGGATGGACAGATGGATGGTTGATTGAAGAGATAAATGGATGGATCGATGGATGGATGATTCATAAAATGTTAGCTTAAATATTGTAGTTGTGGTATCTGATTCCATAGTTTTCCTCTTTCCGATTTCTCTTGGACAGTTACTCCTTGTTCGATCATTTGCTTAACAGTTTCATTATAAATAAGCTTAAATTTTTGGACTATGTAGGTGTGATTGATATATTTCCACCGCAAAATAATTTGTCTATAATATATTTACAAAACCAGGATGTTAAATTTCCTGCTCACAAATCTGTCAGTTACATCTGTTTCGTCATGGAAAACGGCCGTTATATGGTCAAATGAATTCAATTGAATTTCTTACCCAGAAGCTGTCTGTTCATAATGTAAATAGATTTGTATAGCTGAATATTAAAAACAAAAGCATGGTAGCTTTCTATTTAAAAAAAAAATAATAATAATTTTTTTGAGCTTGGGTTCCAAATGCAGGCTTATCAATAGGATCATTTCTTCCAGCCTGAGACCTGTGTTGTATATGGGATTTCTCTCTCTCTCTCTCTCTCTCTCTCTCTCTCTCTTTCTCTCTCTCTCTGTTTCTCTCTGTTTGCTGGGACACTCTGTTCTGCCGCACTGGGTCGTGGGCTCCACGCCAGCTTCTATGAACCCCCATTACTTGCATGCACAGTGCACTCTGCAGTGTCATCTTCTAAGTTCTTTTAACCCCTGATGTTCACACACTCGCACAAACACAAGCAAACCGTCTTCAAAAGCTCTGCACTGTCACTTTATAACCTCTGTCACAAGACAAGAAGTTTGCCGTTTACGATGTTAATGTTTGTTTTGCAACGTTATGCTGAAGCTAATTATTGCTAATAGACTACAGGGGCATTAACAAGATGTTAATGTTTAGATGTGATTGGCTGGTGAAATGTGCTGTAATGTACTGTATGAAGGTCAGGACAGTTAGAAAGACAGTTTTTTTTTTTTGTTAAATGGCTGTTGTGTGGCTTAGCATATTGTAATGCTCTGATATGGGTAGACCTTCATTTATCAAATACAATGAGTTTTTACAATATTGAGGTGATATGATTCATATCCAGGGAAGAAGCTGAAAAATAACGTGCATTTTCTTTATTTGAGGTGTTTTGTCCGTTTTCTTGTTTTATAACAATTGGTGCTGTTCTAGTTGTTTTCTTGCCCCAACACTTCTTCCTCAACTGTGAATTTCTAAGTTCTACATCATTGGTTTTCAGCTCTGGTCCTGGACGACCCACAGCCCTGCACCTTTCTTTTCTGTTCTCCTCTGCTCTACCATACCCACTTAAATTCATAAAAGGCTCTTATGTAACTGATTAGTTAAATAAGGTGTGCTGAGAAATTGTAAAAACGGTAAGAGTTGAGTCTCTCTAGATCCGTACTGTAAATGCAGTCATAATGTTAAGCATGCAGTGTAAAACCTGGTCATTGATGCATGTGTAAAACAGGATGCAGGTTTGAGTCAGAACTCTTAGTGCAAGATGCCACTTTATTTACCACTTTCGTGCACGTTTGACAAAATGTCGGAGAACCCGTGCAAAGAAAATCCAGTAGGGATGTAACTCATTAATTCATTCATTTTCTAAACCGCTTATCTAGTACAGGGTCACAGGAAGTCTGGAGCCTATCCCAGGAGGATTTGTGGCCAGGTACATCCTGGACAGGATGCCAATCTACAGTATCTCAGGGCACACACACAGGAACAAAAACCCATTCGCACATTATGGGCAATTTCTGAACACCAATCAGCCCAACCTGCATGTCTTTGGACTGTGGGGGGAAACCCAAGTACCCAGAGCAAACCCACCAAGCTCATGGGGAGAACATGCAAACTCCACAGACCCAGTCCCGAGGTGTAGGAATGTAACTTTATATAAATATTCAGAATTATTTAGATAATTATGTAGTTGAAATAGGATGTGCATTATTAGGGGATTTTAAGAAAGCATGATAGAAATGGTCAGAAAGGGAGTCTGGTGCACATCAGATCTGGGATTCAGGAGGAAGCACAAAAAAAAGCTATTTGAGGAGTTGTGCAGGAGTCATATTGTAGAATATATGAAGGTAGATAGATAAACCAATCAGCCATACAGTAGCATTAACATCCATCAATCTAAGAACCTCTACAGTCCAACTTGGGATTGTGGAGGCCGATGCTGACCATTGTATTAATTTCTGTACCATGGTTTTTATGACTATTGTAGGACCTCCAGGAAACATTTACACACTTGGGAGGACCAATTAGCCTAATCTACATGTCTTTGGATTGTGGGAGGAAATCAAAATACCCTGAGAAAACCAAAGCACGAGGAGAAAATGCTAACTGGATTCGAACCAGTTGAAGCAGAACTCGATCACAGACCCTGGAGGTTCAAGGCGACAGTGCTAACCACTAATCCACTGTGCCTCCAACATTAATGTCACATACCATTAACACATTAGCATTCATTATCAATTATATACCAGTAAACTGGTGAACAGGATCATGAGCGCCCAAGACTCACCCATTCCCACAGGGATCCCAAAGCCACCCTATCCCATTCCCAACTGACCCCAAAGAAAATCCACTGCAGCACAAATCACTGAAAAAAGTCAATGCTGGTTACTATACTGTAGGAAGACACCAGAACAGCCAGTGCAACACCGACAGGCAAAGTGCCCAAGACTGTTGACTCGGCCTCTAAACTCCTCAGATTTCAATCCAATCAAGCGCCAATCATTGGATGCCCCAGACAAACCAGTATGACCAACCAAAGCCCATCCCTGCAATCCACCCAGAGAATCCATCACTAATATCCTGGTGCCAGACACCTCAGCTTTTTCTTTTTTAAATAGAAAATAACAGTACAGGCACACATTTATGGCCTTTGACTTTGTGGCACTTGTGTATATCTGGAATGCAAAAACATTTCTCAGTGGATCAGAAGTGATGTTGTTTCAAGAAGAGATGATTTCCTTGTTCAGACTGCTGAAAAAAAAAAACACATAGAGGAGGCCCGGTTTTATTCCATCTTCTCTTGTCAGTTTCAAGGCAGTCTCATATGGCGAAAATGCCTATAGTTTTTTATACTTTTTATAGATGCCTATGCAACTTACCAAATTCAGAAAGTAACAATATATACAGTAGATATAGGAACATTCTATGTTGTGAGGTTTTTTGTCCATACTGTACTCTTCACCACTTTAGATCTATTTAAATTATTTAGACCAGATTGAGGAAACTGTTCTTATGGCAAAAAACAAACAAACATAAAACTCATCTATAATGGAATGGCAGCATTATGGAAAGATCGCTTAGCTGTTAGCATCCTTTCGAAGCGCTGTGACCCTCTTTGCGAATGAATAATGCACCACGGCTTGAGCTAAATGCAAAGTTAAAAAGGAACAACGGTTTGGAAAGGTCGCTTCGTTTGGCAGGTGAACTGAGCAAATGCCACCGACGGAGGCCTGCGTGTTCCTAAGAGAGCTTTTTCAAAGATTATTGAAAACTTTTTTTTTTTTTCTCTCAATGCTTTTTGGCAAATGCATTGAGATGCGTCTCATTTTTCCTCTGAAGCTGAAGTGCGCAGACTGTCATTGCCTTCTGCTTTGCCGTATAGGACTAGAGGGGAAATATCATTAGAGATGATTATTCAAAATGGGACGGATGTATATTCGTGCTATAGTGGGACTCAAGCCTTTGTGTAGCGCCAAATGGGTTGGTATGAAGGCCTCAGGTGGCGGTCTTGAGAAGAAAGAGGAGATAAGGATTTATCAATCTTGCTTTCTTACTCTGTCACTTCATTTTTTTTTTTTTTTATGGAAACCATGCACACACTGTGTACTGAGGCTGTGTAGTTGTTGCAGTTGATGCCATTCTGGGCATGCGAAATGTCTGATTAAGGATTATGAAGATCTGTCATGGCATTTGTGTCTTTGTTACGATCATTATACGATGTTCCGATAACATCATATTACCAAAAATGTCTGCGATATTTTTCAATATGCAGGAATTGAAATTAACACCTGGCCACCTGCCAAATGGGAATACAATTTGGTGCTGGTGGAAAATTTCGCCAGAGCTTATAGCGCAAGCAAGGACAAGTCTTTTTGAAAGCATCACATGACTTGATATGCAAGAAAACAAGTATTAATTTGAATCCATTCTTTCTCTAGCAACTATTAACTTTTTACGACACTCGAGGTCAAACCATGATGGAACAGACGGGGTAAGGAACAGTACAAATAAAGCAGATGCCTTGATTCAAAATGGCTGACAGGTTGAGGGTGACTTTAGGTATGATGAAACTGACTTACACACTCACACACAGTGTCCTTGCAGTAATTAAATATTGCATATTAAATATTGTTCCAAAAACATTTATCTAGTGGTTTATACCATATTCCTAATGGTATAAAGGGGTTCCTAACCTGGTGGTTTTAGAGGAGCGATTGGTTTTTATCATGAACACTTTGAGTCTTGGACTCATTTAACCGGTTTATATCTTGTATCATGTACCATCTTGTTTCATGTACTAGTAAATTAAGCATGGCAAATTTTTAAAACCTACCATTTAAAAAATATTTCCAGTACAATGAAAAGACCGTGATCATTATCATACTGATTATGCTTTAGTAACGTCATGCATCGGAATAGGAAGAAAAACTGTTCGGTTGAGGACTAGAAAGAACAGATGACTGATGAATGATTTTCCCAGTTTTGGTGAGCCTTTAGCTTTTGATACATGTTCTTGTGTGTTCAGGAGTGGAACCCAACATCATCTTCTGCTCCATCCACTTTAAGAAGGGGTGGAAAGAGTAATAAACTTTTGTAGTCAAGTAAAAGTACTGTTACTTCAGTGAAATTGTACTGAAGTACAAGTAAAGTTACCTAAATTTACTCAGAGTAAAAGTTACAGAGTTACGTTTTTTAATAGCAGGGGTGGTTCTAGTGTAGTTCAAAAAAGACAAGCGGATATAAATCTCAAACTAGTTGTTTTTAATGCAGGAACACCTTTGCATAATAAAGCTGTTGCCTTTATTGTGCTTGTAATTAAAGTGGTGGCTTAAATACGGCCAGGGGTTTGCTTGCATTTGCTTGAATTTGATGGCATTTCGCTTTCAGACGGGTCTGCATCAGTGGCATTTGTTTTGTCCGTCTCCACCGTTCTTGTGAATTTAGCACGTTTGTTCTCCACGCCAATCAATCAATCAGTGCAGTGGTTTCCGGGTGCAATACTTTTTCTTCTCAGTTGCATTTTTTCCCCTGCGGATTCTGTTTCTACTCTAGAGACTGCTGTACATACCTGGAAATCGTCAGTTTCTAAAGTGCCTGTCTGGAACCAACATCTATTCTATGGTTACAAAGATCATGCCTCTTTCATTCTGATGTTTGATGTGAAGCTCTTGACCGGTGTCTGTGTGATTGCATGCATTGTGCTGCTGCCAGATGTTCGGCTGATTAGATAACTGCATGGATAAACAGGTGCCCAGGTGTTCCTATTAAAGTGAAGGATGACTTCCACAGCATTTTACATACACAAAGAACAAAAAAAGAACTTAAAATAATGTTAGTATAGTCATATATAACCAAAAGTCATCACCTTGCAAATATTTCTGAACATTCTCAAAGCAGTTGACTGGAAATAAAACACGACATTTCATTTTCCGACTTTTTTTTTTAGATACATTATTAAGATAGGTGATCCGTTCAAAAGGAAAGAATAAACAACAAAATGATCCATTTCATGGCATGTAATGGGATTGTGTCTGAAACAGAAATTCTTATAAGGCACATAGTGCCCGGTGCTGTCGTGTTTTCTGGCAGCATTTGGAAGGTGAATATTTTAATATTCAGATGACGTGATGTCAAACAGCTATGTGAATGCTTGATGTTTTTGGTCCGTAGGAGCCATAGCTGAAGGTTCCTAAAGGGTAAGTTTGCCTCTTTTATATTAAAGTTATGTTTATCTTTTATGCAGTTTTTCCATGGCCTTTGACTTATATGTTAGATGTATCTTTGACTTTCATGTATATGAAAGGGGAAAGCTTGTAAGGCGGAATAAGAGAAAACCTTATAGAGAATAAGAGGAGTAAGAAAACCTTTTATATATATATATATATATATACTGTATATGGCTTGGCGTCTTCTGTATTGTGTTCATTGTTTCTTATTTGTTGATTTGTGGCAACTATATCTGACTCAGTGGGGCTCAGTTTGTCATGCATCCGACAAATGTTAATTATGAGGGGTGTTCAAGTCAAACCGGGACTTCCCAGTCAAGGTGCCTCCGAGTCAACTGCAGTTGTTCCCATGAACATTCAGTGAATCGAATGCCTGTACACACGAACATTCCCAAACACCACTTAGGAACTCGACTGGGAGATCTCCAGTAGAGTTCCGTCCTCGCTCCAAGCCATTTCCACATGGTTGGTCCATTTAAGGAGTTCCTGGGAGGCCAGCGTTTTAGACATGAAGCAGGCAGTCTAATCACGGCTCTGTGTACTGAGAAAACATCCTATCTTGATTGTATCCAAGGACTATAGTGAAACACGGATTATATAGAGTTTTTACCCTCATAACTGTGTTCTGTAATCGTGTGCAATCAAAGGTCTCAATTTGACTTGAACAACTCTTGTTTATTATATTCCTTGGACTTTTAGTTCTGCTAAGAGCTGACATGGTGACAGAAAGTTCATGATACCTTTCATTTCTTCCTTTTATCAGGAGCAGTGACTTCTTTTCTAATCATTTTAGACATTGTTTACCTGCTCGGTGTGTGTGTGTGTGTGCGTGCGTGCGTGCGTGCGTGCGTGCGTGCGTGTGTGTGTGCACGCTTTGTGTGGCACGTGGTGCATATTTAATATTTCAGCCATTACTATGCAGCGAGGCTCATTTGAACTAATGTCATTTCCTTCATTTTGTTTCCACTATATGAGGGGGAAGAAATAAGAACAGTAATATCCCTGGCTGCTTGTAATTGAGACAAAATATAGCAACAAAAAAAAGAAAAAGAAGGAAGATTTAAGTCTTTGTCTTTCGTGAAACCTCATTTTTGTTGGAAAGGAAAGTGATTGTACTCATACAAGGACAAGATATGTAGGGTGTATCCAAGAAAAATCCGTTATGGTACTGGTGCGATAAAAAATTTGAAGGATTTTCAGCATATAATAAAATTCTACAAAAAATAAGCATATAGGTGTATAGGTGTTGTGTTAGACTTACTGAGCAACAGATTTTATTTGTACTACGTTTATAAATTTAATTCATAAAATGCAGACAAGGTGCTTGTTTGAAATAATCAAAATAATGGAAGAATAATATAAAGCATAATGCAATATAATACATAACTCTTTACACTTTACTGTGTTAAATCAAACCATTTAAATTCTCATAAGGTTTTCCCACATGTCGTCTCATGTCCTCATGTCTGACGTCTCTGACTTGTTCACCGAGGATCTAAATCTACACACACTTGTTGTTCAGGGCCTGTCATGTTCTTTTTTTTTTTTTTTTTTCCCGTTCCTTCCTCTGTTGCAAACCAACAAATAAATAAATAAATAAAATCCCAGCTTTCTTCTCTGGATTCGCCAAAGCACAGACACAGTTTTGAGGAACTCGTCCTGTCCCAGCCCCCCACAGCTGTACAACATCAGCTCTCCTGCAGAACGCTGATATTTTCCCTCCATTTTGTTCTCCCTTTGCTCCACGCACACCTCGTTCTCTAAATCCTCTTATTCAAACAAATTGTGTGGATTTGTTTTCTCCCTGATGAGAAGGATTAGAAGGAGATGAAGTCAGAGTTCGCAGTGTGGCGAATCTGTCACCGTCGTTCGCCTTAACCGATAGAGATCTCAATCCACATACTGTAGGCAATGTTCGTCCCAGGAGGATGTTAAAGAAATTAAAATTAAAAAAGGACATAAGACAGTTTAGAGCTTGAGGAAATGACATGAGATGGTAGTCATTTTATGATCAGCCATTTTTGTATAATCTGCTCAGTGTCATGAACCTGACTGGCTTTCATATTAATATTAATATTATTAATATGTTCTTATCAAATGAATTGTGTGAAATAATTTGCAGAGAACTGGTGGAAATTCGGCTTTAAAAAACAAATATACAGTGATCAGCCATAACATTACATCGTAAAACATTAACCCCAGTATTGTGCAGCTTAATCTCGCCCTTTAGAACATGACGTCTTCTATCCTTGCATTGTGGTTCCTTTGCACCAGTATGTTTTCAGTGGATCCCTTGGGTGCTGAGGGTTGTGGGGTGGGACTTCTGTGGATTGGATTTGTTTGTCTGGTGTATCCCATGGGGCTCGATCAGACTGGGAAATCTGGACAGTTTGCTGCCTGGGTTGGTGGCCTTGGGCTCTTTGCTTCCTGGACTTTCAGCGATTTGTGCTGCATTGGGTTTTCTATGAGATTGGACTAGATGAGCTGTCTTTTGGTCCCAGTAGGCATGATGAGATTTGGGTGCCTATGATTCTGTCGCCAGTTTACCTGTACTGTATATAATCAATAAAAATATAATAAACTTGATATAATCGTTGTTAATGTGTTAGTGTTGTGTGGTGTTACTGTTAAGGCTGATCGATGTATGGACTAACATATATGGCTGGGAGCTAAAGGAAGCCAAATTGGTGGGCTGGATGGCATGTACTGTACACTCTCACTAATCAATCATAGCAGCACTAGCCAATCATTGGTGTGTTTTATAACAGCACCCATTTATGTAGAGAATGGTAGAAATAAACTCCCATTACCAGCATTTGTGGGTTAATTATTGGTTTAGCATTTGGTTAATTTTTATTCCTGGCTTCTGGTTTTTCAAGGTTGTAGCAGTAAGGATACATTTCAGGAATCAAGCAAAAATAAATACACACCCATAATTGCTTGTAAGAATAGAGTTTTCCCCAATAATTGATAAAGAACCAATTTCATGCCTCAGTAGGCATTATGGTAAGGCAGCGTATCAGTGCCGCAACGTCTCCATTACATTCAGCACCATCACAGGTTTGTCAATTTCCTGTTTCTTGCAATTTGTTGAAATGGATCAGAGTGCCAGGTGTTTAATTGGCAGATAAGTAGAACAGGATATCGTATTCACATATTCACCATGTGAAATACGAAACTTTAAAGGAGAAATTACGTCATGAAATTTTAACTTTACTTCTTTGTACTTTAGTCATATAAATTAAGCACTTAATTTTCTGCTCTGCTTCAGCCATAAGAATAAATCCACCGGCTGGCCTCCACCCTCGGGCAGCTGGACCGGACTGCAGGGTGCTACATCATTTGAATGGGACGCAACCTCTGCACGTGACACCAGGGAGTGCTTCATCAAGTAAGCTTTCAAGACTTCAGACTCCATGATTACATTATAAACAGAAGTGGAAAGGTCTGAGAAAAATCACTGGTCTTGCTGGAACTGGTCTATAAATTCATCATAAGTCATAAATACTTATGCAATCGCAATCTTTTAAAAAAAAATCTATTCATTGTAAGAAAATTTGCAAACTATATTGATGACATAAATTATTATTATTATTATTATTATTACATACCTACTTCACATTTATCATACATCTATGTTAAATTGTGTTCTTAATTAGACACAAACTTTGATCATTGGACTATCAATGAATAAGAGAAGATTTTACCTACTTTATTAAAATCTATTTTCTCATATACTCTAATAGAAAATATTTTCTATTTTGTCAATACATTTTTTTATAATTTGTTTTTATTATTATTTATAGTCTTTGCAAAGACTTTTTTACAAATATTTGTAATTTTCACTGTCCATTAAATATTGTGATAATATTTTGGTATAATTAAAAACACAATGTTTACCATATAGAAATTATATAATATAAATTCTAAAAGTATTCTAGTGGAAATGCTAGAATAAAGTGCTTGCAGTTATTTAGTTAAAAACTGCTGTAATCAAGTAATCAACAGGATTTATTGAGGACCTGATAAACACTGCATAAAAATTGTGTGAATTAAATAACATTATGAAATGTGCATTATGTTTATGAAATTACTTATTTAATTAGGCGGAATTAATTATTCAGGAGCACTGAAACAGACATTAAGGAAAAGTATCCCCAAACATCTGGCAAACAAATGCTTTGTTATGATCTTTGTGGGAAATTGTAATATTCGATTTTGTGTCAAATAGTCATCCTGTTACTATCAGTTTATTAATAATTAAACATGTTTAAAGCAACAACATTTAAAAGTAAGACTCATGGTTTCAAAAGAGAGCACACTCCTTTCGCAAATCAGTCTTTAGTGGATTATTATTTTTATTTTATTTTTTTGCGTCTATTTCTGAGATTGGTGATGCAATCAGCATTTTAACTACGTGGATTCGCAGCCGCAGTAACAGATGGAGAGTACATTGCATTTTATGGAACATTTCACTCATTTGTTTGTTGGCATCTCGGTTTCATCTTGAAAAATGGAGCTGACCTATATGTAGTAGCTAGATTTCATGGTTCATGACTTGGTGGACATAAAATAAATGTGTTTTTGAAATACATTCATAGGAAGTGCAGATCACATTGCAATCTACATTGGTTTTAAGATATCACAGTCTGAAGATATTATACTCGGATGCAGGGGTGAACAAATTATATGTAAGAGAATGTATTAGATAATGTGTAGAAATCCTAATTAAAAGTGCTAGCATCAAACCAAATGAAATGTTCTTAAATTAATATAAAGGATTGCTGCTTCTAAATGTACTCAGGTATAAAAAGTTAATGTTTTAAACTATGTATTATTTAATGTTTTAAATAAAATGTATTACATATCTAATACTATTAGAATGTATTTTCTGCTTTAAATTACACTGTTTTGCCATTACTTCAATCTCAGTAATATTTACTATTAGCTAGCATTTATATAGACTTGCTGCCTTTCCAATCACATTAGACAATGGAAATGATGCTATTCGTACTGGAATAAGCAAACATTCTAACTTCTAAGGTGCAGTACTATGCAAAAGTCTTGAGCCACCCATTAATTTTTTATTTTAACAAAATTATGTTAAGGTACAAGTTCTAGTTTTTGTAACACGTAAGAAAAGTATAATTACAGTATGTCAAAATAATACTTAATCAGTAACAATATACAATTATTAAATAATCTTTTCCATTTTTTGTTTAATTTTATTTTTTTCTAAATCTTCAATAAAGTGATTTAAAATTTCACAGGGTCCAATATCAAAAACACATAATTTGTAAAATGATATATACTTTTTCTTTCCCAGCTACATTGTGTGTATATTCTGATATAATCCTAATACTGTATGATGAGCACTGGGTATTACTCTTTTGCAAGCCTCTTCCTTTTTGAAGACAATAAACAAGTTCAATAGTTACCATGTGCTCATAAAAATAAATAAATAAATAAATAAATAAATAAATAAAAACAGTAAAATTAAATTACAAGACAAACATCATTAAGTTTTGACTTAAAAATATATAAAAAGTAGTATTGATAATATTTTAAAACCCTTAATCATGCACTATTATGTCAAAACATCAGTATTGTGCATTAGAAGAAAATTTGTGCTATCCTTTATATGAAATACTCTGTATGGAATACATTTTTTAATTCAAACTACTGTGAATGAACAGGAAATGAATGAATCAGATATTTTAATCCTAAACTCAGGTCACACCTGTTTCCCAAAGACATAATTTAGAAATTAAGATCTACCATTACAGCATTGCTTTTGGGAATACAGGGGTTAGAGAGCAGGATTCCTATTGGCACGCAATAAAAGCTGCATTTTCCTAACTATACAACTATTTACAACGATAAACATCTATCCATCCATTTAGGAATCTCTGTAGTCCAACTAGGGAAGGTGGAAGCCAATGGTGACCATTGTTTTTATATGCATTTTGTACACACTACAGGCATTTGGAAATGCCAATTAACCTAATCTGCATGGCTTTGGACTGTGGGACGAAACCGGAGTACCCAGAGGAAACACACCAAACACTGTGAAAACATGTAAAAAAAATTCTGGGTAAAACTTTTATTTGTATAATAGAATAGTAATCAGGGTTGCTTGCAAGTTAGTCTGGTTTATTGATTCACCATTGGGATGATACTAACACACACTTGGCAGTCCTGTGTGTGACGTCCTACATTCTATAAACATATGGCATATGTACTGTATGACTCCACACAGTGATTACAATGTTAGAAGACTAAAATTAAATGAAACAATTTTTAAAAATCTCTCAGATAAATGCGTTCTGAGATTTAAACCCAAGTTAAACAAGGGGAATTGTCGAAAGGGAATTCTGATTGATGGAAAAAAGGAAATGAAGCATTCGAACACGCCGAGTCGGAGGTCTGTCTCAGTGGAGTTGTGCCTGCTCTTTATGCTCACTGAGACGTGGCAGTGACTCTAAAAATATTTCCTTGCACACTGAAACAAACACTCTCTTTCCTTTTATTTCTCTCTTGCCTTGTCTTTCACTCTCCCTCTCTTTGTCCTCTGCTTACACACAAGTATTGATTTGTTACCTAATAGCCATTACTGCGATCTGTCCTTGTTGTAGGCTCAAGTCGAATACACTCCAGTCTGCAAGAAAGCACTAATGTATCTTTCCTACAAAAGTTATGATTTCGCAGTCATAGTCTGTGATTAATCAAGATTAATCACAATTGTGATTAACACAATTAATCACTTGTATTATAAATGTGCACTTTTGGAATACATTTTTTTATTTGAAACAGATTTAGCATTTTTATAATATCTCAAACATTTACATTTAACAATTGGTAAATTAAAATCTCTTGAATAGTAATCTCCTTGCAGCGACAATCATATTGTGAGCCCTGGTGACCATGTACAATACATTATCTCCTTTTCAACTTGGCTAGCGCTGTTGGCCAGCACATGCTTCGGCAAAATGTCTTATTTCTGTTTGTAACACGCCCAGAGTGAATGAGTGCAGTTGCCATTTGTCATCGATTAGATGTGCTGTTACACTGCTGAGATACTGTAGTTATAGTTACATATTGATGTCTACTGGTCTCCAGTAAGTGCAATCAACCTCAGTCAACCGTGCTGTGATTATGGGAAGCCATTAGGGACAAACTTGGTCATATGATTAATTTGCATTAAAATTAGATTAATCTAGATTAGATAAACAGCACTATTATCAACAAGCACTTGCGTTCAGACGTTACACCCATTCTGAACATGAATGTCACACTGTCACATTTAGGGATCGTCCAGCACTCACCATATATTCCTACAGCTCCTTTAATGGTGCTGTCAAGCTTTCATAAAATGCTTCCTGCTTCAAGTGGTAATCTTGTACCTTTATCTATTTTGGATGGACGTCCAGTTCTTGGTAATGTCACTGTCCACATGGCCACTTGTTGATTACAGCCTTTAAAGTGTTATTTAAAAAAATTTTTTTTCATTCCTACCTTCTTTAAACTATTTTTTTTATTTTTTCCACTTGAATTTCTTGTTTGCTTCCGAATCGCAATAAAGGCCAGAAAAATTATCTGACATCATTTATTTTGTTTTCATTTATCACAAAAACCTGCAATTTTAACACTGGAAAGACTTTTTATATCTACTCTATTATTTGTCAAACAACTCACACATACATTTAATAATGGGTCAGTGGTGGGCCAGATGGGATATTACCAGTTTTGATTGGTTTATGTGAAATGTCTGCATGTGCATTAGGATGTCAAGGTCATTGGTTTTTGAAGTGCAATAGCAGATTTTTAATTATTATTATTAATTACACATTATATTTAATGAAGCTGTCTAGAATCATATCATGGACAATTGTTGCTGGATTATGCAAATTCCTACACACACTCTGGAGTGTAATTTAGCTCATTACTGAAAGCTACTTACAGTAATCCCACAATCTATACTCCCCTCCCTTATTTATTCATCTGAACACCATAATGCACACAGTCCTCCAGTATTTATACTAAGCTTCTGCCTCAAATCCTTTTTCATTAAATGTTATCGTTTGGACAAAAAGTTTAGTTTTATGTAAAGCCTAGTTTATCAATCCCTTGCACTGGAACTTCTAGAACCTGTTCGAACAAAAATACCTAATAGTGCTGTATCCAACGTGGTCCATATTACAGTAAATCAGGAAAAGTGTTTCATGTTCAGAGACAATTTGCACAGGTGTTAACTTGTACTGTATTTCCAAATGCTGAGGTTTAGTTTTAGTAATTAGGTTCTTGGGTTTAAGGCATAAAAATACGAAGGGTGTTTTGAATGGTGCAAACTTTCACCAGTGGTGGAAACCATTCGTCTTTGAATAATGATCCCGGCTGAGGCGGTGAGCAGAATGCCTGATCATTGAAGATCACCAGATAACTTGTTACCCACTTGGGGAATAGACGCATCCATCTGTAAGAACTGTACACACAATCATTCGTGAACACCACTTGCATATTACTGAAACTCATCTGGGAGTTATTGCCATAGTGTATGCCCTGTATAGGTCTGACCTTGCTCCAAGTCATTTCCACATGTTTGGGCCATTAAAGGAGTTCCTGGGAGGCCAGTATTTCAGACATGAAGCAGGTAGGCTGATTATGGCTCCGGAATGTTGAGAAAACTTTCTACCTTGATGGTATCCAAGTACTGTACTTGTGAAAACCTGGGATAAGTGTTTTAGTGTATCAGGGGATTATATAGAGAAATAAAGAGAGTTTTCTATTCTCAGATCTGTGTTCTGTTATTCTGAACAATCAAAAGTCGAGGATCGCATTTCTTTTTCCTGTCCTGTCATTTGCAATGAAGTGTTCCATATAAAATGTTGTTCTTGCTATAATTCCTGACTCACATTAAGATGCCATCTCATATTCATGCATCAAATCCTGCTGAATTCTTTCAGCAAATCTTTTTTTTTTCTTTTTTCTTTCAATGTAATAATTTACCACCAAAAAGCAATGTATTTAATATTTGAACAAACAGATTCACTCTGATGATTTCCACTCAGCATGTCCGCTTTGGATTTCCGATTCATCAGCTGAGGATAATTTCTCTCGTAGCAGCAGGTGAATTCAGTGGCCAGTTCAGGGAATCTCTGGTCCTTGGGAACTAAACAAGTACATGTGTAATACTTTTTAAGTTTTTAAACAAGAAACAGGACAATAGCTTATTTAGCTTTATGAGTGCATCAAGAGAGAACGGCTCAGCTAGGGGTAAATGTTATTTCATACTAGCTTATGTAAGCAGTCCTTAATATATGTGGCAACATTTTAAAACAAAGCTATCCTATATATATATATATATATATATATATATATATATATATATATATAT
>JAQMYL010000010.1:14040970-14083043 GCA_030014365.1 Clarias pachynema | reverse complement strand
CGATATGAAACACTGATATCGTGATACAGTTTTCAGACTTCAAATGAGCCATTTTAATCTAGATTAATCTAGATTAAAAAAATTAATCTATGCCCACCACTAATTATTATATATATATATATATATATATGTAGTGTTTTATACTATTGATTATTTCAGCACATACCCAGATCAGCCATAATATTAAAACGGTTAACATTATAATGATGTAGGATTTGGGTTCCCTCGGGGTGTGGCTCCGCAGGGCCTCTGAACGTGTGCTCTGGTGTCTGGCACCAGGATGTTGTCAGCGGATCCTCTGGGTGTTATGGTTTGTAGGTTAAAGCCTACGTGAAGCAGACTTGTTTGTCCGGTGTGTCTCATGGATGATTTATCCGATTGGGATATGGGTGGTTTGGAGGCCCAGTTGCCATGCTTGGACATTTTTGCTCTTTCTAGTTCAGTGATTTGGCTTTTTTTTTAGTGCTGCATTGGCTTTCTTCTGGAATCAGACTGGAAGGGCTAGTCTTTTTTTTTTTTATTTTTTTTTTTTAACTGATGTCCAGTGATAATCAGTGTTAATGTGTTAATGTTATGGCTGATCAGTGTATAGTTGATGATGCACACAAACCTGTTGCCAAATGACAAGATTTATAATCGCAGTGCAGTGACTGATCAGTGATTAAACGTATCAAAAGATTAAAAAGTTTGAAACACATGGGCCAGCTGGTTATAGGATGACTAACTACAGTAATTAACTAATTGACTAATAGAAAAATGTGTTTTCTGAGTGCTGGTTTAAAGTTCACTCTAAATAACAAAAAAAAAACAGTATCTACAGTACAGTACACCACTTAACCACATACATTAATATGTCAGGGCACGGTCATCATCACAACATCTCTTTATCTCTGTATTGTCACATGACACAGTTTACAGTGATCAGCCATAACATTGTGCATCAGTATGTTCTGACACCTTTCTATGGGATCAGAATTAACCTTTTCAGCTATTAAAGCTACAGTAGTTCTTCTACTGAACAGGATTAGGATTAAATGGTCCATGACCTTGTGTTTGCCCAACAACTTTAGGGACAAAATGTTCACTGCTTAATACATACTCAACGGCCATCCATGTAACTCTAGCTACTATGAAGGAAAATACACTTTCTGATGTTTAAGGCTCAGTCACTACAAATCTCTGAGTTTCTTTCCAAATGTAATACAAAATATATTTAACGGGATGAATTTGACCTTAAAGAGAATAATCAACATTATTCTCACATTTCATTCAAAGCTTTTCAACACTAAACATATAATGTATAATCCAACATATGTTGGTCAAATAGACGTACAGTACTTGATATCTCTGTAGTCCATTAGAGCCTCCTGGGATTAGAACAACATCTTCTAAAAACTGCTTTTTTTTCCCCACCCACGTAGTCTTTGGAGATTTTCTCATTTGCAGCAATGTGTTTTGTATGAACAAGTGGGAAATAGATAGGTGAGAAAAGAGATAAGCAAAGAACTAATATCTTATTTGTGGAAGGCTTTTCTGTCGATACACAAGAGAATAAGCTAATAACTAAAGTAGTATTAGCTTTCGTTTGGCTCGGAGAGAAATTGAGAGAATATTCCCTGCAGCAGGTGGCTCACACGCTTCTGGAAATGACTCTTTCCCTATCAGCCTGAGCTCATATGCTTCTACAGCAGAGCAATCTGGCACCTTTTTATTCCCGAATTTCCGATCCAGTTCATTTCAGCTGGACAAAAAGGCAATGTCGCTGTCCGCTGCCATTGTTTATACTGTGCATAATAAATACAAACACAAAAACATAATCTATAATAATTTACAGTTTATATACTATATATACAGTTATATATATATAATACATAACTATAATACTGTATATATATTATTGGTTCGTTTTAAGCAAACACATTTATAAAATCTAAAATAGGTATTACACAGAGGTCTGCAAATATTCAATTGCAAACATTAATTAATTTTATACTATATAATTTCACTTCAGAAACATGATTGATTTCATTGCTTATTTATTTATTTATTTAGCATGAGGTATTCCAGGGGCTTTTGTTCAAGTGGATATGTAAACGATGTATAAAAAACTATGCACTTACTGTAGGTCCACACATCAGTTCTGATAAAATACACAAGGATTTTGTGTGCCTGCAGAAAGCTTAGTATAGGTGAACCTCAGTGTTGTTATTCTCTGCAGAAGACGCTTCATGAAATATTAATTGTGCGGTCCTAATCATTGTGAAACAACTGTTTTTGAGGGGGGAAACAGTTCAGTACTCAGGGCGAAAAACCAAAATCTAAATGTTGTTAAATGTGTGTTTAAATAAACCTATACTGTGTTCCTACTGTATATGTCTAAGATCTACATATTGCTAAATATTGCATGTTTTCTGGATGGGTGCCAATATTTAATGCCATTCAATTCGATTTTCTGTATAACACACTTTTAACAATGGACACAGCAGCTTTAAAGAAATCAAGAAAAACTTTTTATTCTCATTTTTATAAATATAACTAGTATCCATATACAGTACTTCTACAGTTGACAGTACAGTCTATAGTATGTGACATGATATGTGTAACACCTTTTCAAATAATTATAGAAATATTAAACAAAGAAATGTTGAGAATTTGGTTGTCAATATTTCCACCTGGGCTTGAGTTTGTTAGTTGCTTTATTAATGTTTTTCACACTTATTTAATACTACCCAATGTCTCTGTTTCCATAGCCATACATCTCAGAGCATTTCTCTGGAAGAGATGCGTGTAGAGGGTGTTCAGGTCCTTCCTCCTGCTCCTCGCCGAGTCGAGATGTGGAGAGATCCCGTGCTGGGCTTCGGCTTTGTGGCTGGTAGTGAAAAGCCTGTCGTGGTGCGTTCTGTCACACCAGGTAAACAAGTCTGCACTTTTGTCGCATACAAATTTGTGGTAAATCCGAAAGCCAAAAAACATGGATTTGCTGATTAACCATGTATTTCATTATTTATTTTTATTTTTATATTCTTGCAATATAAGAAACATGAGATCCACGCTAAGATCCATCCTAGCCTTCAGTGGTTTAGCAAAAATGATATACACAAGGTCCAACTTTCTCTTAAAATCCAAGCTGTATTCATAGGGGTATGTTATAATATGAACATTTTACTGTACATGCATGGTGTAATATGTTAAGCCTCAGACTTCCACTCAATACAATATGATTTTGATTCTTTAGGCATCAATGAAATATTTGATTATATGAATAAGTACTTTTTGAATGTTGAATGAATGTTGTACTTTTTTTTAGTATTTGCAGAGATCTTGTATTAATTCACAGTTATTAAGGTGATGATGATGATGATGATGATGATCAGGATGATGAACATGTAGAAAATAATTATTTCTAGGTATCCAAGTTTCTATGTAAACATCACTTTAACAATATGAATTTTAATTTAAAATTAAATTTAATTAAATAATTATAAGTCTAAGATATATTATAATCAATAGTTATTATAAGTATAGTATTATTATATACAATACTATAACAATGTAATTAATTCATTGTTGCCTTTTACATTACTGTATTATATATTGTATTGTATTGTATGTTATTATACAGTACATTAATGCATCAATCCAAATTGTTTAATTGTTGACCACCTATAATATATGTGTAGGAGTAGTGTAGTATAGTGTAGTGTAGCGTTGCATAATACTGGTGAAAAGGGAACATTACTTTTTATTACATTTCGAAATTAATACAAATTATGCAAAGTGATTGCATGACCTGTTCAGTGAACACATAGCAAACCGTTTCTGAATGACTTGAGAAGACACTTCTCTCCACAACACTGCCTCGTGCAGCACTTTTACTTATAAACACACTTAAGAGAGCACTTCCCAAGGGAAATAAATGGAGCATATGAAATCACTGTGGTCATCAGGAACAAAAGCTCCTTCACGTGTAACGCCAGCTGAGAGAAATAAGCCAGAGTGTTTCCCAGAATGCTTTGTTTCTGAGAGCAGAAAGTTAAAAGTAGCAATACAAAAATCAGGCTAAAGCACTCATTTATCTTTTTACAAAGATTCTCAGTAGGTGTCCCATGAATCAAACTAAGTATATGCTCATAAAACTTTATATGGATGTTGAATGAATTGAAGTGCAGGTGTATTTTTAGAATGTGTTTTATCACAAAAGCAAATTGAGACATTGTGTGTGTGCGTGTGTGTGTGTTTTCTAACCAACAGGAGGCCCATCTGAAGGAAAACTGATTCCAGGAGATGAGATAATAATGATCAATGAGGAAGAAGTAGCAGCAGTACCGAGAGAAAGAGTCATTGACCTTGTCAGGTATTTTAAACTTTCTCTTTCCATCTGTGTATGCAGTCATCCATTGGCCAATCATCTAGTATCAGTACAGTCAAGCCTTATGTTCATCCATTTATTCAACCATCCATCCATCCATCCATCCATCCATCCATTCTTCCATGCATGCAGCATGCCAGCATTATTTATTTCATCCATCCAGTAACTTATCCATCCATTATGCATTAATCTATCCATAAAGCCACCCCTCCATTCATCCATCCTTTACAAGGATTTTTGAGGGATAATTTAAGGATTTGTGTTAGTTCAGTTAAATGATTAATAGGTATCATTAATTCTGCCCATCCATCCATCCATCCATCCATCCATCCATCCATCCGTTAGATCATCTATTCATTAGTTCATCCATTCATTCAGCCATCTATTCCTTTATCCAGCAGTCCATCTACCCATCCATGAATTGATTCACCTATGTATTTATTCAACAAGCCACAAATTACATTACGCATTCATCCATCCATCTATCCATAAAGTCATCCCTCTATTCATCCATCCTTTAAAAGGATTTTGAGGCATAATTTGAGTGATTTGTGTAATTTAAAAGATTTGTAGCCTGACTTGTTGGGAAACACTTATGCTTTGCACAAATTGATTTGTAGCCTAATAGCTGGTTCATTCATCATTAGTACCTATTTTATCCTGGCCATTTATTCAAGGTTGTGGTAGCCTAAAGAATGTCCATTTATGCAACTATCAATCCAATAATCCATTTACCAGTTCATCTAGCCACCTACTGTATGAATCCATCCATTCATCATTTCATCATTCCATGCTCCACATTTATCCCTCCATCTATCCAATCCATCCAAATTCAAATTCAATCAAACTTAAATTTTATTTGTCACATACACAGTATGATATGCAGTGAAATGCTTAAATGAAGTGAAATTCATCCATCCATCTGGCCGTCCATCTGTCCATTCATTCTTTACAAGAATATATTAAATCCTGGTAAAAAAAAAAAAAAAAACAGCATGATCCCTCCAGGCAGCAGAAAGTAATAAATTCAAAGGCATCAAGATTTTCCTCAAATTGTGTGCGTGTGGTTTCATCTCATAATTACAAGGCATAAAACAAAAATGATTCCAGACAGAAAGGTAAAATGGTGCAGACTGAAAAACTAGAGGTTAGTGACATTTATGCAAATTAACATCAAAGGGAAATGAAAGACTGTTGGTGCGCTCTTGAATGAGAGTTTGGAGAGCAATTTTCAAAATAACAGATTTTTTATATTTAAAAAAAGGCTCTCAAGCATCTCTCTTGTGGGTTTATTAGTGGAAGCAGTCTAAGAAGTTGGGATAGTGTTTCAAGCTGTTTCATACTGTATAATAATCTGTCATTAGTATTTCAAATCTTTCACAAAATGAAAAGAAAAAAAACCTTAAATGTGTTTCTATCTGTTTCCCTTCACAGGAGCTGTAAGGAATCAATCTTCTTGACTGTTGTTCAGCCATACCCAGTAAGTTAACTGATGCAAAGCAGAAAACCCTTCCATCTAACTGGTTATACATAAATAATTCAATTAGTACTGTGGGCACTTTCTCTAACTGTTCCTAACCAGATCATCCATTTTCTTTTTCAATTTTAATCACAATGCTTACTGTATGTTTATAATTATCGTAAAGATTGGACCAATTATCTCTAGTGTGGAATGTGGTCACTAAATATTAAGGGTGAAAAGATTGCCTGGAATGACACGTAAACAGTAGAGCACCTTAAATTTGAAAAAAATTTTGCCCTAGTCTTCAAGTCATTCTACAGATTTGCAATGAGGTTTAAGTCTGGGTTCGGACTAGGCCATGCAAGGACATTCACCGTTTTCTCCTTCAACCAATGTGTGGTCAGTTTTGCTGTGTGCTTTGGGTCATTGTCATGTTGGAAGGTAAACCTTCTTCCTATTGACAACTTTCTGGCAGAGGGCAACTGATTTTCTCAAGAATTTGACAGCATTTTGCCCCATCTATTTTCTATCCTTCCATCCTGACAAGTGAGGGAGTGAGAGCAACACTCCCATAGCAGGATATTATCTCTTCCATGCTTTACTGTAGGAATGGTCTTATTTGAATGGTGAGATGTAATTAAATTTTAGTCTCATCTGACCATCTGTGTTTTTTTCAACCCTCCCATACAAGCCACATTTGTGGAGAATTTGTGGTATTGTTTTACATGCACACAATGACCACTCTTTGTCATAAATTCCTGTCAACTGCTTCAGAGTTGCTGTAGGCCTCTTGGTAGCCTCTCTGATCATTTTCGACTTTGCCTTGCCACTCATACAGTAGTTGATTCTTTTTATGCTTAACTAATCAAAATGACCACAGCTTATGTCAGGTGAAAGTCATGTGGCTTTGTGTACCATTGAAAAGGTGATTAGCTTCACCTGATTAAAGTCATCTTTAGGAGGGGGTGATCCTTTTCCAAACCAGTGAGTTTTCATTTAGACCTGAAAAGTTGCACTGAGTAAGCAAAGCTGTGTCTGTCTTCATTTTAGGCTGCAAAGCAACAAAATGTGTTTATTTTAAGTGCATACACACCGTATATTGTAAATATAATTTGTTAAAATAGAGAAACACAACCTACTTGCTAGTCTCTACATGTCTTCCTCTAACTTAATTGCTATTTAGATATTACACAAATAACATCAGCATTTCAAGTTCTTTGCTTGGTACAGTATATGCATAAATAAAGTACAAAACACTGAAGAAATATATTCTTTCTGATCCATTTAAAGTTCCTGTGAAAAAAACCCTCTTGTTTACAAATATACAACTACAACTGTATGGCTTGTTATTTCATTTGGGAGGCTTAATGAGCATCATTTAGCATTGCTTCAGCCTTAATTATGCTTATTTTAGGAATGGGTGACAGCTTGGCTTCTTTGACCCACAGCAAAACAACGGCAATTAATTATCCTGTTGTAACTATGTCAGCAAACTGACATTGGGGCAGCTCTCCAGTTATCATAAAAGATCGACTGAATACAACATAACGTCAGCATTGTCAGTGTTTAGCTCAGCGCTTCTGTGATACTGACTAGAAGGCCTTTTAAATCCCAGAGAGCCACTGTTAAGTACATCTCTACCACTCAGCTACTGTATATGCTTGTAATGGATTTACTAATGATAGTTTCTGTAGAGAAGGAACAGAAATGTATGAGATAGTACCTACATTTCTCAGTGCCTGGGCCAGCGTGTTAGTTAAATCAAGTGAGTTTTGAATTAACTCTTAAGAATTAGAGAAGCTTTTATCATCCTGAGATTATTTTTCTCCTCTAACAGCATTAAGCATTGTATTCTCCTATTGCACCACATTTTGCAATAGGAATAACAACCTTTATACAAAAAAATATATAAAGCCTTTATTATCAGGGCAAAACTATTAAAATACGAGCACCTATGCAAGTTTTGGCCTTGGATCACTCTTGTAGTTTTTTTTTTTCTTTTATTGTGTCAAAAGGATCTCTTCATAGAGATAATCTTTTTATTAATTAAATAATGAAATCATGTTTTATCAGTTTATAGTTAACGTTGCATAAGTTAAGTTAGTGTCTATTGTGACTACCCTCTCATTTTACTCTGTATGCCAAAATGTAAAGAAACTCCTGAATCATAATGGAAAACATACTGACTGTTTCTAAGGGTTAACACTGGAGATTCCTTCCATTGAAATAAATTTTTCTTAAGAAAGAGAAAAAATCTTAAATAAAAAATATAAACGTAACATAATATAAACTGTTAACATAAACCTTTGGTCTGCCTTTCAACAAAACTTCTGAACGATCAGATTCAATAATTCAGTGTTTTTTATCTCTATATTCTTTCCTCAGTCTCCCAAATCAGCTTTTATCAGCGCAGCCAAAAAAGCCAAGCTGAAATCAAACCCGGTGAAAGTGCGCTTTGCTGAGGAAGTCATCGTTAATGGGCAGGTTCCGGTAAGTTCTGTAGTACTGATGTAGCCTACTGTAAGTATATCTTTATTAACGGATCAAGATTCAATATTGCATGAAGTAAAATTATTTTATAGACTTCTTCTTTCTTCTTTTTATACAAATACAGTAGTGCCAAAAACAGGAAAAAAAATTTTTTTTGTTAAAGACAGGATGTCATTAGTATCATGAGTTCTTTCCCACAATGCAGTTATTTTGTCCTGTATCAAAACTTCCTTTGCCCAAGTTTTCAACATATCAATCAATCAAATTGTCATGCAATTATATGAAGAAAAAAAAAGGTAGAAAATTAATTCCAGGAAGCAACAGTTCTATAAGAGATCCGAGGCGAATAGCCACACTGGGTTGAGAGGGCCATGTTCTTCAAATATTTAACTGTCTGGTTTTGAGGCAGTGCCCACTGCAACCTCTGGTGTTGCATTATGATGTGGTCTTCATCTGTTGTAACCTCAACCACAATCTGTCTCTATCTGATGGTTTTACATGTTGTGAGTCCTGAGATGATTTCCTGGTCACCGTGGTTATAAAGAGTGGCCGCTAGAGCTTCTGTAACTATTGTTCCAGTCTTGCCGTTCTCCTCTGTTCTATAGACTATTTACATGAAATCCCAGGAGATCAGCAATTATAAAAACTGATCCCAAACCAGTCCCATCTTTCCCCAATAACCATGCAATGTTCAAAGTGATTTTTAAATAAAGTTAAATTAAGTCTTTATTTGTAGTATATATAAATTACTGCACAAAGAAATTCTTTATTCTTCACATAACCCAACTTTGTTAAAAAGCTAGTGCCAGAGCGCGGGGTCAGCTAGTATATAGCGACCCCTTGAGCAGGTGTTCACATACTTTTGACAATATAGTGCAGCTATACAGTATAGCACTAAGTACTGCTGTATAAACCTGTTAGTTATACATAATTATAATACATAAAATCCAATATACAAACTTTTTGCCAATTACTTCACAATCAACTTATAAGGTACTTACTATATTGCCAAGCATAGTGCTACCATGTTCAGGATCAGGAAAGCATAATATGTTTGTGTCAAACCTCTTGTAGTTCAATATAACAGAGCTCTGGTTCCACGCAGGACACTGTGAAGGACAACTCTCTCCTTTTCATGCCAAATGTCCTGAAGGTGTATTTGGAGAATGGACAGACCAAGTCCTTTCGCTTCGACAACAACACATCGATCAAGGTGATTTTCTTGTTTGTCTTCTGAAGCAACCTAAAATCATAGCTCTTGCATTTAATATTCCCTGAAATGCACTAAATTCTGCTTCATTCATTAAAATTTGCAGTCACAGTCTCATTTCCTGAGCCTGTATGTTGGTATCTGATAAGTCAATGCATGTTTGTCATTATGCGATATAGGATGTCATCATGACGCTGCAAGAGAAGCTGTCTATCAAGTGCATCGAGCATTTCTCGCTCATGCTGGAACAGAGGACAGAGGACTTTGGCAGCAGACTGCTGCTCCTACACGAACAGGAGATGTTAACTCTGGTAGTTCAATATTATTTTGCTTTTACTACTTAGCAATGAATCTCAAACTGCCACTTGGCTTTTCTTTTTTATTACAGACTACAGCAGTCGTATTTTTAGACCTTGCAATTATAAGGTATTTTTATATCCCTTCGACTTTTGGAAAATGAATTACATTTGTACAGTCCATCTAATATTTCAAGCTCCTTGGGAATGTGACATTATTATTATTACTATATACAATATATAGTATGTACCATTGTAACTATAGTAAACATCGTAATAAACCTTAGTATTACTCTGGTACCTTTGTAGTCATCATAGGACTTTAGAGAATGCCAGGTTAGGTACTATGGAACTTCAGTTGGTACTGTGGTAGTACTATGGTATGTACCACCATACTTTGTTGAATACCATGCTATAGATACTTTGACACTTTAGTGGGCACCATGGTAATACTATGATATGTACCACAATCCTTTGGTGAATAAAATGGCAATTTATTAGGCACCCAGTGGTGACCAAAGCTAGTATGCTAATGTAGATACAGTACAGTACCATATTAGTACATACTACTGGTATGGTATGGTACAGGCAGAACTATATTATTGTATGTAACATCAAGAGTTTCAACATACAGTATTGTATTTAATCAATGTTACGTGCCAGCAATGGTATCATACAATATACATATTACCAGCATGGTACATACTGTAAATCTATGCACTATTAACATAGTTTGATAGTGTCCTGATAATAGTTCCATAGTAACATATTACAGCATATAGTCGAATTGTGTGCATATACTTTTGTACCAAAGTTCCTATCATGTTAGAACCATATACTGTATCATAGTGTGGTACATGTACTATATTTTAGCAAATAAGTTTCATGCTGCTGTCAAAAATACCATGGTACTATATACAATGGTACAGGTACCACTGGACTTCCGTGGTATCTATATCACTGTAACATTTCTTATGAGAAATTGTGTGTTACAACAGCCAGTTCACAAATTATATAAAATTTGTCTGCGTAAAGGTATCTTCTGATATGAGGTCACAAAAAAGAAAAAATCTAATTGATAAGTTTAAGCCGTAGCCAAGACAAAATAAAAATAAAAATGTGGAAGCCCTAATATGATACATGTTTATAGTCTACTAAAGGATTTGATTTGTGATTTCTTTGACGCAGAGCTTTAACAAAGTGTGTCTGTTAATGCTCCAATTTCTTCTTTTTTTATTTCACTCCTTGACCAACTGTGCCATTCAGCTTTTATGTAAATGAGCTACTGTTAAACCCTCCCCTGCCACAGAACAGGGATCTGAACAATAGGCCATTGTAGATGTATTTTCTTATGTGATGTCACAAAAGAGGAAACATTTAATTGGTTAGTTTAAGCCCTAGCCAATGCAAAAATCATATTTTGCAATTGAGCAAACTGATCTACAAGTCACAATGTATAAAAACAGGAGACACAAAATGTGAACAATTTCAGCAACTTTCATATTAATTTTAGTGCACACACTTTACAAAACTGCTTGTACAGCACATAAATAATTCTGGAGTGGAACAAAAACTCACTTGAAATGTTGATTTAGTGATTTTTATGGATGTTTTTTTATTTTTATTTTTTACACATCCTGTTAGAAATACTGTTCTTTAGGGGCATTCTTTAAAAAGAGGGTGGGTGTGGCTTGCGTGAAGCACCAAATTTGCTATGGCTAGCAGTGGATCCAATTACTGTACTTTGAAGATGGTTTTAGGGTTTGCATATTTCTAACACCACTCAGATCACAAAGATTACAGCACCATTCTTGCATTTGATTATACTAAATATCTATATGTTTCAATATAAAATGTGTCCTGCATCTATGATAAGTGTCTGAATGTTATTGTACACTGTATAGTTATTATAGAAGTGCTTCTACATAAATCAATTCTCTAATATTACAACAAATATATTGTAATGGAATAATTTATATAGGAAAAATGTTTGTTTTCCACCTTTAAAGTAATTTAAAAGACCATAAAAGACCAAGGCCACAAATAGGATTTGAAGGTAATCAAATGGCTTAAAGTATTTAATATAAACAATATGTGTGATTAGTTTCTGTAAAAACCACAGGGTTTGACAATCAGCTGGTATTTGCAGGAACCAGTTACATGGATTGGTATTCACAGGATGAAACACCCATCATCGTGATATTTATCAAGCAGAGCCAAACCACATACATAGGAGAGACCTTCTGTGTGTTAATGAGGGTCTGAAGGCTTCTCGAGTGGGTTGTTTTATATGCACAAAGCACTGGAAATATCTGATATGAGTCACCGTGTAAGCAGAAATGAAAAGTGTTAGAGGCCAAGAGAGGAAGCTCGTAAGCTCGTTCTTTTAACCTTGTATTCGATATTCCCTATGAATGCATTTTATAAAGAATAATTGATTATACCACAACTTCATTAACTCATAAGCATTTACTGTTACATGTATTTATAAAAATGTTTATAACCCAACACTGCTGAAATCTTGATTAAGGCAAATTTTAGGTTTATACTGTATTTATTTCTTCATTCCAATATGTGATTGTTTCTATTGTAAAAAAAAAAATTAACCCTTAATAAACTATATCAAGGACAGTTCATTTAATTTTAGAAAAACGAATAAGAAAACAAACAAACAAACATGAGGTACAGTAAAGAGGTAAAGCGGTAGGCCGCACGGTGGCTTAGTGGTTTGCACTGTCGCCTTGCACCTCCAGGGTCCAGGTTCGATTCCCGCCTCTGTGCATGGAGTTTGCATGTTCCCCCATGCGTGGGTTTTCTCCGGGTACTCCGGTTTCTTCCTACAGTCCAAAGAAATGCAGATTAGGCTAATTGGTTTTCCCAAATTGCCTGAAGTGTGTGTGTGTGTGTGCGCCCTGCAATGGATTGGCTGTACCCAGCCTCATGCCCTGTCAAAGCGCAAAGCTTCCTATGGACATACGAGACCAAAGTGGAGTTGTTTTGCCCAGCACCATGTTTGGGGAAAAGCAAACAGCATTCCAGCAGAACCACTGCATACCCACTGTCAAGCACAGCGGTGGAGGGGTAATGATTAGGCTTATTTTGCAGCCACAGGACCTGGGCACCTTGCAGTCAATAAATCGACCATGAACTCCTCTGTATATTCCTCGAGTATTTTAAAGGGAAATGAATATAAAAACTTGCAGGTTTTTGTGACAAAACAGTGGGAGGTGGAGTTATAGCATTTTGAAAAATCATATAAACTTCACTCTAATATGCCTGCAAGAAACCATGGAGAAAGTATTCCGTAGCAGTTTTATTACTTTGCATTTTTATCAAAGCTGTTAGAACATATTCGTCATGTCTTGCAGTGAATCCGATTAACGTAAGATTCATAAAATCCTCTGTATGTATAGACGAGAACTACAAATAAGAAAGAATGATAGAGTGCTCGAGTTATTTTGATGCAAATCATTTTCCTGCCATGTGTCCATTTCATAGTTCAGTATGGATTTGTCTTTTTGCTGACCATATTTTTACTCTAACTCTGTAGGTCACTCAGAGACCAGGGTCACACATAATGAAATGCTTTTTTAGAATCAGCTTCGTTCCAAAGGATCCAGTCGATCTTCTCAGAAGGGATGCTGTAGCTTTTGAATACCTCTATGTCCAGGTGAGAGATACGTTTTACAGAGATGAGACTTCATCAGCTTACAGTATGTATACAGCGAGATGATGCACCTTGGGACACATTACAATATCTTAGGTGAAAATAGTACAGCAGTACAGGAATATATTAAAAACCAAATAAATATATAAATAAAAATAAATATGAAAAACTAGCAATAAAGAAAACATATGAGCTTATTGTATTTGAATGTACTGTTAAGTTCTGACAATGTTTTAGGCATTAAACTTGTAGTTCAAACAATGATGTATGTGTCTAACAAAGCTGTTGTAACCAGCTGAAAAAATCCACAATTAAAATGTTATATATTTTTAATGAAAAAAATAATTATATTTAATTAATAATAATCATTCAATAATTGAAACAATAATACTTACTATTAATAATTTAATAAGTGATGATGATGATAATAATAATAATAATAATAATAATAATAATAATAATATATTTTTAATTATTATTAATAATTTTATTATTTTATGTATTTTTAGTTTTTTAATTTAATTTAAGTTTAATCTAGTTTTTTAACACAGTTAAAATAAATCAGTCCTAAATTACAAGATATTTGGGTATACTTTGTACATTAAAAAAAATAGACATCTTGAAATATTTTATGTTTTTAAAGTCACAACATTCATTCAAAACATATTTTTCTAGTTTTCATATTTTAGCAGCTGTCAATAAAATATGATTCCTAAAAGAAACACATGCCTGAAAAATTTGCATTAGCTATTCACATAGCTAAAGTTAGCATCACATGAGGTTAAATAGAAATACAGATATATTAAAAGAAGATTTTAAAAAAAAATACAGTATCAGTTTGGTCTGTTTCTGTTTTCTCTCCTCTGTTTCAATCAGATTTGTACAGAATAGTGACTTTTACAGCCTGTGAGCAAATTTTCCTGAGATTTTACCTAAAACATGACCCTGTCTGTAAAGGTTAACTTGAATGAAATTCATTTGCGTTTAAATCCAACACTATGATGATAACTATATCCAGGTAATTATACAAACTTACCAAGATGTAAAGTCATCACACCCTTTTTTTTATCAAAAGGCGTGTATTTCAAGTAGAAAATGGGTCTTAATAATCACGTAATTAAATCTATGGCACAAAAGAAGGTAATTCAAAGGCAAATCTCACACAAGCATGACTTTGCAATTACTTTACCTTTTTGTTACGGCTCACCATGTTAATCTAGCTTGGTTGAACGGTCCTTGTAAAATTAGATATTAGGCTATAACATGTTTTTATCACCCTCTCTCTTCCTTAGTGTTGTAATGATGTAGTTCGGGAGCGCTTTGGCCCCGAACTGAAGTATGACGCAGCTCTTCGTCTCGCTGCTCTGCAGATGTACATTCTCAGCCTCACCACGCGGCCGACACAGAAATTCTCAATGAAGTACATTCAGTAAGTAATCCTTCACTTGACCGCCTCCCACTTCAGAACTCGGAGTGAACCGCCTAATTGAAGCTTGATCCTGTTATTACTTTACCTTTAACACTCCATTCTCAGACTTAATTAAAAGGAGGACTGTTTACAACAGAAGCCGTGTGACTGAGAGACCTAGTGATTTATAGATTGTAATTTGCACTCTGTCACATTCCATCAGAGTAACTTTCATAAATCAAAGATTTTGGAGCTACAGAACAGTATTAGCATGAATACTATACTTCGTTGAGTTTCAAATGTCAGCTCGCCTTCTAAAGGTGGCGTGAACGAATCCTTTCTATAAATAAGGTCTTCTTACTTTCCAAGTGCTATCAATAAAAGTCCACTCAGAAGCTCTGGTCTTTGTGGTGCTATCCAGAAATGGAAAGAAAACTAATAAAATGGCCTGTCAGTACCCAAACCAGTCAGGGCAGATGAAATATCTCTACTGGTGTCATGCAAATTGCCTTTCCATTTAGAAGTCTTGCACTATAAGAAAGACAATAATGCAATAAGAAAACAGAATCTAAAAAGAAGCCAAGTTGTAAAAATTTAAGGTGTGGTGCCTGATTTACAATGTCAATTCATGCACTGATAATATGCAAGAGAAGATCTTAAACATTGTAAAATCATAAAATTGTCGTATTACTCTTAACATAATAAAAACTATTCACTTGTTCAGGAAGCATGGAGAGCTATGTGGAGAACTTTCCACAATACTGTAAATGTAAGAACAAGATCATTTAAAAATGAAAATATTAATAAAATGATATATGAATGAGAAAATAGCAAAGAGTGGTATAAACATCCAAATGGCTTCTAACATACAGTATTACTAAAATTGCTGTCTGAATAGTTCTAGACGTACTTATCAGCGTATACTTATATCTATTAATAACTGCAATTTAGCTAAATGTATAAATGTAATGCTAAATGTAATGGATTATGTATAAGTTTGAGCTAGAATTAAAATGTTAATATTGTGTGTGTGTGTGTGTGTGTGTGTGTGTGTGTGTGTGTGTGTAGGTAGGATATATTTCATATACAGAATACAGAAATATATTTCAAATACAGAATATAAATGATTATAAATACACTACATAGCCAAAAGTAACACTGACAGGTATACAGTGTTTGCTGTTTTAACATCCCATTCCAAATTTAATCTCTCCGTTTAATGTTACATTAACCCCCACTACTCAGAGAAGAATTTCCACTAGTCTTTAGAGTATAGCAGGCACTATTTGCACTTAATCAATATCAAGAACATTAGTAAGATCAGACTCTGATATCAGATGTGGAGGTCTGATAATGCAAAATTTCACTAGGAGCCAGGACAGTGGTGATGTGGTCATATATTCTGGTACTATTAATGACTGCTGCTGCATTCTGGACCATCTTGAGTTTGTCAATACACCTAGTGGAAGTTCCAGAAATTAAGCCATTACAATAATCCAATCTAGTAGTAAAATGAGCATGCACTATTTTTCTGCATTATTTAGTGACGATAGATTTCTTATCTTATATTTCTGGCATACTGTTTATATTGCTGGAAGAAGGCTATGCTATTAAAAAATATCTACATGAACCTTATATAAAAGACACCAATAATCACACCAAGGTCTACTGTGGCACATGATAAAACAGAAAGGCCATCCAGAGTCACTATCTGATCAGAAACTAGGTTCTATTAGCATAACAATGGAAAGTAATACCATGTTTAAGGAAGCATGTATAAAGAAAATAGAAATGGGCTTAAAATAGAACCTTTTGGAACACCAAAATGTTCTCTCGTTTGTGTAAAAAATGTACCATTTACATATATACAGTAAGCTGATACTGATCAGTCAAATAAGACCTAAGCCAGGAGAGGGCTGTTCCTATAACATTTTCTAATATATCTAGGCAGTATTATAATCATAATGATCAGTAGTGTAAAAAGCTGCACCAAGTTCGAGCAAAACAAGAAAGGAGACATAACCTGATCTGAAGCTGGAAGTAGGACATTTATCGCTTTAACCAGTGCTGTCTCCGTGCTATGATAAGGCCTAAATCCTGGCTGATACACTTCATAAATGTTATACCTACTGTATGTAGATTCTTTGAGATAAAGGAGAGATTTGATATTAGGCTATAATTGGAAAGCTGACAGAGCTCACGGTCAGGTTGCTTAATCTGGGATTAAGTAACTGCTAGGTTCAAAGAATTACATATATTACCATTTCTAAGAGAAGCACTGAGATTTTTTTAAAGGGTTAAAATATTTCTAGTGTTTAAATCTGCTTGAATAAATGTGTAAGTGCAGGATCTAGTACCCAAGTTGATGATTTTGCAGAAGAAAGAAGTGAAATTAGTCTTTTGAAGAGGAGTAAAACTTTCTAATTGCTGATCTGATAAGGATAGATTATTGCCTACATCATTGTTTTTTAAATCTTAAATAATAAACAATAAGAATACTTTATCAGTATATCATATTTCACTTTTGGGAGTGATCACTTTATCACATTTCTATTTGGGAGTATGTACATATTATAAAGCATTTTTAAAAGAGGTATGCTCAGTGTCTATTTAAACATAATATAGTATGCAGCTTTGTCCCATACACTGGCAATGTGTTATGATAGCACTTTATAATAATAAATCATAATGCAAAATAGACATCGACATAAAGTTTGTTTCAAATATGGTTCTGATGTTACTAACTACACTTTAAAAATGAACAAATTATAACAAAAGCTTATTGCCAGATAACAAAGACATGAAATTTTTATTATCTATGGATATATATCACACTCAGCTACTCTGATTTGGACATGAACAAGAAACAAAAAATCTTTGCCATATGTATTCTACCGTCTATCTCACAGTGCACATATGCTGTCCCACAGGAAGCAGTGGGGTTTGGCACATTTCCTACCTCCCTCAGTGTTCTCCAGCATGAAGGAGAAGAACATCAAAAAAGCACTGACTCATATTTTGAAAACCAATCAGAATCTAGTAGCTCCTGGAAAGAAGGTGGGTATCCTTAAGTAACCATTTATTATGATCATGGACCAGATGCTACAATCAACAGTAAATAAAAGACTCTTCAGAAACTGGCATCAGATCAATAAGTCAAGGATTCTACGAGTGGCCTTCGATATGCTCTGGGAGCTTTGGTAATATGTCAGAAGAGAGGCATCTAGTGGTTCAAAAGCAAGGCAACAAAAATGTATAAAATGCTATTAAAACATTATTGCAAAAAGTAAAAAAAAATTAGTTATAAGCCCAGAGACTGACAAAGAAATTGTTAAAAATGCTATAAGATGGTGTCTAATTTAGTGTTAATTTTATCTTTAAGAACACTATGATAGCCATTGATGTCTTGAATAGGGCAGTATTCTTTCAATTGTTTTTGCAGTTAACCATATTGCAAGCAAAGGTTCACTATTTGAAGTATCTAAGTGATTTGCGATTGTATGGAGGACGAGTATTTAAATCTCTTCTAATAGTAAGTTAATTTTTTATTACTATTCTGCTTAACATATTTTAACATTGTCACACATTGTTACTTCACTGTTACACATAGACCAGTGTTATGCATGTTTCTTTCTCTCTTTCTTTGCTTCCTTTTCATGCATAGCAAGGAGAAAAGGAAACAGGTGTTACATTACTTGTAGGACCAAGGTATGGTATCAGTCATGTTATCAATGCCAAGACAAATCTCGTTGCCCTGCTGGCAGACTTCAGCCATGTTAATCGCATTGAGATACTCACAGAAGATGAAGTCAATGTGCGGGTAGAACTACATGTTTTGGACGTCAAGGTATGCTATTAAAATTTTACAATATGATCTTCTAAGCACTATTTCTAATGTTACTTTATTTTTGATGTACAGTATGATCAAGATCATTTGAAAAAAAGGTTTTAATGCCATTTTAAATTTCTTTCTGAAACAGCCTATCACGTTAATAATGGAGTCTAGTGACGCAATGAACCTTGCTTGCCTAACAGCTGGATACTATCGTCTTCTGGTGGACTCACGTCGATCCATTTTCAACATGGCCCACAGTAACAGCAGCGGAGATATAGACAGTGGTAATGCCTATAGATTAATTTATTTCAAGCTCAGAGTAGAAAGATTCCACTGCTTTCATTCGATCATACAATAATAAAAAGTGCTTATCATGAATACGAAGATTTATTTGTTTCTAATTATTTTCTTAAATAATTATTGTGGTTTAACTTTAATTTTGTGGTTAACTTAGATATTCTGAAATTTTAGATTCGCAACATACTTTGTATATGAGATTGATAAGATGGTTCTATACATTTCAGGCCAGGATCCTAGAGAACTTGAGTGGCCATACAGCACCTCTTTGGGTGAAGAGTTTAGTAATCAAGAGACCATCCCTTCAGCCATACCTTATCCACCAGAAGCAGATTACCCACAGGAACAAGAAAGAGAGGACAGCATAAGCTCTTCTTACATTCCAGAGCCCCTGCCACCACCATATCCAGGCCACAGTGGAGAGAGGTCACAAGTAAGAAGCAGAAGTCCTCAACGTCCCCCTCTTCTATCCTCAAGGCAGCAACCGCAGGACTCTCCCAGGAGTGCTAAGGTGTCCTTTATATTTAGAGATCCACTTCTGCATGCTGTAAACCCTCGAAACCTTGGTTATCAGCGCCTCATGGATGAGAGTCCCGAGTTGCTTGAAAGGCCTGCTTTCATTTCCAGCAGTGAAGTGGGCTTTAGCACTCTAGATGAAGCACCATTTCAAATTAGACCTCATGTAGTCTACAGCAACATTGGTGAGGGTAAAATCTTTGACAGTGCTGAAGGTATTGAAGAGCCTCTCTTACGTGATTTATGCTATGCTGACACGAATGATGATGTGGACGATGATGATGAAGCTAGCTGTGAAGAGGACACACCTGGCATACATGAAGTTGGGCTGCCAACAAGCAAAATAACATTTCTCACCCTTTCTGGTTCCAGTGATGATATTATAGATTTAACTGCTCTTCCACCTCCAGAGGGAGATGATGATGAGGATGAAAATGATGCGATTCTTCTTTCCCTCAACATGGCCATTGCTGCACCTCCTCCTGGATTCAGGGACAGTTCAGATGAGGAGGGTGCAGAGATGAAAAGTCGTCAGCAAAGTTGCTGTGATGACAGCATTCCTGTGTCACTGATTGATGCTGTCCCTACACATGCTGAGGGCAATAGTGCCAGAATCTTGGATCATGCTGTTGTGGATACACTGCAAGCACTAGAAGCACTTGCTGTATCTGAGGATACCACCCAGGCTCGGTCTAACAGAACTGCAGGTCTTTAAATTATTACTGTATTCATAAAATCTTACTAGACTCTGTCTTTGGTATGCAGAAAAATATCTGTTGTGGAATTACTGTAATTGATAAACTTTAGTTAACGCATGCATTATTCAGCTTAACACAATTAATTAAAACAAGGCATAAGTACTTTATTAAAATGATTAACTCAATACATATTAAATATGAACAATACTAGATGAAACAATGCAGCAAAAATTTACTTGGCCATACATTTTATCTACAGGTTCTGGCATATCTCGAGCTTATAGTCCCGAGTCCTCATCAGATTCAGGAAATGAGACCAACTCCTCAGAGATGACCGAGAGCTCAGAACAAGCTGCAGCCCATAGGCTATCTGAGAATGCTATGCGTCTTCTGGTGGCGACTACAGAAGGCTACCAGCCCCTTCAGGAGGAAAAGACAGAATTCCCTGTTTCCCCTTGCACCAGAGCAACTATACCCAAGCCACCACGCAGTCCCTCAAGACGCAGAGACTTGGCAGTTCAATCTACAGCAGTGCCTTCAAAGCATAATCTACCTTCTTCTGATAATCCAGAGACAGAGCCTGAAGCAAAGGCAGATAAGTCCTTAGGTAAATATCTGGTTAAATCTCACTCAAGCACCCTTTTGAATACTGGAAAGCGACTGAAAGCAATAGCAACTGAGGGAAGACGAACAAAAAAAAATAAAGATGTACCAGGCAAGTATAACACCTTCAGTGGTAGAGAAAGCAATAGAAGAAGACAACTGGTTGTAAAAGAATTCTGTGAACGATTTCAAGGGACACCGTCCCCGGTAGAAAATGAGCCTACAGGGGGTAATGTTGCACGATCTTTTGGTTCAAGAGAGGATCTAACTGGCAGTAATAGTAGTCTCCCAGCAAAGAAGATTCAGGATACTGAACAGACTGAAATCTATAAAGATGATCAACAGATCCTTCCACCATTACGACAGGGAGTGGCACGACTGTGTGAGTACCACCTAGCCAAGCGGATTTCTTCTTTGCAAAATGAAGCTCGGAGTTCCCATCAGGGTTCTCAATCCTCATCTCTGGATGTTGGCGGCAGTACAGGGAGTAGTGCTTCTGCAACACCAGTAGACTCCCCTCTTTGTGCCACTGACAGCAAGAGCCCTTTCTCTGGATCCTCATCCTCTCTCCTGCTCACATCAAGGGACCTTCACCCTCATGCAGATGCTGCTCTCCTGAGAAAGATGCTGCCAAATGTACATCCTCCAGGATCCAATCCATCCCTCAGCGCCCGACCATCCAAAATCAAAGAAACCACAGGTACAGCTCGAAGGAGCAACCTTCTAAGTGATCTGCATGCAAAACATGGCAGTGTAAGAAGTATTAACATAAAGGAGGGGAGTGAGGCTTATAAGCAGTTGATAAACTATCTTACAGTCAGTCATATGCACCAGGGCGACAAACCGTTTAGGGCAGGAATAGTGGGGTGCAAAAAGGATAGCAGAAAGCATATCACAAACTCTACACCCTTTTTAGACATGGGTAAAGTGAACAATATTGTCAAGTGTCCCTGCATGCCACCTTCTCCCAGAATCCTCAGCTCAACGCCCAGTGCAGCTTCCCAAGGAATCCCCAAAATATATCACTCAACCACTTTGCCTAATAAATTGAAGAGGAGTCCTGATTTGCATGCTCAGAGACCGATCAGCAAGCATGAAGTAAGGTCTAATCATTCTAAACGAAGGTCATTTTTTGGCCTTAAGCATGAGTTAGAACAAAGTTTTAACCTTGATCAATTCCCATCTTTAAATAAGAATCACAGTGAAGGGATAGTTCATACAAGTACAGAGGACTTACTCATGTCTGACTACAAGATGACACTTGCTGTCCAACAGACGCTTAATGATTCTTTTTGTCTCTCTAGTGTAGCTTGCACAGAAGACCGCGGAATGCTGTTGAGACGAGAAGGAAACTCACCTGCACATTTACCAAGGCACATCAAAACCTGTGCCATCCCTCTACCACCTCCACCACCACCAATATCACTTCCACCACCACCACCATTACCTCCTCCACTTCTTTTAAGTCTTTCAAAGAGCACCAGTTACAGTGGGCCAACCAAAGATTCGGTCCTCCCTTTTAGACCAAACCATGGAACTTCTCAAGGATTAAATCAGTGTGAGACCAATAGTCTGAATCATGGGAGAGAGATAAGAAGTGCCAGTATCATAACTGCTGGTCCTGGAAGTACTGATGCACTGATTGAGAATTCAAGAGCACCATTACAGGGCCGAATTCAGCAAGATCATTTGCAAGCAACTGAGCCACAACTACAAAGAAGGCCTACAAAGAAGCTGTCAAAAAGCTACTCCCACAGTTCAATGGCATCCCAGACCATGGGATGGTCTGTAAGCAGTAAAGACAACAGAACAGATAGTGCAGGTTTTTCAGGACAAAAGCAGATAAGGTCTATGCAGAGGCTGGATGTAAATCCCTGGACATGCAATGGTCCATTTAGTTACTGTTTCTTCAAAAAGAAAAATCAGTCAGTGGAGGATGAAGGTGATATAGGGGATGGTTTAAGGAGGCAGCTTTGTGGCTTGGATGAAGCGGGACCTTCCCAATTCAATCTCGACACTGTTCTAGACACTGTTCTAGAGACAGGAGAGCAGCTGTATGCAGAAGTTTTAAACAACATGACCTTTGGGGACAGACTCCTTCGCATTAATGCCCTAAAAGACCACACGTATGTTTACCCCGCTGTTTATACTGATGTTCAAAGAGATGCGAGTGAGCTGATTGCTGTGGTGCGTTCTAGTGTGGGAAGAGGTGATAGAGGATCCCCACCCATGCAGACAGAGGAGCTGGCACAGTACAAGCACCTTCTAGCAATTGAATCTAAAGCACTTGGGCAGGCATGCCGCAGGATGGCCCTAGCACATGGAAGCCCAGAAGAGATGTTGCTGGCAATTAGCTCTAGTTTTCAGGTGCTTTGCTGCTTATCTGAGATCTGTATGTGCTTGGTTCGTGGCTTAGGTGCTTCAGCCAGCCAGCAGCAGCGTGAGGTTGTGGCTAAGGTAGATGAGGTGGTCATGAACTACATGTGCTTGCTCCGGGCAGCTGAGGGAGCCTCAGGAAGTGCTCCAGGGGACCATAGTGTTAAAACACTTGATCGCCATTCTAGCACCATGTCCGCTATCATTAACACTCTCACCCGCTCTCTGAAAACACTGCTCAACAAGTAGGGCTCTTCTGTCACTGAATCAACCTTTTATTTGCAAAGCCATAAATGGACATCTGGGTTGAATAAATACCCCAAAGTAATCTACTCTAATGAATACTCCTGTGGTGTGCATATTTATTTTTTATGTTAGAATGTATGTACAAACAAATTATAGAACTTTTTAAGAAGCTTTAAAATGACTATTCATGTATCCTAAATATCATACAATGCTGTAATATTGCAGTTAAACCTAGGGTATCAAAGTAGATGATTTTGCTAAAGAGTTGTAATACTTAGTATTTAAACTGGCTTCATATTTCAAATAACTAAGTTGCTTTTTTAAATTAATTTTATTTAATATTTGACAAAAATAAATAATGTCATTAACATCTTATTGAAAACGTCAGCAAATGTTTCCTTATATAATGTTTTCCTGTTTTCAAAAACTATAATTCCTAACAAGACTTTTAATTGTTTACTTTGTCATTTCTGACATGATGCTTCCTAAGATTATATGTTAAAATATTTCACAGTAATTAGTCAACACAATATAATTAAACTGTTACATACATAATTATGACCATCCTTAATTTTTAATCTCCAGAATACAATAAAGTGTTTAAAGGGATGAAGGGTTATATGTTTTATTAACGCTTTAAATGGCCATTTGATTAAATGGACATTTGATCTGCTCATTCATTCATTCATTCATTCCTGGTGCAGTAAATTTACTAGGTCATAATATTCAGAATGACACATTTCATTTAAGAATCTTTATGAGATTTACCACATAGCAGAGCGCAGATTGTAAAAAATTATTTACTGTAGTATTGGGCAGATGAAACTCTCACTTGATACTTCATTCAATGAACAGTACTGTCCAAATGTCATGAGCCACCCCTTATTTCTTCATATTAAATTAAGTTATGTTAACTAATGTTTAAATGGGAACAACTGTTTTACTGCAATGGGCTGCCTAAAGATACAATAAAAAAATGGTTGTTTATGGAACAATCTCAGCAGCAACCTCGTTTCCCCTCTCGTCTGTTCCTGCCTGATCATCTGTCATCATCTGCACCTGTTTCTTACTGGTTCATGCCTTACGTTAGATGGTTTTATGCTTGAATGATTCATAAGTCACTGTGTGCCTTAACAAAAAAAAAACACCCATCTAAAAATGGTCTGGTACAAAAATAACTGGACTAAAAATGAGAGCCAAAGAGTAGTTGAAAATAAGAGCCAAAAAAGGAAGGCTGGAGCACTATTCCTCAAGACTACATTAAAAACACAAGTAAGTCTGGCTCTTTGAAAACAAAATACAAAGAAATAAGGGGTGGCTATAGACTTTTTGAACAGTAATGTACAAGGCAAACAGATCTCATCGCCAGCTCTCAGTGAGAGAGCGGCCCACACATCGATTAATAAGCATTAGCGATTATATCATAATTTCATAATCACATTACATAACAAATGTGATGTCAAAAAGGTAAGATTTTTTTTTTATTGTAAACTTCTAAGTTCTAAAACAATTTGTACTGCAGTAGCATGTATGAAAATATCATGTAATAAACCAAGTATTATTATTATTATTATTATTATTATTATTACTACATTCAATACGAAATTAAATTATAAATCATTTATAGCATGATATTTTCAAACTTATATTATATTTTATTTTATTTTTTTATTTAGTGGTGATTTTAAAATGGCAAAATCTGTACCAGAGACACTAATAACAGCCTAAATGTATGACTGTGTGCATAACAATCGGTACATAACAAAAAGTCTTATTGGTTCTTGTTGAATAATCCATTATTAGTGTTAGCTAGTTTGCAAAAATTCTCTGTTTCTCTCCTAAGCTCACTGTGATGATGCAGAGCTATTGACTGTTAAAACTTATTTAGCTTGTCCAGCAGTGATTTCATAGTAATTCATTTTCATTCTATATTTTAGCCAGGTATGATATTAGATGCCCTTTTATCATTAATAAAGAAAGATTTTGTGTTTGCTAAATTACTAGAACTAATAGATTTTGGATATGTTCCATGCCATGTTCTATGTGATTTTTAACTGTTTACAAAGTAACACAACATTTTTACACTTTATTCGTTTTCATTAAATACTTTTCCCCAGTAGATTTAGAGCCTATCATGGGAACACTGTATGTAAAACAAGAAATTCCTTGTAATGTCCCAGTAATAGCAGCACCTCACACATACACGCACATACACGCACACACACACACACACACACACACACACACACACACACACACAAGCTCATTCACACATAGGGACTAGTGTGGAGTAGGCAATCCATCTAACGGCATGTTTTGGAGACGTGTGAAGAAAGTGGTGGAAACCGATGAGGACGCAGAGCGAAAGTGTAAAACACCCCACAGACTCAGCCTTAATATTGTGGACACTGCGGACACTGAACGAGCTCTAAAGCATCATCACTACCTGCTACATCACTGTGACATGCCACCATGCCATTATTGTAAAACTAAGATACACTTAGTTACTGAATTCCCACTGGAAGACTGTTTTTTTTTGTTTGTTTTTTATGAGCAAACTTTATGGAATGTGACATATGCATATGTAGTATCGATAATCAACTATAAAAAAATATTTTCAATAAAATTCTTAAATGTAAAATAAATGTTAACTTTATTAGCTAGCTTGGCTATTAGCTAGCTAACAAATATAAAACTATGAGCAAATCTTAAGGTAATAGTGAATGTTGGTTCACAAATGGAATATAAGGAAAATTAGTATGTGATCACAGCATTCTGTATACGGGCAATGTGAATAAAAATGAATGAACTTTGAATAAATTAGTTAATTGATTTTAAACGGCAAATAAATATAGCATTTGACTGATTCCATCCATCCATCCATCCATCCATCCATCTGAGAATCTCTGTAATCCAACTAGGACTACTCCAGAAATCTACTCCAGAAAATCTGGCTAAGTGTGGGATATTCAACACAAAAACGTAAAGGATATACCTTTAAAAGGGTTATTCACGCAGTAAGAGCGTGTATGAAATTGTTCAACCACAGGGCAATTTTTTCATTACTGCTAAATGTAAATGAAGCATCACTTTCAGAATAAAAAGCAATGTTGGACAACAGTCGATCTATCACAATGAGGGTCATTTGGATTGTTTGATTGAGTCAATAAAGGACTGATATGACTGAGTTGATAACAGGGGTATTTTTTTGGACTCTTCTCTATATTCCAGTGTGTACGTATTGTACCAAATGCTTTCAGCTTCCTCACAGTTTATTGGTCCGAGGAACTAGGAATATTTTGATTTATATTTGAGCGATCTGTGGGAAGCTAGTGTACTGTATCAGAATGATGTGGAGTAGAGAAGAAACAAGTTTACTTGTAATTCAACCTTAAGAAGGTTGTATTGAGGTCTCATGGCAAGGAGGAGATAGATTAAAGAACATTGTAAATCAAAGAACCACATTGAACCTTGAAGGTTAATCACTATATGTCCACACAACCAGTCAGTAGCAGGTAGACATGGAACAGAATTTATTAATTGAAATCCAGTTAATCCACGAACCTTGGTGCATGAGAGATATAGAATGAGCTGTGAATTTAGTTTGAACTTGTTTACTTTGAACATTTTCTAAATGGGATTTGTTGAGCTCAATGCACAATGCATAAAAGATTTCACCCATCAAGTGACCGTCCCTAACATCATTTTCACTTCACCATGGAAATGTAGTGAAAGTGATGACATCCGTTATATTATGAGAGAAAACATACTGTAAGTCTGATTACAGTCTTCCATCCATGGGGAACAACACAGAGCGATGACTGCTTAAGTGACATCATGGCTAGTATTTACAGTATGTCAAATGATCGACGCATTAATTTGCTGTAAAGCACGAGTGTCCCAAAATGAAATACCGTGTCCTGACAACGTGACGAGAGTAAAAACACACACTGGACGAGGAATGCAAAACCTCACGGCCTGGGAACAATGTGTTCCAAGTTAATGTAAACAAGCATGTTTTTCTTAACCTTCAAGCTGCTAGCTAGGAAAGAGCGGACATCCAGAGTCCCCTGTAGTACACTTGTGGTTACCATCTATCAACCCTTCCAACTTCAAGAACGTTGGGCTCAGGTGTTCCTGCCGCAGACATAGAAAGAGACTATAAAAACAGATACTGTAATAATAAGAAAATAAAATGAGCTAAACTTTAAATAAAACAATAAACTACAATAAGAAATCAGAGCATAACATATGCAAATGAAACAATAAAAATAATAAATAAAATGAATTAAAAACCAGGGAAAACCATGCCATCACAACTAATTGAATGGAAAAGAGTATAGAAACATCTTGAGGTGAGATTTAAAAGTAGGAAGAGTAGGTGCTTGCCTGATGTAGAGGGGCAAATGTTAGGGGCTTCTACTGAAAAGGCATGGGGGGAAAAAAAACTTGTTTTGGGTACTGTTAGTAAAAGCTGATTACCAGACCTGAGACGCCATGATGGACTGTTCAAGATTATTCCAGGACAGGATTTATGTGTTCCCGCTTACTTGTTCCCGTAAAAAAAAAAGCTGAACAAAAGCTAATTTTAATAACATAATGATTAATTCGCTTATCCCATTTAAAATCATCATCCAGCTGGTTTTACATATGATTTAAGGGAACCCATGTCTGTGAAAGGGTCAAGACAGGCTCCACTGTTTCCAAATAACAGCACTTCAGTTTTATTCTCATACTGTATAATTCTCACACTTTGACATCCTCCAGACATTCCAACAGTGGTGTTAAATTATTTGTATTGAAGATAAATTTGAATATTATCTGCATGACAGTGAAAATACATTCAGTACTTCATAATGGCAGTAAGTAAAGTAAAAATAACAAAGGTCTTTGAATAGACCCTTGAGGGATCCCACATGTGATGTCTGAGAAAGAGTCACCAAGACTAACAGAAAAAGCTTCTGTCCTTCAGGTATGATCTGAACCAGTAATTCCCTAACTGTGCTGCTTATGATGAGTGTGGAATGACTCAAAGAGCCGAATGAAGCTGTTAGTCAGTAGTTATTAAACAATTTTTTTATTATTATTATGATGGTGGATTCAGTGCTGTGGAAAGATTTAAAACCAAACTGAAACACCTCAAGGATGCCATGTGCATTTAAATAAGAATGAAGCTGTACAGAGACAATTTTCTCAAGTACTTGAGAAAGAAATGGCAATTGAAAGAAATTGGTCTGAAGTATGAGAGAACACAGAGGGATCTAGGTTAGGTTTTTAATTAATGGTTGCACCAGTGCAGTCGCTGGCACAACACCAGTGGTCAGACAGGTTTAAAAAATCGAGAAGGGATAACATCGGTAGGACAGAATTTACATTTTATAGTCTCCTATAAAAATGGAAGTGAAACAGGCTCAACTTGGTTAAAAGCAGCAGAGCATGTAGTGCTGATGGATGGATTACGAGAAAGGGGTGATATAAGAACATGAGATCAGTTGTTTAAAATAATTCCTGAGAGATATTCAGTCCTCTCAGCTTTTACACCAATTTGATAGACACTCAGGCTGTTCTTTACAATTTCAAATGACACATGTAATTTGTCTTAATTCCACCTGCACTCAGCTCTCCTTCACTCATGTCTGGCAAGCACGAGTGGTGTCATTTATCCAGTGCAGGTTTAGGTTCAGAGCGCTTTCAAGTTCTTTCAAGAACTTAAAGGTTTTAAAGTTCTGAAAGGTGCAATGCTATCCAAAATCCCAAATACTAAGGCAAGCACCATTAAATAAAGTTGTTAACTCCTCAACATTAAAACAAAAAGAAGCATCTTAAAAGCAGTTCAGACATATATAGCAGTGGATGAAATAAAAGAATGACATCACCGTGCAGGTACACACTGGTTAGCCAGAAAAAAGGGCATCACGTTCGTTCATATTAATGACTGGAAGCCCACATGATAAATGATGAGCTAATGTGTGTCACTGCGCTTGTATAGGACCTGCCAAGTCACTGATAAAGTCCTTATTATATTTAGGCAGTCTGTATATTATGGTGTATAATACCGAATAAGAATGTTTCAACTCAAATATGTTCCAATCAAAACTGGAGTAGAAATCCAACACCAGCTGCTTGCCATTGAAACTTGTCTGCAATACAATGGCTACTCCTCCTCCATGTCCAGAAATTCTTGGAGAAATAAAATATGCACAATCCTGTGGTAAAACTTCAGTGAAATAAACTATACTTACTGACGCTCAACCAAGTCTCTGTTGTACATAAGAAGTCCAATTCCTGGGATGTGAAGAAAGCATTAACGATGATAGTCTTATTTGCTACTGACCTAGTGTTTACCAGGGCAATTCTAGGCAGGCCCCAGTCATCAGTCTCGCATGGTGCTCAACACAGAGGCAGAAGTTTTCAGAGATACACCCCACGTCACCTGATACAAGGTGAGCAAGAGCACGATATCCAGGTGTCCTCTTCCAGACCGACAATAGGTACTGTATCATCCAGTTGTGAACAGACTCTAAGGAACACCCGGAAAAAAGTTGTCATCTGTACCACTGTAAGCCCCTGTCCAGTGGGGATTATTACCAGGCAACAAGGCCAGACAGCACTAATCTCATATTGGGGGGAAAAGCGAATCATTGTTTCAAGTTTAAACCCTGTTTTATCCCCCTTTTGATCATCACCCATCACTGTCCCAGTACAACATAAAACGAATGGTCATCCCTCAAAGCCTTCCGGCCACGGTCTCACCCTGCATTTCCCCTCACAAATCTCATCTCGGTTGATCACCTGGCACCTCTTTCCCACCTTGACCACACAGTCCTCATGACTCCCCTCTGAGGTATCTTTCATGACTATAGGGGAAAGGGACTATAGGGATAATCACAAATATACTACAGTACAGGGCACATCGGGAACCTGCTGCTAGCTGGCTACTCGACACAACTCAATACCATTCTCCATTTGTACGTGTAGTGCTGAGACAAGCTTGAGCTATATTCACTATCACAACAATATCTCAATGTTACTGAACAAAGCTGATTACACACATATATTTCCTGGCAAGGTGTTTTTTCTTCACGTCCTCCTTCCATAGTCTAATAAATAGGGACATCACAAGAGACATTAAGCCATATGTTTCTGACTTGACTGTGCCTGATGATGTCATTCTAGAGCAGATTACAAAGGCAGCAGCCCAAGAGGCAGAGATACAGAAATGGTTGTGCACAATCAGAGCCAAGAGCTAACTGCTAGTGCAAAACAAGTACATAAAATCAATGACCTTATTAGTGAGTTTTCACAAAAAAAGGTTAAAGAAGACGTTAAAGCCAACTGTGCAGCCATTAGGAATTTAACTGGTCAAGTGTCAGCTCTCACTAAAAACCTGGTTTAGATTATCAAGCTTCCTGGTAATGCAGTTCATAGTGCATCTAGCCAAACTCCCAACGACCCAGAAAAGGCACACACAAAGCCTAAATTTAATGCTTATGTCAAGCAAGGACACCAGAGTTGCTCATCCTGTCCCAGATGTGGCCCTAGGGCATTAGGCTGCCTTCAGAATGGGCGAAATTCAGCAAACTCATCAGAGGTCATTGGGGGGACAACCAATGACCAGAGTACCCAATCAGTCTAAGGGAGCTTTTGACCGAAATATGTTAGCAAGAACTCATATTTTTGTATTCATGTATTGTCCCATAACAGTAATGGCCATCCATGTAAATTGTATCTGAGCATCCTGTAGCTAGAACACATGCATTAGTCAAGGCTACAACCTCAGTAACTTGAGCGGAGGGATGATCAGGAAGATGACCCTAAGCTATAACAGCAGGTGACAGGCACACAGCCCATCCAGCATGCCTGCATCCATTCAGCCTGGGCTGAACCATCTGTGAACAAAATCATATCTGGATTTTCAAGAGGAATTTCTGAAATCTTTAAAGGTGGTGAAGGGTTGGTGATCTTTGCCTTTTTAAGGGTAATGTTTGGTGCAATGAGAGCACTGAGGACAGAGAGAACAGCATGAGGACAATGAACAGTAAGATGTTGCCTCAACAGTATTGGAAGCCAGGCAGTTAAAAAATGTAGCATGAACAGCCTGAAGACATGAACTAAAACCGCTAGCATTCACATCCAGCTTAACCGTATAATATTGAACTGAACGCAGTCAGCGACCATAAGCCTGCCTCAAACAAGCAATCATAAACCCTTCATGAACATCAGGTTACCATTAGCCACATCAGTGACTAGAAACACTGAATGTGACCTAGGAATACCATCAAAAATGGTGCTAGGGTCATGCAATTAATATGTGTATTGGGAGACATGTCTTTGGGACACTTCCTGCTCTACCTCTCTGAGAGGAAGAGGAGGAATTGCATGCTTTGATCAAAATGCCTCGACTCACCAAATTACAGGCCTGAATCCCCTTAATAGCTTCCTGTTAAATGGGATACCGTTCAGTCATAGGAGGGGGTTTCCAGTGAGATGCACTGGTTCAATGTCCAGCATTCTGCAAACGTTCTTATCTTTAACCCACAGCAATCATGGAATTTATCACCTGAGTTGCAAAAACAGAGCGTTTAAGATCAGCTCATTCAAAATCCAATTGTGTAAGTGTGAAATAACATCATTGCCCAAAATAGGGGGAGTGTTAACCACTTGGCCCCTAAAGAAGCATCAATTGGCCTAGGGCCTAAATACAAGTGAACCGCCACTTTTATGTAAATATTACAATTTTCCTCAGTCAGCCACACTCCACAACATTGATAATGATCACGACATACAATCTGCTAGGCTCATCACTCTCGTACAAACCTGGATGAAGTAATTGTAAGTGATTCTTTTTGAAGACGGCTAAAATGTTTTATTGGGCACTTGTTGGACAACATGCAATTTTCATGCAAAAGAGTTTTCTGTCATCGTGATGTAAAATCTCTTTTAAGCAATGCAAGTCTGAGCAGCATAGTCACCAGGTGGTTAATGCTAGCTTTGTATAAACCAGTTTACTCGAACTCTCTCTCAAAAAGAATAAAGAAATAAATAAATCAAAGGCGTTTGTGTCCTACAGTATGTGACAGTAAGGAAGCCTCCAAAATGAATAACAGTTTCAGTATATGGTTATAAAATTGAGGTTAAATACAAAAATATAAAAATACTATTGAAATACAGTACATACGGTGCAATACAGTAGCACTATAGCACTACATATGCATAGTACATGTACACTTAGCACATGTACTATGCATATGTGTTGTGTAGTTTTCAAACAGAAGCATGCACCATCATGTCCTTGTCACCACCATGTCCTTGTCACCACCATGTCCATCAGAACAGAAGAATATTATGAGATTTACAAGGACAAAACATATTTACAGAACATCATTTACTGACATTCAGTACCTCTGTGAAGTAAAATTACATCACACTTATGAAAAAAAGATGAAAATGCTGCTGTTGATGCTGCAATTCTGTAATTAGGTCATTAAAAACAAAACTCCATGACTTACTAAGCAATAATATGAGCAAAGTCGGCAATAACGAATAATCAAATACATTACATTAAAGCGAGTTTTTTTTATTTTTCATTTGTACATTATACAAAGTGTTTCATATACAGTATTTTTATGTTTTTAAAATGATAGATATTTACAATTAATTAATTTGCTACTAGTTTATATTGGCTTTTAAAATCTTAAAATCTTATTGATGCTTTTGTCACTCTTACACTTCTCACAATCTCTCTCAGCAGCGAGTGACTGCATTAAAAGAGCGTACCACCTTATAAATACTTGAACTGAGGCTTCAATGTCCTTATGCTGCACAGATTTTTTCCAAAGCAGAAAAAAACATTGCTCTCAGGTCCACTCATCTTCAACCCCACCCAAGAAATTTGCATAGATTTACCTATTTTTTGCTAGAAAATGTATTTAACAGCTGCCCCAATTCACAAACATGGTGCCATCTTATCAAAATTATTTGATAAATGACTTTAACTCATTCAGTACTGAGAAAACTTCAAGTTGGACTTTTACTGATTCCTCTATAGTCATCTAGCAGTGAGTTCTTTTAACAGGACAAAACTCAGGTGCTGTCATGCACCTCAGGCAGGTTGAAAAAATTAAGGGACCTTTTTGTACATGTACTTTGTTACAGAGGAATATTAAAGCAAATCTTTAAATTTCAACATAGGCACGGGTGGTCGTCAATCAGTTTCGGCAAACGGCCCGGGGATGGAATGAACAGTCTTCTGAAGAAAGTTGTTTGGGATATTGCCGAGAACCTCCTGAATCCGTGCCTCCAATTCCTCCAGTGTGCGAGGCTTTGTCCTGTACATCTCATCCTTTGCGTAGTAGACCCACAGGACTAAACCACATGCTCACGTAAGAGCAAAATGGGCTGGTGCACCACTGGGTGGTGCTCCAGTGATCCAGTGATCTTTTTTATTTATTTTTATAATTAATAACAAAAATTACAATTACAATATTTAAAGAATAAAAGTAAAATTTACAAGATTGAGGTGTAAAAAATTTTTTTGTGAAATTAATTATCCAAAGTTAAATAGAAGATAGATTCAAGATTCAAAGAACTTTAGTAACCCCAGAGGAAAGTTGCTTATTCTTGGTTAATCACACGTAACAAACATAACAAATAATATGTAAATAAATGTAAAGGTGGATGCAAATCCACTGTAAAGGAGCACCAGAAGTAAGAACTAAGTAAATTATGCCATATGACTCAAAAGTCAATCTTTTAAGTAAAAGTAAAATCCTAATAGCCTTAGAGTTTTTTTTAACTATTTAATTTTTAAGTCATTTAGTTTTTGAATAAAAGAAGGAGGCGTGTGTTGTTCTTAAATTTACATTCATGAATTAAAAAAAAAACATTTATTATAACACAAAAATTAGCTTTTTAAATTATTTTATACAAAACACATTAAACACATTTAACAATAACAACAGCAGCAATAACAACAACAAAAAACGACAACAAAAAAAAAACATTAATTACAACAAATCAAACATAAATGAGCTAAACACAATGTTGTCAGGATGAATGATGCACTTCCGCTTGTTTGTTCCGCTCTCTTACGTCACTTCCTGATTGCGCGCTCCGGGCTCACCGCGCTTATCTAGCATGCAGCGCTGCTGTTTTTGTTCACTTTAACCAGTCCGGCTCCGTGTATTGGAGATTAATTTTTTATCTCCTTTTTTATTTTTTTTTTATTTTTCAGTAAACTTTCCCGGTTTTCTTTGTGCATATCCCTAAAGTAAGCGCGCGCATTTCCACCATGCCTAACATCGTGCTGTTCAGCGGGAGCTCCCACCACGACCTCTCCCAAAAAGTGGCCGACCGCCTCGGACTGGAGCTGGGAAAAGTGATCACCAAGAAATTCAGCAATCAGGAAACCTGGTGAGTTTTTACTCAGTAGCAAGGGTAAAAATCTGGGATAGGTAGCACGTGCACTTTAAACTGCAGATGTTTACATAATGGAGTTCACCGGCTCACGTGCTGATCTCTCCTAACTGTACGGTTGTCACCTTTCTTAGAATATTCTTTCTATAAAAAAAAATATATGAACACACACACACATCAAATCAGCCATGGAGTTCAGATGCTTCAAGGTTGTTTGGGGAAACATCAACTTCCTGTTGAAAAGTAATGCAATATGCATGCACCAAGCTTAATTATTAATGTAACTGTTAATTCTGATGTTGCGCAATAGGATCATGGCTCCACATCTGTACTTCAGTTTACCTTTCAGTTTCTATTACCATTACTAATTGCCACGTGACAGGGTTGCTGGAGTTACAGTTTGTATTGATGCTTTGTTGGTGGTCTTCTCCCCTGCCATGCAGAAGGCACAGGTTCAATGACCAAAACCTAGCCCGGTCCCAAAATGGGGAATCTAGCGTAAAGCCTGCGGCGAGTTGTTTTGCGGATCAGTTGCTCTGCTGTGGCGACCCCTCGAAAAACTAACAGCAACAAAATTAAATAACACCACAACAATAAGGAAGGGTACAATGTGATTCCATTAACTCCATTAGAGCGATTTGGTGGATGTTTCAGGTTGCACCATTCCAGGTTTGGTATCCGGGTTAGTTCTACCATGAAACCCAACCATGAATTGGTGTCAGATCTAATATGATGTACATCTTGACATACATACTGTACATCAAATGTAACGTGCTGATCAATATTTTCGATAATTCAACCCTTACTGATATCACAAAATATTTTTGTATTGATCAAACCCAATCATTATCAAGTGTTTATTAATACTCAAATACACTATATGGAGAAAGGTATTTGGCCAACCTGCAATGAAATTGTATCCAAATACATATTGTTCAATTAGGAGTTGGTCGCCACTTTAAGAGCTTCCACTTTTTTGGGAAGTCTGTCCACAAGATTTTGTAGTGTTTCTGTGGGAATTCATGCCCATTTATTCTGTAGTGCATTTATCAGGTCAGACCACTGATGTTACATAAGGAGGCCCGGCTCCCAATCTGCACTCCAGTTCATCCCAAAGGTGCTCGATGGGGTTGAGGTCAGAGCTCTGTGCGGGCCAGTCACACTCTTCCACACCGAACTCATCAAACAATGTCTTTATAATCCTTGCTTTGTCCACTGGGGCGCAGTCATGTTGGAATAGAAAAGAGCCTTCCCCAAACTGTTACCACAAAGTTGGAAGTATAGAATCCAAGCATAGAGTCCAAAATGTCTTGGTATGCTGAAGCATTAACATTACCCTTCACTGGGGATAAGAGTCCTGATTGAAACACCTGACTTCAATAATTAACAGAGTTGGCCAAATACCTTTGTCCATATAGTGTATTTTAAAGCAATATTGAAAATGAACTAAGTCGAAAGCCTCTTAAACAGTGTCTAAAAAGACAGGACAGGACAGGATGTCAAGGTCGACATTCCTGAAAAAACAACACAAAAATCCAGCTTAGTCTGACCAGCTGGTTGCTGCCAAAATATAGGACAAGTTGGACAACATGAACTTGCAGACCAACTTTTCCTGAAGGTAGAAAAGAAAAAATTTCTATATCACTGCTATTATTGGTAGATTGTCTAATACTACAAACATTTGTTGTCAAGTTGTAAGGAATATGAATTAAAAAAACTTTTTTAAACAAATATTTTAATTGATCTAATTGTAAAGGTTTACTAGTTTTACAAGTTCAGGCTGTTTTTAGTGACATGTGCCTGATCTGATAAAGCCATTTTTTTAAATCTGGGAACGCCATGTGATTGGTGATACGTTAAAATGGCCTTGTTTTTAAGATTTAAGGTCTCAAAGTACAGAACAGAAAGTCTGAAGATTTTCCTAAGGGCCAAGCTGCTGCACGTTCCTCCATTTCATCACTGCCTGTGTTAAAACAGTTGCTTGTTTTAAATAACTGGATAATAAAATGTGACTGTTGGCCTCAAATGCCTGCACAGAGATTGTCGCACAGGTCATCCTTGTTATCACAGGTTAGCCTAACAGTGCTGAAAATCTACAAGATCTGTCTACAAAGCTTAAACTACATTTCGTGAATTCACCTATCACCCCAAGTGTGGCGCAAGAGCTGTTATCTTCAAATTCATTTATGTGGTGGTTGGGTAAACCAGCATTTTCGGGGCTTCTGGTCAATGGGTTCAACATGAATGTGGCCATGTTAGATTTTAGGTTGATGTTTTAATTTTTTATTTTGTTTATTAATTTTTTATTGTTTGAAGTTAATCTACCCATATTTCAAAAACAGTTTACCTCAGGAACACTAAGGACTGACCCTGTGCTGTGTGATGTAGAAACATTGATAACATGATAATATAAAAACATTATATACTAAAGAAATTTGTTTGTAAAAAATTTTTCATTTTTATTTAAAAAATTTAGATTTATAGCCTTGATTTACTGCTACTAGACATGAAAAACTACACTTGAGTAGCAAAAGGCTAGGTGAGTGATAAATCATGAGGACCTGTTACGATCGCTAGTTTTTCCCTCAGATACAAAGAGAGCTAAGCAACACCTTAGTTAGCTAAAGCATCTTGTGTACTTCTTTTTTACAGAAGTGTGTACAATAGTTGTTGTAAACATAACATAATAATTTAGGATTTTAAATGTAAAGTTAAACTTTCTTTCATGACATCCTGCTACTAGACTTAAGTTAGCATTAAGCTAACTCCTGGAAACTAGCTTTGCTAGCCCTTGCCTCAGGTCAGAACTTTTAGCATTGTTTATGATTGTATAGGGTTTTTCACCCCTGTCTCACATGTAGGGCCTTCATTTTGTCCCCAATTGATTCGTCATGGTCCCTTTTTCTTGTTCCCCCAAATGACACGGTCAGAGACGGACAAACAGCAGGAGGCCAATCTCCTGACAGGAATTTTTCACACAAGTGCTGACTTGATCTCAGATTTTCACAGTGCAAGCAAACAGATGTGTACTAATGCTATCTTTTGTGTGTAGATAGCAGGTTATTTTTCAAGGTCCTTCCTGGCTGAAAACATGTACTGTAAAGATCAGCACCCTTCTAGATCAAGATCCTAGAGCATTCCCTAGGAAATAATAATAATAATAAAAGAAAGAAAGAAAAAAAATGCAGGACACTCCAATGACTGAAGAGAAATTTGAGTCCTAGCTGTGATGCAGATCCAACCCCAAAATATTTAAATAAAGACAGGATCAGTTGTGTTTAAAATCTTTTAACAACTATTAAGATTGAAAATAAAAGAACAATTTTGGGAAAATTTAACTGTAAGCTTGTTTAATTAGCTGGAACTTGCCTAAATATAGATGGGAGGGAAAAGTCGATTCAGTTAATCGCAATTCTATTTTGCAGCAATTCATGTTGCTAATAATAATTTTTTTTACATTTATAATAGAGATGAACGTGTCGATCGGCCAGTGAGCAGAATTGGCTGGTTTTTAGTTCGATCTGCCGTAACCGGAGGTCGGCCAATCAGCCTCAGATCTAAACGATTCTGTACCGAGTGCAGAAGCGTCCGAGTGGTGCGACAGAAACTCATTTTATGGCGTTACATTATCACCCGCGTTAAAATCCTCCGTTCTGGCTTCTCCAAACTCAAATCCACTCATTACACACTCTTACACCAGTTCCAAAACAAATTAGACTAATTGAGCCGCACGCTCAGTGTCTATTTGAGCTTATATAATATAATATTACAGGTGGCGCACTCCAAACTATTTACACATTTTCATCCTGTGTTGTAGGAGTGAATTATTTAATAATTATGACAGATAAGAGATGTGCCTCTCAGTTAATTGTTAAACGTCCGGATCGTAAGTTAGTTTGTATTGTTTAAATGCTGCGCTTGGTTTTTAACTGAGAAAAGTAACGTTACAAGGAATGGGCTACATTTAAATTACTTATTAAACTTCTTTCTTTTTTTTTTTCTTTCTTTTTTTTTTTTAAGGTGTAATATCAAATCGGGATATAATAGAATTTAAATTAAATAGACACTTAGGTGTTGTGTTATCGTATTGGGTGGTGACCGGTGATTCCCATTCCTTTTGCTCAAAGCGCCCAAATCTGGTTCCTTTAATTTTCTGCTCCATTTCTAAGGCTATTATTGCTAGCAAGTAACATAAACATATGGCTGTAATCGTAAGCGTCATAAAAAAATATTTAGGGAAAAAAAAGGAGGAATATCACAGTTGCGTTACATGTATATGTGGAATCTCATATACATATAAATATGTATACAGTACTTCCAGGTTCATCCTTTTTAATTTGATTTGTACTCTGAGGGGAATTTGTTGTTAGAAAATGTAATCTAAGGGTAGGTGTAGGTGATGGGGCAATAACTTAAGTGTGATCTTTGGTGCGTGATTTCTTACGTGTTCTGTTTTGCTAACAACATTAACCAGCCATGTTTTGCTTATTTTAGCCAAACACTATTTAAATATGAAACAGGAATGACATAACAGGTTTTCGTCCCTGTCGTTGGCGGGTTTCCTCACACGCCCTAAAGACATAGAGGGTAGACTAGCTGGTGTTTTGCTAATGGGTGTTTTATTAATTGGTGTCCAAATTGCCTTGTGTGTGTGTGTGTACACTACAGTGTGAGTTTGTGTCCTGTGATGGTTTGGTACCCCATCCATGGTGTACCCTGGCTCGTGCCCCAATTCCCCTGGGATAGGCTCGGTGACCTTGTACAGGATAAGAGATATAAAGAATGAGTGAATGATGCCAGTGGTGATCAGGTTTTTTTTTTTTTTTTTTTTTTTTTCTGCTGCAGCGTGGAAATAGGAGAGAGCGTGCGAGGCGAGGATGTCTACATCATACAGAGCGGCTGTGGAGAAATCAACGACAACCTCATGGAGCTGCTCATTATGATCAATGCATGCAAGATCGCTTCGTCGTCACGTGTCACCGCTGTCATCCCATGCTTCCCCTACGCCCGGCAGGACAAAAAGGACAAAGTCAGAAACCTTTCAAAACTATGCTGATATTTGATTTTACCTGCATTTTGTCATGTGTATATGTCAGAATAGATTTAATTGATCTTCACGCTTATTTAAGGTTTCCTAAGCATGAGACTTTTTAGACTGCATGTTTGGCCTTAAATTGAGGACTGATGCTTTTTTATCAGTAGATCAGAGAACATTTCAATGAATCTGATGCCAAATTTTATTTTATTTTTTAAGATGTTGAGGGAATAGACTCTTAACTTGTTACCCATGAGAGATGAATATACTCGCATTATAGCAGTTTGTTTGCTTGAATGCATTCCCAGGTACACTGGGGAAAAAAAAAAAAGTTTAACAGCCAGAGCTGAGGTCAAGGTTTAAAGATTTAAAACAGGCCTTGCCTGAGCTTGACCCCTTAACATCGACCAAGTGAGTAAACCTCGTCACAGGCTTAAAAAAAACTGATCACCCAATCCCTTTTAATGTTGCAAAATATCACTAAAGTCCAAAGATTCTTCCATCTCGATTGATTTTGAAGCTCATGCTTAAGCTGTGCATTGTTCGGTTTATGATAGTTGCTTTAATGGTGTAAAGCTAAGAATAAAAGCAATATGTTTGAACTAAAAGAAAAAAAATTTCTTTCAGAGCCGTGCACCGATTTCTGCTAAGCTGGTTGCTAACATGCTGTCGGTAGCCGGAGCAGACCATATCATCACTATGGACCTTCATGCTTCACAGATTCAGGTAATGATTTGACAGCCATTGCAAACCAGCAACTATAAAATCACTCAAACATGTTGCTCAATACAACTGAGCTTTATCAGCTGCTAATAAATACAACTAAGGATAAGCGCTATAACTTGCATGCAACATGTAACACTAAAGAAACCTATACAAAACAAGAAAAAAAGGTAATTGGGGGGGAAATATGTGTAGAAGTAGGTATGCATGCTAAAATCCATCATGTTGAAGAATGTCGTGTCATATTTCTTACATTTCTATCTCACACAAATGCTTGGGGTCTGTCTCTCTCGTAACGTCCGACAAACATCACCGGACCTTTCAAAGCGATTTTAAGAATCAGGTTCTCTTTCAGTCGTCTGATTGGTGCCTTTTGCTGTCTTTCGGCCTCCAGGGGTTTTTTGACATCGCTGTTGACAACCTATACGCAGAACCCGCGGTCCTCCAGTGGATCAGGGAAAACATTCCGGAGTGGAAAAACTGCATTATCGTGTCGCCTGACGCCGGTGGCGCTAAGAGGTAAACTTTTTGCCGTTTTGATCGTGGATGGGGTCGGGGGTCAGGGGTCAAGCACTCAAGGTTGACCTGGGGAAGTTTACTGGTTCAGCTTTAACTAAGGGTTGCTTTGGTGTTCAGTTCGAAAGTTGTCTGTCAGTGGAGTGGATAATAAATCAGTGACTGTCGTTGCTTTGAACTTTGCTGACTTTGTGTTTCAACTATTGATTATAATTTTTCTTTTAATTATGCCTCAAAATATTTTGGATAATGGAAAGCTGTTTGTTTAATTTAGTTTTAAAAATAAAGGTAATTTAAGTCTTAAAATGTTCTGTGGCTTAAAAAAAAAAACATTTAACTTGAAATTGAAATGGTAAGTGGGACGTTCAGGTCAAACTTGGGACTTTTGATTCTACTGTACAGAATAACCGAACACAAGAGTAAAACCCTTTATTTCTCTCTATAATCCCCTGCTACACTAATGCACTTATCCCGGCGATTCGCTAGTGCTTGGGTACCATCAAGTTAGAAAGATTACAGTAAGTACAGTAAGACTGCCTGCTTCAATTCTAAAACCCTGGCCTCCCAGGAACTCATTTATTGGCCCAAACATGCGGAAATGGCTTGGAGTGAGGTCAGGATTGTACAGATGATGTGGCAATCACTATTCAAAGTGGTGTTTGTGAATATGAATGTTTTCTATGTACACAAGAATGAGTGCAGTGGACTCCGAGCCACATTACCCGGGTTCGTCATTCACAGACGTATGGCCTTTTTAAAATTGTTTGCACAGGTCAAATATTTGACTGTGGCATAGAGTCTCATCACCGTACCGTGCTTAAAGCCTTCTGTAAATCTTCTTTGTCTTTCGGCTGTTCGCTTTCAGGGGTCGCCACAGCGAATCATCTGCCTCCATCTAACCCTATCCTCTG
>JAQMYL010000010.1:13971823-14014629 GCA_030014365.1 Clarias pachynema | reverse complement strand
CTGTTCTGGAATAATTCTTACAAGAAAAGTATTGCCAAGACTTCCAGAAACAGTTGCTTACTAATAGAAAAAAGGCTAAAAAAAACATGAAGCAACAGTCTCTCATTAAGAGTATCACAGAAAAGAAAGACCAAATCTTACCTCTGCTGCAGAAGAGAAGTTCATTTAAAGTTACCAGCCTCAAAAATCACCAATTAACAAACAGCACCTCAGATGGGAGCGACTGTTCAAATGAGATTATTGCATATTTTGGGTGCCTTCGTCATTATTTTACAATGTAGAAATAGAGAAATCGGTGTGTCCAAACTTTAGACTGGTAGTGTGGGTATTTCCGTGTCATTGTTGGAGTATTCATCATGAATATATTTGACGTTTGTGTCGGAAAGCCCATGTTACACGGTCTTCTAGGGAGGCCGGTGTGTTTTTGTGCGAGTTTAAAGATAATTAACGCATTGACATGGATTGTGCTCTTATGCTCTTTACAAGTTGAATACAACTAATTAATGGTCAAAGCTAGATGCAGAGTCAGAAAGGGAGAGGTTATGTGATGTTAATATAGTGTAATGTGCTCCTGTGGAGACTAATTTAGTGTTTAAACATTGTTAAATGTGTTGCAATAGTTTGAATAATTCGGATAATGAAAGCAGACTTTTGGGTCAAATTAGGCAAAAAAATGTAAATAAATATTAGCCTTACACAAACAATCCAAATTAATAGCTTGTGTTTATTTTTATTATTATTATTATTATTAATGATTTGTTTATCAACAAACATGTTGTGTCTGTTCAAATTTGGTGTCTCAAATCGGGGCCGCTCGACAGCAAAATTCCAGTCTGCTTTTTCTGGCCTTGTTTTTAGTCCTAATTTCAGATAATACTCGGGGAAAGAACGTCCTCTTTGTACTCTGTGGAGAAAAACCTCATGGACGACACTGTTGTTTTTAGAGAAGACCATAATGCTACTGTACTGTAAAGGTTCTGTTGTCCGTCTCTGAGTGCTGTATAATTGGAGACATGGCAGTGTAACAGAAGATAACAATGTGCTTTCGCTTACTATGCATTTTTAAGCTTTGGCTTCGGCTGTGCTTATGAAATACAGTGCAATTCACAGTTGTTGGTACAATTCATATACGTATAGCTTAGTAAAATGTTAGTTTAATTCACACACTACAGGCAATTTGGGAACATCAATTAGCCTACTCTGCATGTCTTTGCACTGTGAGAGGAAACCCACCAAGCATGGGAAGAACATGCAAACTCCATGCACACAGACCTGAGGTGGGAATTGAACCTTTGACCCTGGTTGAGCCAAAGCTAAATAATGTAAAGTAAAGTTTCATAAAAAGAGTTAGGGGGAAAAAAATAGTGCAGTCAATTGATCAAAATTTTTTATCTAGTTAATCATAGTCATAGTCTATGATCAATCATGATTAATCACAATTTTAAAAACCTCAGATTTACTTGTATTATAAACGTGCAATATTGAAATAAAAAATGCATGAAAAACTGGTTTGATCAAACAGATTATGCAGCTTTATAATATCTCAAACATTAACGTTTAACAAATATTAAATTTAAATCTCTCAAATGGGACCAGCACTACACACAGTTGGTGGGTATTTAAGGGGTGAGGCAACCCACTCAAAGCAGGGCTCGAGCCCGGATCTTCAGATCTGAAAACTCAATAGCCTATAGCCTGAGCTGCCTAAGCCACCACTCACACATCTTACATTTAATTTACTTTTGTAAAAATAGTTCCCCTTGACGGTAGCTTGAGCACACAATATTGATTTTATACGAACTTCCATCAAGAAGCTTTTAATAATGAAACTTGCAGTTCAGCATGCTTGGTGATGTCAACTCAGTCATCTTATTATCCAAGTTAAACATGTCATTATCACATATAGCCTGATAACTGCGACGCAATTATGGGAAGCCAATAGGGTCAAACTTAATCATATGATTAATTTGCATAAAAATATAGCGTTTGCGTGTATAGTGTAAACACATTTACAGATGTTTATTATTTGGCTTTAATGTCACTTATGTTAACACTTTCTTTATGGGTTTTTAACATTAACTGAATAATATTTAGTGAGGGAATCTTAATGCATTTCGCAAAACTTCCAGAGCATGCAGAATGAACTGGGACATGACCTCGTATACTACAGTAATCACTGTGTTGTAAAAATAAAAAATGAAAAAGTCAAAGCAGCTGCTGCGTTTTTATAGATTGTTGTGCCGAGTCCCAGAATAGCCACTTGACCCATTTAGATGTTGAGTATTTTATAGTTCAAGGAGCCCTATAGATCACTACGCACTGCAATCACTATTTTCAGTCTCGCTTCCTACTGTGTGCTGAAATCAACTGCAAGAAATTTAAGGTGAAAAAGGATTTAGTGCACATGTGAAAACCTAAACACAAAAACATCTTTCACTGAATACGATGTCTGAGTTACAGTGAGGCCATGAAGGACGAACCGAGCGGCTTGCTCAGTAACTAACCGCATCACCCACTAGAGGGAAGTACATCAACATTAGAAGCACATAATGCATACATCATTCATAGGACAGAATGTTCTCATCACAGTCTAAAGTACATTAGGACGGTCATGGCCAGGATATGACTCACTTTTTTGTCTTCCTCTATCTTTTTACAAGCTTGAAACTGAGCCAAACGAGACAATTCGGCTTTACTTTAACTGTCAATTAATTATTCACATTTAATTAGAAAACCTAGATATTGACACCTTTTCACATTAATGCTTATATTTCAAACACCAAATCTAGTGATTCAATCCAGACTAGGGTTACAACCTCAAGTGTAAAATGTAAAGGTCACCTTACATGAAGCACGCTAACGAGCCACCGCGAGAAAAGGGTTGTGCTTCATTCTACATTTTAAGTCATCTCAAACTTTGAGACTTCCTCCCGTACCGACCGCGTTCAGATATTATACCGTGTTCCCTCAGAGACACGGCTTAAGAAAGGTCATCTTTCCTCCAAGGCTGTCATTTCTGAAGAGAAACGTGACTGAGGGGAAAACGTGGTTGCCATGGCAATGCACTTCCTTTGCCATCCTCTGTATGCCGTGTTGCATGCTCTGTCTTTCTTCTGTATCGCGTGACCGCTCTGCATCATTTAGAAACACTGTTAGTACGAAAGGTCCCCCTACTCGCCCACCCCACCCCGAGGATGAGCCACGTAGTTCATTCACATGGAACTGGAGGAACCCGAGCACCTCGTGTGTGAGACCTTTATTTTCCCAGATAATGTGCTCACAGAGCTGTATGTTTTGGGGCATGTGACACAGAGGTGAGCAATGAAAAGATTTTTTTTTTGAATGAGGCTGGTTGAGGAGAAAAAAAAGCAAATAAGCCTGATTTCTCTTTGTCAGCCAGGAGCCGTCTAACACTACACAAAGGGACGAGGAGCAATTTTATTTCTAAATTTCTATTCTTAAATCATGTGCTTCGAAGCAAAGTTGATCAAGCTAACTGACTTGAATAACTTTCCATCAGCTGTCATATAGTGACAGCTCCAGAATTATCGGCACCTTAGATAGGATGGGCTACACTTGATATCAAGACAAAAAACAGTACTGTGCAAAGGTCATAGGTACACTGTGTTTTTTTTTTTGTACAAACTTTCCTGTTTTTTTTTATTTATTCTTTTTAGGATTTTATTAGTGAGTTAATACAATTACATATTATTCCTCCAGAATGCATGTTCTCCCTATTCCTTGGTGGTTTTCCTCCGGGTACTCCAGTTTCCTCCTACAGTCCAAAGACTTGCAGATTAGGCTAACTGGCATTCCCAAACTGCCTGTTGAATGTGTGTGTGTGAGAGAGTCTGTCCAGACGTATCACTGTGCCTTGTGTCCAAAATACTCCCTTGTTCCCTCCTGTACTAGGCCTCTGGTCACCCTGTACAGGATAAAATGTATAGAAGCATGAATGAATGAATGAATGAATGAATGAATAAAACTATTCCACCTTGAAATTAAAACTCACCAGTAAAGGAAACATTCAGCACATTATATAAACAACCACTTTTCAGACAAAAAAAAAAAACTCAACGGAAGCTGCTGCATTTTTGCATGCAAAAAGGAAGCAGGTGCAACCGTCAAAGTCCTCAGTAGAGCCGTAGGGGCTTCTGCAGGGTGCTGAGTAAAACTTAGTAGCTCATTTACTGTCAGTATAAAACTGCACCTCAGACTAAAGAGGATGTCACACCAAATACTGCCTTTCTTTCATTTATTACTGTTTACTGGATTTTATAGTTTTATTTTCCTCTTTTAGTAGACATCCATCTCACAGTGAGGGGCAGTTAAAGTTTAATTCAAGTGAAAAAATTTTTTTTTAACAAATCCTGTTAATTTGAAAATGAACAAACAGTATCTGATGCACAAGTGGAACACCTAATGCATTAACCTTTTCATTTCCAATAATTTCTTTTTTTAGTAACCATGCATCAATGTTTGCTGAAAATATTGTGCATTTTTTCCATTTCCTAGAGAGACTGTGTTAACATCTTTTCAATTAAAAAAATCACCAAAATCTGTTATTTATCAAGGGGTGCCTAAATTTTTGCATAGGACTGTAGCACTTCTAACAATAGACACTGCAACAAAGCTGCTTTACAGAAATCCACACCGGGCCATTGCTTAATATTGTGGCCTCACACCTCCAGGGTCAAGGGTTCGATCCCATTTCAGGTCTGTGGAGCATACAGTATGAAATGAAAAGGATCTGTATACACAAGGGATAAAATCTCTAAATTATATCTCATAAATAGATTAATAAATGAGTAAATGCATTAAGCTATAACAAAATAAATAGAAATAAATCACAATGCAGCATGTTCTGTTTGCTTAATTATAGTATTTAAAGAATTATTATTTAGCGATATTATGTGACAGTTGACTCCTCAACAAGACGCCTTTTAAAAGAACCCACGTAAAGAGCCCCTATCAATGGGCAATCACAAGACATTTTATTGCCCTTGCACATTTTTCTTCTTCTGTTTTTTTTTTTTTTGTGCAGTTTTTTACGGCAAATAGATGAGTGCTTTATGCTCTTCTGTCTTCAAAATCATCAATCCATCCAGTTTCTTTACCACTTAACCTGTGTAGTGTCTCAAGAGGTCTGGAGCGCACACACATTCCAACACTATGGGCAATTTGGAAATGCCTTAAACTCATGTCTTGGGAGGAAGTCAAAGTGCCAGGAGGAAACCCTCAAAACACAGAATGAAACGTAAAGTGTGCTTTTTGAATAACTACTAAAAATCATGTTGTTCCCCAAGCAGCTTCTTATTACAATAAAATGTCCATCTTATCACAATAACCTGCACCTAAGCCTCCAAAGGTAACCTGTCCTCTTCTAGGTCACACTGGATGGTGTGACTTGACCATAGTTGACCAAATGTGTCCTGTATAATCATATTATGAAAAAAAAGACCTGGGATAAGCACAAGCACTTGGGACTTAGACTACAGCAGCAGCTCTTGGGTGCAATTCTACGGTATCCAGATGAGATGTTTTTACTTAAGAATATGTGAGTCTTTGAGAGCCATCTGTTTAAGGAAGCTTGATTTTCTATTGTATCCATATGGGGATCAAAGGTATATCAAGTATATTCATTCTTTCATTTACACTTAACACCATTTTCTTGCCAGCTTTCCTCTGTTGATCAAGAACCTGTGAAACATTGTCGTGCCATCAGTCCAGGTTTTCTCATGAGGTCTACAGCCAAATTCTGACCAAACCTCTCAGGCCTCCAAGGGCTTGTTTTGAGTAGTACATGAACCACCTTTAAGATGGACCTGGGATTATTGAAGAGGGTAGAGAAGAAGAGCCATGAGAAGAAGAGCAGAATGTTACCAGCTTTGGAGTGAAATGAGGAGAAACGTTTTTCAATGGGAAGCTGAAGAGTTGAAAAAATATAGCGAAGCAGAGGTTGTTTTTTTTTTTTAAAGGAAAGTTATTCTAAAAATGTTTGCACTGACCATACTTCAATGGGGGGCAGGGGTAGCTCGGTGGTTAAGGTGTTGGACTGATGATCCGCGGTTTGAGCCCTGATGCTGCTGGGCTGTCGCTGTTGGACCCTTGAGCAAGATCCTTCCTTCGGCACAAGTATTCTGATACAATCGGGTGTTGAGCTGGCAACCTGACTTCATAAGTAACTGCCATAGAAATGACAAACAACGATGATACTACTGTATCTCCAGAGTGGGGAGTATCTGTTGCCCGATGTGCCGGATAGCACAAAGCTTACTATCCTACTATCCTACACTAGCCTACTATCCTTGTGACCTGTGGAAACGGCTTTATGCTATTGCTTTTATGCCCAATTTTTTTGGTCTGATTTTATTGCACTTCAGTTTCTTGTTTATGATCTCTTCATGTAAATGCTTATGAAACAAATCTTGTTAGAAACAAATCTTGTTAGAAACAAACCCTTGTTTTACACCGATATAATCTTGGAACTCTCGATTTGGTTATGATTTGGTTAAAATCTCTGGTGACGTCATGTTTATCTCTGAAACTTGAACGCTAAGGACCACTCCAACAATCCAAAGATTTTTTAAAACGATATAAGACCGTTCAAGATATCAAATTATACAATCTAGTATTTAGACTGTTTCTGCATGCTTGTCTTTCTCTGAAGTGCTGGTAAAGAAGTGGATCATTCCAGCCAGTGCCTAAACTTGCTCATACATGTGATAGCAGCGTGACGCAGAGAAGCGAGAAAACAGACTGGTAATAGATTTCATGAATTGGTGAGTCATCATGTCGTGCCGTAGAGCCTGCACACGTGCCAGTGTGAAATGAGCACAGGGTAGAGCCTAAATTAATCTAAACTGCTCAAGCCAGCCATTGTGTCTAGCGAACCATTAAATAGGGCTTTTCTACTGTATATTAGGTTGATTTTATATGATGATGGCTTGGATTGTGAATGGCACCCAGGGAAATTACACCCAAGGCCATCTACCTTAAGCTTTTGGACTTGAAGTTTTTGAGGCATTTGCTTTTAACACAGTTTACATCGAGATTAGTGCACTGGTTCGATTATCAACATTATGACTGGGCAATAACTAATCTACAAACAAAGACGACCAAAGTAGTTACTTTTTATAGACTGTCGCACTGTGTCCCAGAATAGGCTTTTGACCTATTTTTTGTAGCATAGACCTCTGTCCTCTATATTATGGCAGAAAAAGCAGAAAATAATAAATGAATAAATAAATAAATGATGAAACACAATGAAAAACTAACAGAATTAACTGAAAATTTACTGTAACAAATATGGAGTTAAATAAACAACTTTGTTATAGATTTTTTTAGTTAGCTAGTTAGTTTTTTGTTAATTTATGTTGTAAATTTATGTTGTTATGTAGCACCTTGGTCCTGGAGGAACTTTGTTTTGTTTCATCGTGTACTGAACTATATATGGCAGATTTTGCGCATCTCAATTTGCACTAGTCTTTTCACTGATTATACATCCTCATGCACCTACATTTGGCACATATTCACCTGCCACTTTTAATATATTCATATTTTTTCCTTTGTATATTGTATATTATATTTAGTTTTTCTATTAATCATTCAGTTGAAACATGGGTTGACGATCTTGCTAGTGCAACTACATGTCTATTGTATTATTATCTTTGCTACTGGATGTTTGTAATTCCCTTCAGGATCAATAAAGTATCTGTCTGTCTGTCTGTCTGTCTGTTTGACAAAGACCATTTTCAGAACATCCACTAAGGTTCCCATTAGGTTTATATAAGGTTCTGTTGCAACATTGTTTAACATAACATTCTTACTAATCAAAAAGAGCATTATGGAACCAGACTTGGAAAACATTTTTAGAACAAATGGTAAATAACACAATGGGGTGGGGGACACTTTTAGAACAAATATTGATATACTTGGTTTTTTTTTGTTACTTTGTCATAGATTTTTTATGACTTAATTATTGAGTTTGTAAAAAAAAATGTTTCCGATGTATAAACATCAATATTCCACCATAAAATTAAAATTTACAGAAAAATATTTGTATGCCAGAAAACAAATCAACATATTACTATATAAACTCAAAAGGGAAGCTGCTAGGTTTTGCATGCAAAAAATAAGCAGGTGCAACAGTCAAAGTCCTCATTAGATGCTGAGTAAAACTTAGTAGCTAATTTCCTTATAAAACTTAGAAAAAGTTGTACATCAAAGCGCATGTCACACCAAATACTGACTTTGTTTTATTCATTACTGAATGTTTTTTTTTGTTTGTTTTAAAGCATTTATTTGCATGCACCCAAGAGTTTTACACAGTACTATGCTTGTTACAATGAGTGCATTGAAGAAATTCAAAAACAACAATCCATTTTATTATTATTTATTATTTACAAAACTACTTTCTGCATTGTTGTTTTGCTAGTATTCTGATAACTCGAATAATTCCTTGTGTGTGATGTTATCACTGTGTCAAGGAATGTTGCTTGCCCTTTAATGAGATCTGTGATGTTTTCCCAAATCCAAGACTCTTTACAAAAGCAGAAAGTGCAGTCTCGACCTGACTTTACAGAGCTCTACCTGACCGACTGAGAAAAAGAGGTGAATGGGGGTGATATGGAGGACTGAGGTGTGAAGATAGACAATGAAAATGCAGATTCTTGAGTAGAAGATTGTGATAATGGGGGGTTAAATCTCACTCTGAAGTTTGCATATTCTCCTCATGTTTGGTGGGTTTTCTCTGTTTTTTTTCCAGTCCAAGGAAATGAGATTGGCATTTCCAAATTGCCCATAGCGTATGACTGGGTGTGTGACTTTTCTGTGTCTTACAGTGGGCTGGCACTCCAAGAGCGTACCCCACCTTGTACCCCGAGTTCCCTGGTGATTCGAGCCTTCTTTGGAATAGCAGTAGATGATAAAAGGATGGATGCAATAAATATACACAATTATGGTATCATGGCTTTTCTTATATATTTATATTCTTATAAATTCACTGTGGTGATCTGATATACAAAGCAGTAGATGATATATTGTTTTCTCTGAAGTCACTAACTTACACACAACTGATTTATTGACTAGTTATAAGCTGGCAAAACATGTTCCACTAAAAACATTGAACAGAAATGTTTTTTAAAGTTTGACCAGTGGGTGGTTTAAGTGTTGTTGTTTTTTCCCCGCAATGACTTAAGCAATAAATTCCACTGACAAAAGCACTTGCTTGTTTGGCCTGCATTTCACTCTAACCTACTTGCATTTGCTGTGGCACTAAAACTATTAAAGTCAAGTGTTTTCATAACCATTATCAAACCATAATCCTTTACATATATACTTTAGGATTAGAGCTCTTTTTCCTGATACCTGGCACAGCAGTGCAGACTTTTGTCCTCTTAGGCAAAAGAAGCACAACCTTGATCTGCTAAAATCATATCATGTTATTTAATTATTTATTTATTGAATATATACTGCCCGGCCCAAAAAACAGTCACGCAATCTAATATTTTGTTGGACCACATTTTGCTTTGATTACAGCCATGGAATAGTTTCAAAAAGCTAATGCAATGTCACATTTATTTCTCTTCAAGATTTCAAATTTCAAATTCAAATTTAAATTTCAAATTTTAAATTTCAACTTTTAAATTAAAAATTAAAAATTAAAATTTCAAATTTCAAATTCAATTTTTTTTGTCACACGCACAGTCATACACAGTACGATATGCAGCGAAATGCGTAGACGACTGCCCGTGCCCTTAAAATAAAAGACTATTAATAGGAAATAAATATGAAAAAGAAAAAATATAAAGTAACTTTAACTAAGAAAGAATAAAATCTTGAAGTATTGTTGATGGGGGAGTCGGATCGTTGTGTACGACCTTTTAGGGTCCATCACTTTATCTGACTCTCTTCTTTCTTAGTACCCTGATGCACTAATCACTCTGGACTCATCAGACCATGTGACCTTTGTCCAATGCTCCACACTCCATTCTTTATGCTCTATTGCAAATTGAAGCACTTTTATTTTTCCTGATTAGCTTCATCAATAAGTGGTTTTCTTAAGGCTACACAGCTATTTAGTCCCAATCCCTTGAGTTCTATTTGCATTGTGCAGGTGGAAATGCTCTCCCTTATTAAGTCACAAGAGTGGAGCTTATTATAATCAGCAAAGGGGAACTAGATCTCATAGGGATGTTCAAAAAGCAAAAATGGGTGTGAAGATCAGGTGTTCACAAACTTTTGGCCATACAATGTAAATTGCATTCATAGCAGCAAAGACAGTTTGTATGTTAGGTTTAAATTTAAAACAATGATACAGTAGAATTTCAATATGTTAACATTGGTTGAAAGTTTCTGTTTTATCTGTTTAAATATCAGTTCTTATTCATCCAGTTGTTATAAACTATAAGCTTCTTTAAAACAGGAACTTAGAGACAAAACATCCTTTGATTCTTTGTTTGTTGCTGGTGTTATCTGGAACTGCTGGAGGAAAAACCAGTTTCATTTTTAGCATCTTGGAACATTTGGAAGCGTTTCTTTTTTTGAATATGGCATTCATTCCTATTATATATTAACAAATGGAACGGTTACCTAATTCATGTAAATCTCAACCAGCCTTGTTGCTCCTAACTGTGAGGACTCTGTGTTCTCAGATCTTCCGCCAAAAGTATTCATCACTGTGAATGAGCTGCCCAAGGCTGTTCTTAATGTTACAAAACTATGGTGTGTAAAGATGGTACTGTATGGACAAATGAAGAAATCAATTGGATTTAGGTTGCCTTTTATTTTACAGATGTCTAGAAGGACTGAAAGACATTTTCATTCTGAATATCACACGTTTTTTAATAACTGGAATATCAAGTTGAGTTGAAAAGGTTACACAAGCTAAATGTTACACAAGCTTCTTTTTTTGGAAGGGAACGAGTTCTGGCAAATAGCGTCTCAGATGTGATTTGGTCACAGACACGAGCTACAGGTGAACTCGAACTTGATTGTTGTTTTGTTTTAACGGTTTATAAAGTAAAAAGTTGCTTGAGATGTTGTAATTTTGTTGATTATTTTCAGATGCCAGCACGTCTCAGCACATTTTATTCTCCTTATAGTACAGCAGTTGACCAAAGACTAATTGGAGAATGACGCCTGGTCTGCGATTCTCACTTTGTCCAAATAAGTCATGGGTTAATAGCATTTTAGTTAAGTGCTGTTCACATCTGTTAGAATTATGCATGATTGCAAGTAAACAAGGAAGTGTGCATCTAGACAGATCTAACAACTATTGCATTAGCAATACAGTACAAGTAAATTTTTTGACTAACATGCAAAGATATTGGAGAGATGAGATTCAAACCCCTGGTGCTAATGATTTGACTAACCATTGTTTCGATGTTTTATTGACATTTTCAATATTTTTTAAAATAATGACAATCAAGATAATAATAATAATAATTAGATCTTTTCTTCAACCACCTGCTGGATACGGCTGGGCATAGAGTCAAAAAGACGTCTGCAGTATCCTGATGTCACTCACTCAATCCATGCCTGATTGGTTGCTTCCTCTGTCCAAGATCATGGACAGAAAGTGGTTCCTTGACTGCTTCTTCACCATTGTCCAACAGTTTTCTAAGTTAAGATCCAGAGATGTCCCAGGCCATGGCTCTTGAAGCTGAATGCCATTGTCACAGTTTTTCACTAGTTTTTCAGTTAATTAGCACAACTCTTCAGATAGATAGGCTGGAACTAGTGACATTACTTGTTTTGTGAATAGGAAGAACTACTGTATAATGCATAACACCACTGTATATTAAAAGGGAAAAAATGGTATATAAATTTGATGTATTTTGAATCTGAAATTTGGCAACATGGTGGTGTAGTGGTCATCACTGTGGCCTCGCATGTCCAGGGTTGAGGGTTCCATTCATGGAGCTTGCATATTCTCCCTGTGCTTGGTGGGTTTTCTCCAGATCCTCTGGTTTCATCACAGGACACAAGCATACAGTAGACACTCACATTCCATTCTTTGGACTGTGGAAAGCATGTGGAGAACATGCAAAGATATTGGAGAGATGAGATTAAAACTCCTGGTGCTAACGATTTAAACAACCATGCTGCCTTGGAGATTAACATGTCAGGGATCAAGCTTCCCATCTTGCACTTCATACAGTTTTTATTCCATGGGGACACATTGGGTTGCCAGTCCCTTGAATTATCTCCAGTTGTCTTCTTTGTACAGCACCTCAGGTCAAAGCATTATGAAAGTCTGACCCAAATATTCTAAACTAATGGTTATTATATAAATGATTATTTCTAGCTGTTTTCTGTATATATATTGTATTGGTAATTAGAGGAAGACACCCCCCTCCCCCGCTCAATTTAATTAATTCCTGGTCATTTGAGTGGCATGCCTGTAGTCTGTGTGTAGGTGTTTGTGATGGCCTACTTTAATATGTAACTGCTCCCAAAGACAAATTATGAGTCAGGGAATTAAAAACTAAAAATATAAGAACTAATACAGACAAAGACCGGCATGAAGAAAACAAGAACCTGTTCTTTTCTGTAATAACCTGACGCTGACTGGCATCCTTGGCTTGGACAAATTTGCTTTCAATTTGTGGTTTTAACAGAGTATTTAAAATAACAGAGCAAATGAACATGGCATGACATGGCGCATGGACAATAATAACGAGAGCCTTAATCTAATAATTTTTTGCATGACTTTTGGAGACTGTTAGAATGCAGACAAGCAATTTCAGCAGTAGCTCTCCATGAGAATTTTGCACTTCTTCAAATGCTTCCTGAGCAAACTGCTCCCGCATTCTCAGGTTTAAATGGTGTTTTTTTTTTTCAAAACTTAGTGTTTTTCAAAGATATTTGATAGGATTCACATCAGAGTTCATAGGAAATAGCTACATCAGATAATCCAGTGGACATTAACTTGCTTAAGGAACCATGACCAGTGACTGTGATAAAACTTCCTGACACTGGAAAGTATGTTTTGTTCCTGAATGCCTTCGGTGTGCCCTGCATGAGCCTTCTTCATGTTTCACAATAGTCAATGTGTCCTTTTATTTAAGAAGTTCTCATCTAAGAACATACAGTTATGCTAGTACCTTGTAAGAAAGCTCCAGTTTTCTCCCAGAAGCATTGGCTTTTTTAAAATCCCCTTTCAGGTATTCTTTTAGTCAATCTAATGTTGCTGGACAGTGCGATCAAAAACGGATGTACCTTAACTCTTTCAGCTGTAGTCATAGGAACATCAAGCAGCTTCAGAATGATCTTAGAACATTTTCCTTTAACATGCTCATACAATAATACCAAGCAGCGAAATTATTAATTTTCTTCATTTCTTTAAGATGAATGATTGATTACAAGATTCATAACAGGATTTGTAATCTAATTATTTACATTACACCAAGTCTTTTCTAACGAATATGTCCATGCCATTTTAGTATATTTTAAGTCTCAGCACAGGAGTTCCCCAGGTATGCGCATTGTCCCCTCTGTTATACTCCCCTTATACTCATGACCTCGTACCTGCCTATACCTCCAACAGTATTATCAAGTTTGCAGATAACACATGCTCACAGGCCTGATCACAGGTAATGATGAGACTGCTTACAGGGGGGAGATTCAGCAACTACTAACATGGTGTAGGACAACAACCTGGAACTCAGCACCAAGTAGACGAAGGAGGTCATTGTGGAATCACACTCAGACTCCCATCTCATCAACAGGGCTGTTGTTGAGCATGCAACCAGCTTTAAGTTCCCTGGAGTCCACATTTCTGAAGACCTACTGTAAGCTGGTCTCTGAACTCTCCTCTCCTCATTAGAAAGGCACATCAGCGCCTATACGTTCTGAAGAAACTTAAAATCTCCCACCTTTGCTCCATGATACTAGAGAACTTTTACCGCTGTACCATTTAGAGCATCCTCACAAACTGCATGTCTTTGGTGGATGTCTCTGCGTCTCTTCGTCTTCGGAATGCAATGCCCATCATAGGATGGTAATCAAATATACAAAGGTCAAAGATACCCCTCACCCCAATCATGGACTCTTCACCCTTACCACATCGGGCAGGTATCTCAGCACCCACAAAAACAGACTTGTTTTTTTCCTGTGGACGTTACCGCTCTGAACAGCTGACCACAGAATGTTAACAAATAAACTATTGTACTGTCACTATCAATCTATATTGCACTGCATCATCCACTATGCATCTTTGCACCATCCATAATTTATGTATATCTCTGCACTACTGGATATTCCACAGTTATATTTGTAGATATGTATATCATGCTGAGCATGTTATCTTCTTGACATGTCTTATTCACTACACAATGTTTATACTCTATATTACTTCTTCTTCTTTGTCTTTCGGCTGTTCCCTTTCAGGGGTCGCCACAGTGAATCATCTGCCTCCATCTAACTCTATCCTCTGCATCCTCTTCTCTCACACCAACTAACTTCATGTCCTCTCTCACTGCATCCATAAATCTCCTCTTTGGTCTTCCTCTAGACCTCCTGCCTGGCAGTTCCAACCTCAGCATCCCTCTACCGATATATTCACCATCTCTCCTCTGGACATGTCCCTGCTCTCGCTACAAAGCACAATGTCATCTGCAAACATCATATATATTTATGTTTATATGTATTTGTTTATACTCTATATTACTATATATACCATATTCTTATTACCTACTGAACCTTCTATAAACTATATAGTATATATAGTATATATAGTTCTATATAGTCACTCTCACCCCTGTACATATGGACCCATACCCTGATTAACAACAATGTTATTTATTGTACATAAGCCACATATGTGCCATTTCATTGGCTTTTCACATGTACAGTGTAACCTCGTCATACGAATGCCCCCCTTTACGAATTTTTGCCTTAAGAATTCAAATTTTGCAAGAAATTAGCATCTGTATGTGAAGCATTTTTAGCATACAAAAGAACAAATCGAATCGGATGCCAGCTATGTTGCCTGTGCGTTTTCAAGAGCGCCATTAAAACCTTGTTTGCGTCAGTAGAAAGCCAAGCAAATGGAGTTTACGAAAATTTTTATGTTTTTTCAGTCATCGAACGCTGTTTTGAAAGAGTCAATCCATGATAAAGTTTTTTTTTTATATCGGATATTTTATGATGATTTTTGGGTGGCTGGAACAGATTATCTGCATTTAAATAATTTCTTATAAATTAAAAATATAAAATTCCCAACACTAACTTTTCCGCCTTAAAAACTCGCCTCCAGAACGAATTAATCTAATCTAATCTAATCTAATCTAATCCAATCCAATCCAATCCAGTCTAAGCAATAATTCATCTCCCTTCACAGTTTCTTTGCTTTACTCATATTAAATATTACATTTTATTATTTATATACATATTAAAAGCATGTTGTTACACATAAGACAATTTAATTTATTTGTAAGGAGAAATGAAGCTTTGTTTCAAAGATTTTAGCATGCCAACAAAAAAGAGAAAGATTTTCCACATCTGTACGTGTTTCCTTATACAGATGCAGCCATTTCATATGGCTAAGTTATTTCCTGTTATCACATATCAGCTGTTCCCTCACCTTCCTGGATTTTTCTCCCCTCTTTTGAAGTTAATGAGATGAAAAAAGGCAGCTTGTTGTGTTAATAAGAAACTGTAAAGCTCTCTGAGACGTGCAGCTGGGGGTTGTGGTGGCTCAATGGTTAATGCTCTAAATGAATGATCAGGAAGTCAGGGGTTCCTGCTCCCGCACTTGTTGCGGCCTTGAGCAAACTTTAAAGGAAATTGTTCAGAACAGATGGTTGTTGCTTTTTCTCAGGACCACGTCACCAATATCACCATATCAACAACACTGTTAAATCTTTTTTTTTTTTTGCAAACACCTGCCATACAAGTCCCACGCTTTCCTCGACTAAGGATAAATCTCTCGCCGTGGGATAAATAAGATGATGACTTTTGACTAAAATGCTGTTTATCCGGATTCTTATAGAAAATTTGTACCCTTCTGTTTGGAATAATCTGGTCAGGTTATGTAAAGACAGGAATGCCTGCCAGGCTCTAAAATAAGGTTGGGTTATGTGATAGACCTGATAGGAAAATGGTTATGTGAATGATCTAGTTTAACATGTAACTGCTCTTAAAGGCAATATATCAACCAAATAAACACTGACTCATCATCTATACCGCTGTATTCTGTATACAGGATCCTGGGGGTTTGGAGCCTATCCCAGAAGACTTGGGGCCAGAGTCTGGGGGACACCCTGGACACCCTGGAATAATGTCCAAAGGGCAAAATAAACTGTTCTTACATAAAGAAGAGGGTTATATATATACTGTACATATCGTCTTATATACACACTATATGGACAAAATGTTAATTATTGAATTCAGATGTTTCATTCAGGCTGTTTATCCCCAGTGAAGGGTAATCTTAATGCTTCAGCATACCAAGACATCTTGGACAATGCAATGCTTCCATCTTTGTGGCAACTTTTCTATTCCAACATGACTGTGTCCCAGTGCACAAAGCAAGGACTATAGCTCTCTGAGACGTGCAGCTGGGGGTTGTGGTGGCATGGTTTGATGAGTTCGGTGTGGAAAAACCTTGACCGGCCTGAACCCTGTGACCTCAACCCCGTTTGGTATGACCTGGAACGGAGATTGTGAGCCGGGCCTTCTCGTCCAGCATCAGCGCCTGACCTCATAAATGCCCTACAGAATGAATGAGCACAGAAACACTCCAAAATCTTGGGGACATCCTTCAAGTAAGAGTGGAAGCTGTTACAACTGTAAAAGGGAGACCAACTCCATATTGAAGAATATGTATTTGGATACAATGTCGTTGTAGATTTGCCCAAATACATGATTATATAGGGAGATTTTGAGAGTAATCTGAGGTGGAGTAGAGCAATCGACACTACTTATGTTATCTCCTCCTTTAGGGTTACACAACCCGCGTTTGTCATTATATAAGTGAGCTACATAATGCGCCAATGGGAGGGTGCCATTGAGGTCACGTGCTGAATAGTGGGCGGGACGAGCATGAGGTGTTTATTGTTATGTAGCGGGGTGGACAGACCGGTCCTGCTGAAACCCCCCCTCATTCTTTCTTCTTTCTTTCTTTGTTTGGGTGTTTTTTTTTTTTCTTTTTAAATAATGTAGCCGGTGTCTTTTATTTTGTTTCGTTAAAATGGAGTGGGGTTGGACGGACTTTAAAAACGGAAAGCAGAAGTGTTGGAGGGCGCGGAGAGAAGAGAGAGTCGGTGGAGAAAGGGAGCTGATGGGATTATGGGGAGGGCAGTTTACCGGAGAGACCGTGTCTTATATAAACACTGATGAAGCACCTAGAACAAAGCGGGGTCGCGTGTGTGTCCTGCTCGCGCTTGAGACGTTGCCGCGACCGTTAACGGTTAGTGCGTAACCGAAGACCTTTTTCAACCTTTATCGAGCTAAATACCGCTTATTTCCCATTCAACTTTTTTTTTTGCTAAATCGTTCTACAAGTGTCCTGTGTAGTAGCACAGATAGCCCGGTGTGTATGTGTGTGTGTGGAGCGCGCGAGCCCACATTGTGAAACATTCTACGTAATTGGTAGGCGATTATAGAGAGAGAGAGAGCGCGTGCGATCTGGTTCGTTAATGACTTCACATTTCATTACGGCGTTTAAATGCGTTCTGACGTCATGGCGTGTCCAGATCCGCCTCCAGTCATTCCAGCATGATGGGGAGGTAGCGTGGGGATCACCAAAGATCTGTAGTGTTTATTGATGTGTAAACTATAGAGATACGGTTCAGCCCGAGTGAGGATGGACACCGGGATCCAGAGCTCGTCTGAGCATTTCGCGCACGACCCGAGCGCACCCGGTGTGTGTTCGGAAATGCTGGAAGTCGCCGAAGAGGCGTGCCGGGCCGGAGACTACGAGCTGGCCGTAGAGATATATTCCTCCCAGCTCTCCGAGCTCCATCAGCCCGATCGCGGGCTTTGCCTACGCAAAGCAGACGCGTTAGCCCGCGCCGGACGGATAGCCGAGGCTTTGGACTCGTTCTGCGTCGCCGCGGACCTGCACCGACTCCGCGCGGACGAGCTGCGGCTCTTAGTGGAGAGCATCGCGCGCACGATCCGGGTCAAAGAGCTGCAGGCCACCTGTTCGGACCCGGACGAGCTCGAGGACGGTCACGATTTGTTTTCGTGTCCCCTCTGCAACTGTCTGCTCTCCGAGCCCACCACGCTCGTGTGCGGACACTCGTTTTGCAAACGGTGCCTGGACGACACCGGCGTCAAGGAGTGCAAGTCGTGCCGCACGAGCGTGAACAGATCGTGGTGCACGAGCGGCCTCCGGGCGAACGTTGTTCTCAGCGGCCTGCTCGACAAGTGGTTCGAGGCGGAGAGTAAATCCAGGAGGTGCTGGCTGGAGGGGGAGAGCTTGTGGAAGAAACAAGAGCTACAAGGCGCCCTGGAGAAGTATAACCAAGCTGTGGAGCTAGGTAAGCCACTTCAGTAACTGACCGTGTGTGTGTGTGTGTGTGTGTGACCTGGCCGCGTGGTAATGCAGTACCGGTGCTTTGTGTGACCTACTTCTACTGGTAGCAGTTATAAAACGACTAGAGGGCGACATTTTTTGCGTCTGAGACACCCGGGTTTCTCCTCAACACCCCCCCTTGGACCAGTTTCTAAAAATAACATGGAGTACCCTCAGAATACGAGACTAGATCAGACAACATCCAACCTTCATCATGGCCCAGATCAGTTTAAATAAAGTCAGACTTATTATAACTGAATTAACTCTTCTTTTTCTTTTCTTCTTCGATCATATTTTAGAATAGAAAAGTGCACAGTAGAAATGACTATTTAATAAAACTAGCACCCGACACTTACAACAGTGGTCCTGATATAAGGGAGTGATTATAGCAGCAGGTAATTTAAGTATTAATAATGACCTACTATGACTGTTACTCTTAGAAATAGCCTGAGAAAGGCACACAGGTCAAAGATTAAAAAAGGGTTCATGTGAACTTTCAGTTATTTAGGTAATATTATAATAAAACACCACATAGATATCTACAAATGAATGGAAATACAATTTTTATTGTTGAAAATTTAGGAAGCTGTACTATTAATACTACTGTTTATGCATTATAACATAATCGTAAAATGACGTCTTGATTGTTATCTAAGATCTGTCCATTTTAAAGTTCTGTTTATCCCATTTAAAATTAATTTAGCCATTTTTTTTAAAACATTCCATCCAATCATCATCACAAAATGATTTATTACATTAATATAGTCTTTTATTATTATTATTATAGTTTGCTTTTTGCTTCTGACCCATATACACCTACATCAAATTTCAGGCTTAATTGTGTCGTCTCAGGAGAATTCCCTGTCCTCTGGAACATGTCGATGTCTTATGACTTGCTTTTTGATAAATTCGAGGAAATGAGGTCATGTAGGTCCTGCTTTTAAATCATGTCTTACAAAGGGGGTCAGAGTGAAGCTGGATTGACTTATGAATCTGCATTTTAACTAAGCAAGTCTGCATTCTGTTTCTGTCTGCTAGCTGCTCACACTGTAATTCAGCCCACCAGGCAGTATATTCTGACCTGTTTATGTAAGCGACATGGGTGGAAGCAACTGGGTGGTGGCAGAGGGCAAGAAAATAGTGCAGCTGTATACTAAAGATCAAGATAAGAAACAGTAAATGCAGAGAAGAGCAGGCTAGTGTTCCAGCATTGTGATTCTGGATGTCTCAAGACACATTCTCGTGTCAGGTGCTTTTTATTATCATCAGGGCCCTTAACAGGCAAGTCTGTATCTGTACTCGAGTTCATAGTAATGAATTAAAATACATACAGTATGAGCCTTAAGTTTATTTTTAAAAAAGAAAAAAAAAGTACTCTACTTTCTACCAAGATGACTTGGTTGAGAACAAAAATCCCGATTGTGAAATAGACTGAATAAATAAACATCAGGGTCTACTCAACCGCATCACAAGTCAACAGAACAGGGACACAGAGTTCTCAAAAATGTGTTTTTCTGGTTGGTGAAAAATGTCAGCACATACAGTCAAGGTCTCCTCTCTCATTTAACAGTACCGGCTTTCCAAGAAAATGTTGTTATTGCCAGAGAGCTGCTTTAGAAAAAAAAGTTGAAATTCTGTCAAAAGATGAAATATTTTATTAGGAACCTTTAATGAGAGCTCTAGCCGTGGTCTGTAGGCAGTCTTTTTAGAGATAAACATTTCTAAGTATGAGTACCTCAAAGCATACCTCTATTTAAAATAACCCTATTGATATCTACTACAAGTGTGGAAGATTTGTTTTCTAACAAAACAGATTCAAGTAAAATATTTGAATGATCTATTTAGCCGAACGGTGAACTAAATGTGTTGACTAAAAGGATGCTATTTTAGTTGCTGTGTCTAAAGAAACGTTGGGTTGTAAATGCCAAATCTCTGGTTTGCTTCGTGACTGAAGCTGTGATAAATATGTAATATTAGTAAAGTGAATTCTAAGTAGTATTAGCTTTGATTTATAAAGACAAGCACAGACAAATTCTAGTTTCTAATGCCAGGGTTAGCTTTAGGGTTAGCCTGTCACCCAGGGTTGGCCTTCTGCACCGAACATTGCCCATCTGGAGCCAAGGTTGGCCTTTCCAAATATTCCTGAGCTGCTGCTGCAGCCATCTCTGGCCTTCCGCCACCATTGCTGGCCCTCCGTGAGCAGGGTTTGCCTTCTCCAGGCAGGGATGGCCTTCCCCAAATACCATTGGGTTTCCCCGACAGTGCTGGCCTTCCAAAGCTATTGATGACCTTCCATGGCCATTTTGATATAAAATTTACAAAGACAAGCACAAATAAATTCTATCTCCAATGCCAGTGTTAGCCTTCCACAGCCATGGTAGGCCTGCATCACAAAAGGTAGGCCTTAGGCATCTATGGCAGTCTTCATTAGTGAGGGTTGCCTTCATCAACGAGGGCTGGCCGTCACCCAGAGTAGGTCTGCGTCACCCAATGTGCCCCTTTCTCAGCGAGGTTGGGCCTTTCTCATTTAAGGAAATAGTGCTGACCATTAACAGGTAGCCTTGGGAAATAGTGCTGACCATCAACAGGTAGGGTTGGCCTTCCGTATGGTGACTTTCCCAAATTTTTGGGCTTTCCTGTACCCAGCATGGTTTTTTTTATGTTCTGGCCTTCCCAAGAAAGACCCCACAAGCACTATAAAAGGGAAATAGAGTGTCATGCCTTAAACATGTAGTGTCATGGCTCAGGTTGTATTATCATACAGTTTGCCCCTTTGATGGGAGTGCTTCTTTGCCTCTTGCTGTTAATTTTTTTAACACCGCTGTTTTTATTGGAAAAATTTTCAGTCATGTCCCACATGTAGATGGTTCCATGCCACATTATAACACAGTCAATCCAGTGAAAAAACTCTGTTTAAAATAGACTGAAATAAATCTTTTCATTAATGCAATGCTGACAGTGTGCTGCATTGCAAAGCTAAAAACTGATCGCATTGCGCTCGGCTTCTGCAATGAAAAGCAATCAGTGAGGTATGACTGTTTAAGAATTCAGTGCTATAATCGTGTCAGAAGTTATTTTAATTTAGTTTGTCGCGTCGTATTTCACTTCAGTCATTGTGTTGGATCTGTGTTACAGTGGAATGTATCATAGCCCTAAGCTTTAATCAGGGAAATGTTCATTGACAAGACATGACAACATCTTGGAGCTTGAGGTTTACTTTCGTGGAAGCATTATCACAGTTTTATTGGCTCACTTCTGCACCTTCCACAAACATCAAGCCTTTCAAACTTGCAACTAAAACTAAATAACAGTCTAAGAGTGAGTCAGAAAGTCTTTAAAATGTATTTACAGGAAGAAAAAAAAAGGTAGCAAATCCTTTTATCGTCGAAGTATGATTCAGAGAGAGGGATTTCCTTCTTGGCTGTCAATCAGTTCAGAGATATCTACCCTAATCGGCTAACTTCTTCCATAATTACTGACTACATCCAAACGTGGTATTGTGTGGTTTGGGACTTAGCCTTACTGTTCCTTCCACTCTCTCTTCACTGATAGAGCGTGTGGGCGTTCATATTGGCGGTTTCGTCTCATATCATCTCACAACATGCGGCGAAGGCAGCCAGTGAGTAAACACATATGCTCAGTTGACACTCTGTGCTGGAAAGCAGCCCGGGTATAAGATTCTCCCTTTTTTTTTTCTTCTTCTTTTTTTTCAGTTTCTTTGTTGCTCGAACATGACAGCTTAGACTCACGTGTCTAGTCATAGTTTTGTGCATTAGTCACGCTTCAGTCAGCCAGGCGGTTGAGTAAAATGCAATCTATTGTCAGCGGCGCAGGGGATTGGGATCTCTTGTTTCAGAAAGCCTCTAGCCGGTCTCATTTGTGGTGACCCGAATTCCCTGTACAAAACGACGGACATAAATAGATCGCTTACGAAACGTCATATTTCGGGAACTTGCGATTCAATCTGCTTCCTGTTTTAGGACATCATAATACATTTTGACCCCAAAAAAAGTGGCTTAAATAATATTTTAGTGATTTTTTTTTCTCTCCTCTGTTCGTCAAAGTGGTGCCGAGTACCTTTGGATGACCTTTAGTTTGGTAACCTTTATTGAGTGAGAAAGCTTTTAGGTTACACAAAAAGCCTTTTGACAAAGCCCTAGATAGAACATTCTGTTTTTAGATAGAACACTGTGGTGTATATCAGAAAACAGGTTTCAGCTCCAGATGAGCTTACGTTACATAAGGTCTGGGTCAACATGATCTATCTTTACCCAGATATGGTAATAAACTCCGAAGCTGAAATAGGACGTTCCTGCCAGCCCTGGTTTTTCGGTAGCGTGTCATGGCAGTGATCAGTCCACAGTTGAAGCTCTGTTCTAGTTAAGAGAACCACGTGAGGACGCATTAGCAGAGCTACATACTTGGATTGTACTCATGTAAATATAAACAAATGTGCCATGTTTGTAGCTTTGAGTTATAGAATGGTGACAAATCAAAGAAAAATAAATAAATGTCTAAGCGCAATACAATTAAGATATTAACGTCATACCGTACTCTTCGCTGAGGAAGGATAGTTGTTGAGTGACTTTGTTGTTCAGGCACTGATGGAATATATACATTGTTTGTATATTGTTTTAGTAGTAGCAGTAACTAAGATGACATCATTATGTAGATCTATGTGAAAGACCACACACTGGACGACCACGATGCTAATGCTTTAGCGCTGGAGGTTTGCAATTAAATACATTTATGCAGATTAATCGACCTTTTCTTGATTCGAAGTTTGCGATTAAATCATTTATGCAGATTAATCGATCTTTTGTTGATTCAAGGTTTGCGATTTAATTAATTTTTACAAATTAATCAATCTTTTATTGATTCAATATTTGCGATTAAATGAGGTATGCAGATTAATCGATCTTTTGTTGATTTAAGGTTTGCAATTAAATGAGTTTTGCAAGTTAATCGACCTTTTGTTGATCGAGTCAATTAGTTAGTTTTTGATTCAGAATTTATTCCCAATTACAATCATGCAAAATTATCACTTCTTTTGAGATAGGTACTTTTTAAAATACTTTAAAACATGTAAGATATATAGCTGCTTGCGACAAATCAGACAGTAAACATAAGTGCTATTAGATTGAATCAAATCGAAAATCGAAAATTATTGATAAAAAAGAAAAAAGCAAGTGTTCAGAAAAATGAAAATGTCAGCATAGGATGTGATGAGATTCTAAACAAGAACGATCCACAAGCTGTTTTTTCCCTTTCATTTTGGTAGGAAACAAGTTGCTCCCATAATTTTGTTAATCATAAAGCAGGTTTGTTCTCGCTCTCAGATAGATTTTGGTTCTGCAGGGTTTTGGCACTGTGTTTACTTACTTACAATTGCTTACTTATTCATAACTTATTCAAAGGTTTTCTGCTGGCTGTGAGTTGAACTCTATCTAAAAGTAATAATAATAACAATAATAATTAACAAACCTTTCCCAACAAGCATTCTTCTCAATCAGTTGGTCCAATCTTTAGACTCTTCGTGAGCTTTCTTTTAATACATAAGCACCTGTGGTCCACCTTTATTTCTAGGCTAGAAAAACACAAAGCATTGCTCGAAACAAAGGAAAAAAGTAGGGACGGGAATCATCACGAAGCAGCCGATAATATCACGATTTTATAAATATTTTTTTTTAAAAAGATTTCTTTACAATTCTAAACAAACTTGGCAAATAATTCACTCCTACCACACAGCTGCCTGCCAATGTGCAACATAACAAATTAATTAATTAATTAATTAATTTTTTTATGCATCATTGAATTTTGTTGTATTGATTAGTAAAATCCTAGAAGGCATCAACAAGTTATGCAGATTTTGAAAGAAAAGTGAAAACCCTGCCAAGCTTAACTTGTAAAATTATGTATTGTTTTCTTAATAAATGGATTTGCCTGATTGATTTATCTTTTTCCAACTACAGCATCCTCTGTGGCTAGTTTGCTAGCACGGCGAGCTGAATTGCACATGGACATGAAGGACTTTAACCAGGCTATCCAGGATGGGGACAGCGTGTGTCGTCTCGTACCAGCATCATCGAAGGTGAGACGGTCGTCAACTTGTAGATTTACAGAAATACGATGTGGCCCATTCCAGAACTGATTATTTTCCTTTACCCGCACACCCATTACCCTAATAGATGAATACGCGATGATGGATTAGAATTTCAGATTCCTGATCTCAACCCCAAATATCTTCAGAATAGAGCAAAAACAAGCAATTTTATTATTTAAAAAAATAAGCAATTTCCCTCTGGGATTAATAAAGTTCTTTGAATCTTGAAAACAAAAGAATTTGTCCTTGTCCGAATAATACAATCAGTATGACCGTTGATGGGTATTGCATCGGGGTAATCTCATGTAGACAATACATCTGTGAAGTATCACAAAAACCTATTGAGCACGCAGAAGACAGGAACTACAGCTGTGTTACTGCACCAGCACGGCCAATCACAAACCAACCGACCAAGCAGGTGAACTTTTCAACCTGTACTTCTGGATTATGCAAATAAGAAACAGCTCTTATACTCACAATGAGCTGCAGTCAAAGAAATGCAAGTAGAAAAGGTTGCTTCAAATCTGCTCGAACCTTAATAATAATATTAATAATAATAATACTTTCATAACATAATTATTAATTAGGCTCAAATGAGATTAGGTGTTCTACTGGTGCAACAGGTTGCTGTTCTTTTGCCTCTTACGTTACCACTAACAAACACAAAAACATTACATGGCAACAAATCCAGGTACAGTATATGGCTCATAAGTCATCAGTGTAGGCAGCATCATCTTAGTACTGTAGGTACGACACTGCGTCACCGTGTGCTATATTATTCTGCATAGCCACCCTCCCACTACACATTTCACTATCTTCTGTGCCAGCAAAGTTATTACTTACTAAAGTAATTCCCCTGTAATAAAATGTGTTTCAATGAAATTTTCTTCCCTTGGCGGCCGATCCAAAGCGAATTCTCCCGCCTTGTTCCCAGTGTTCCCAGGGCAACATCTGGCTTCACCGCGATCCTGGCAGGAATAAAGCCACTCACTAACAATTGATGGATGGAATTTATTTTAAACTGAAACATTTAGTATGAAATTTTTTTCATTGTTGCTGTCAAACGTTCACTTCAAGGGATGCAACTAGGATACACAAATCATTTTACCAATTTAATAAATGCGAACCAGCTGCAGAACACAAGTCATACGAAAGGTTCATCCTGTTAAATCCAAATGAAAAAGCTTCAAGACTCAAATTGTCCAAGCAAGCATTTTATATATATATACATTATCAGCCATAATGTTAACACATTAATATTCAATTTTATTCAGTTAATGTTAATGTGTTAATTATGGCTGATAATGTATATGTATATATGCGTATATTATCAGCCATAATGTTAACACATTAATATTCAATTTTATTCAGTAAAGATTTAATTTGTATAGTGCTTTTAACAATGGTTATTGTCGCAAAGCTTTACAGAGTAAAAGAAAATGATACACCACACCAAACAATCCGCTGCCAATGCCCTGGTGTCAGACATCACAGCACCCCCCTAGAGGTCTGGTGGAGTCATGCCCAAGGGGGCCAAAACTGCCCCGGTGGCACGAGGGGAACACGATACTGGACATAATGTTTGGTGTTTATATAACAAACTTTGCAAGCAACAAATTGTCCATGTCAAATGATAAAAAAGACCAAAATCTTAAATAATGATGAAGTGACACAATTTATTTCTATTAAACGCTGCAGTTTGTAAATGTTTAAAGCCCCCTGCAGTGTGTGCGGTGAATTAATTAAAATGAAAACATTGTCGAACTGACCCACTGTCTCGCTTCAAACTGCGGTTATTTGAAACAATTTATTATAGATTCCTTGTATGGTGGTGATTTTATGATTTAGTACAGGTCTATAAACACATTCTGCACTTTTACTGCTTTTTGTGCTGGGCCTGTTTTTAATCTGGTGCATCAGTAATGAGAATTCAGTCATTAATATGATTTCCTGTCACCAGGCCCACTACCTGAGGGCCAAGGCGCTCTGCTGCGCTGGCCGAAGAGAAGAGGCGCTGCAGGAGTATTTTATCTGTGTAGCACTCAAGCCAGACTGGACAGCTGTAAAATCGGAGGCACAGAAGGTAAACTTGTAGCAGCTTTATCATTTTTCTTCCTCAAACAATCTTTTATTATTTATATTTTATTATTATATATTTTTTTGTAAAATGCAATACCACGAAAGGTTGGTAGTTTCTAAAAAAATCTGCTTGTTTTCACTTATTACCAGGTAAAATTGCCTGTCTTTACATATATCTCACCGATCGTTGAAAATGTCGGCGGCTTTCTGTCTTTGTCTTTCATTGCAGATCTTGAGTGAGATGTTTTCATCCATTTTTCAGAACGATAGTCTGGTCACACGCCTCCACCCGCTTCAATCCCCAAACTCATCCCCTCGCATCAAACCCTCAGCACTTCTCAGCTCTCTTCACTGTCCTCTGATGAGAGACGGAGCCAGAGCCGGCTGCTCCAAAGTGCGTACGCACTCTTTCACAGATACATAACTCAAGTGAATAACTAACAACGATGCAAAAGTTTGTAGATGTCAAATTAAAGATAAATAACGAATAAAATACAGCCGGCATGCTGATCTAACGTTAGATTTAACCATTTATACACAATAAAGGTCAGCATTTCAGAAGGGTCAAATTATAGGGCTGTAAAAAGGGATTTGAAATTCACTGGCATAGGCATAAAGATAAGATAAAGAGGCTTTATTGTCATTGTAGTGATACAACTAAATCTTTTTGGTAGCTCTGAGACCAGCAGCAATAAGAAACTGTAAGAATATGCAAAAGATAATTGCATTGAAATATAATAAATACAACAATATATACGATGGAAGTATGTGTAGTGGGCAAAAAAAAGCATATAACTAATAACTAAGATGTGAACTGTAATTTTTGATTAAATAAAAGTTCTTGTAGAAGCTGTTACTATGGAAACAATATGTATTAATATAAACATTGTGGCATTAGGTCCTTTCTCATCACAAGTGATACAAAAAAAATTTAATGATATTAACAGTAGGATGCTAGAACTTTTGCACTGAGCTGTAGGCACCTCCACATGTTGCTCTCTGTATTTATCTCGGCCCCCTTTTAAACTTTATGTAAACCACTTTGAATGTTTCATCGCCACATAGCGCTAAAAGTCTGCTCCGCATCATGTGGCGCTCAACTGGTTTCCATCTGTTTCTACCTCACAGGACCCTGCACTCAGTAGTCATAAAGCTTGCGACGGTTCGAGTTCCTCGTCCTTAAACCAGCAAGAGAGCAGCATCGAAGAATCCAAAAGCCTGGCAGCCGTGCTCTCCTCCCTCCCCGTGTTAAGAGCTCCCGGAGTTAAGAGAAAATGCTTGGCTGATGCCAGCGGCTTTGTGCCTCCCAGCAAGCTTTTCAAAGCAGGTAGGGACTCAAATTACAGCTGTGACGTTCGCTAAAAAAACGTGGGAGTGTGGAATGTTACTTATGAGATCTCTATGTACACAACGCAGGCTGGAGTACAGTGGAATGTACCAGTTCTTCTTGTACTATATAACTTTGCAGTCACTTTTTTTTTTGGTAAAAAGCAAATGTTCCTAGATTTCTAGATATCTATGTTGAATACACATATTTAACATTTAAACTCCATTCCTTCATTCATGCACCGTGTTTTGTTTGGCTGCAGTCTTTGTCTGTTTAACTGTAGGAACATTTTGTACTCCTGGACATTCATGCATTTATCCGATCAGCCATTCATGTCACAGTCTGGTGCGGTTTATGACGTTTAAGCTCAGTTATTCCATCAGTCTATCTCACTCTCTCTATACCTTTTTTTTTAAACCTACTAATCATACACTTTGGTTCATCTCTCTCAGATCCATCCAGCTGCTCACAGACTCCCTCTGTCCAGTGCGGTACGAGGACAGTCCCGTCTAATCTCTTGGACAGTGCGGACATGGAGTGTTCTCTGTGCATGAGGTAAACTAGACCTACACTAATGCAGCACTTCCTGTTCATATACAGTGTATATATATATATATATATATATATATATATATATATAATATACACACACATAATACCTTCCTGTTCAACTAGAACAGAACGACGTAGTACTATTCACATTAACCGATCACCCTAATCAAGCGTTGCCATGGCAACTGGTCCGTGATACTGGAGTTCAATTAAGAAGCAGTTAAACTGTTGAAACTGTTGAGGATTGTGTGTGTGTGTTGTGTGCGACATCACTGAGTGACGTCATGTGTGTTTTTGTCGTTTTGTGCATCTGTGCTTTTTAGTAATTTTTTCCTCTTTGTGTGTGTGCATGTTTGTGCGTATCTGTGTCTGTATGTGTTTGCTTGTCTGTCCATTTTTGTATCTTTGTGCTTGTCTCCTGAGTTTTTATGCGTTTGTCTTTGTTATTGTCTTTGAGTCCATGTTTAGTGTTTGAGTTTGAGTCTTTGCGAATATGTTTGTCCCAGTCTTCAAGTTTGTGTTTGTATGTGTTTGTCTTTGAGTTTGAGTCTTTGAGTCCATGTTTGACTTTTAGTCTCTGCTAATATGTTTGTCCCAGTATTTGCGTCTTTACGCGTCTACGCGTTGTCTTTGAATTTTTCTTGAGTATTCCGTCTTCGTATTCGTGTTTGTCTTTGAGTCTTTAAGTTTGTTTTTGAGTTTAAGTCTTTGAGATGGAGTCTTTGCCTCTTTGTGTTCGTCTTTGCCTGTTCATTATGTGTTTGTATTTGTCTGTTTATCTTCGTGTTTGAATTTCAATCCGTTTGTCTTATTGTTTTTGGCTTTCTCTCTACTTTTTTTTTTATCTTCTTTTTGTCCTTATGTTTGTCTCTGTGTGTATCCACGTGTGTGTGTGCGCGTTTGTTATTGAGGGCATGTGTGTTCCAAATCCGCAAACCACCGTTGTACGTTAAATACAGTGAAGTAAGAACATTGTGTACCTGAGACTCCATTAAAGAGCCCTTATGTTTGCTGATCACGCAGCGTCTCTCAGTCAGTCAGCCAGCAGCGTCATTATACACCAATGAGCTACACTTCACACAGCGCTCAGTCCACAGCGTTAAACTTTTACTTTACAAACCCGCAATATATTTTCAACCGTATCTGTTATACACACTCAATATCACATGTTAATTTCTGCGGGTCAGGTTTCTGTTTTACGGGAAAAACGAAAGAGGAAGGAGTGGGTTAATTAGGTTACAATTCAAGCCAACCACCAGGAGATAAAAATCAGTTAAAAATAAGGGAATGTAAAGCTAATTTCTCGTAGAGGTCTAACTATATGGTTTACAGTAAAAGTGACACCATGAAAATAATAACCTCAGCCACCTGAGCTGTATTGTCCTCAGGCACAGTAAAATAATTTTAAGGACTGGACAAGATTTAGCAGTAATAAGAGCTGCAGAGGTACAACGTGAGAGTTCTGGTAACTGTAGTCCGACTGGTCCACGTGACCATGTGTTGTTGAGAACATTTTTGAGAACGGAATGTTCTCAGCCAGCATACGATACGTCATTCAACAACTATGCCACAGAAATCTTCTTTAAGCCAATTAGAACACCAGGTACAGTTACACAACACGGCCGAAAGGTAATTAAAGGGAATTGTGTTTACGTTGTGTCTCCGGTTTACTAGGTTGTTCTACGAGCCTGTTACCACTCCCTGCGGACACACCTTCTGTCTGAAGTGTCTGGAACGCTGCCTGGATCACAATCCCAACTGCCCTCTATGCAAAGAGAACCTATCCGAGGTACTATGCACGTGGTTTGACACTGTACATACTGTATGTGATGTTTTGTAATAACAAACAAGGAAGTTAGATAAAAGACGGTGATCATAACAGCCGAGAGCTGAGAACAATCTACTTTTATTTTCACTCGCCTTCAGCACATGCCTTTTATTCATTTAATTTCCTCCACTTATGGTGCCTCCACACCCCAATATGATATTTATTAGTTACACAATTTATCATGGACCCGCGTAACAACTTTCAGGAGTTAACAATTGTTACTGTTTTGCAAAACAGTTAGGTTTAATATAAGTGCTGTCAATCAACTAAAAGTTTTAAATAGTCTGTGATTAATCACGATTAATCACAATTTTAAAATACTTGTATTATAAACGTGCAATGTTGGAATAAAGAAATACATGACAAACTGGTTAGAGGAAATAGATTATGCAATTTTATAATGCCTCAAACACTAACATTTAACAAATGGTAAATTAAAATCTCTCGAATGGGACCAGCACTGAATGCAGTGGCTGGCTAATATGGGGTGTGGCAAACCCACCGACGGCAGGGCTTGAACCTGCATCATCAGATCTGAAAATCAACAATCTAGAGCCTGAGCCACCACTCACGCGTCTCTAATTTAATATACTTTTTAAAAAAATAGTCCCTCCTGAAGGTAGCTCGAGCACACAACTTTAACTTTTGGTTTTATCCAAACTCCCATCCAGAAGCATTTTATAATGAAACTTGCTGTTCAGCGCAACTTGTGAAGTCATCTTTTTATCAAATGTTATTAGTGACTTGTGACACACAGCCAGGACAGGATTATGGGAAGCCATTAAAAGTCAAACTTGATCATATGATTTATTTGAGTAAATAGCACTAAAAGTAATAAGATGAACACAGTTAATATTTGGTATGAAAATTATATGCTTAAAAATAATAAGCAATGTTATATACAGATTTGAACAGTTTTAAAAGTAAAACAACTGTTATGTTTTACTGAGTGTGCTGGAGAATGTCAGAATTCTTCTGATAACTTGCTCACACTCGCTCGTTTCTATTTTCATGCAAAATCCAGGAAAATACATTAGGGTTTTTTGTTTCCATCTGAAAACTGGTCTGTCATGTAGTATGTTGCTTTCTTTACAGACATGCAAATAATCTTCTGTAATGTTATTTATTTATGTATAATTTTTAAAGTTATGTTTGGAACTATTTGGGGTTTTTTTTCTACATAATAATAATGCAGACATGATGCACATACAGTATGTAATAAAATTTGAGACTTTTGCACAGTACTGTATAATTTAGGATAAGCAACTTCATGGAATTGATTAAGGAGATACAGATCATTTCGATTTAGCTGCTACTTTTTCAACCTTGATTGCGTAGACAGTGTTGATTTAATGTTATTCAGCCCTGACGGTAGTTCCAGTTATAGTTCAAATCGCCAGGTTACACTAGTGCACGCTTTCTAACGTGTGATTGTTTCTATAGTAACAACCTCTTCACAAAGACTTGGACATTCCGGTTATTGTTTTTAAAGCACGGATAACTGGTGTGCTTGCTAAGCATGGGTTGTTGATATGGCAAGGTTTTTTGTTGTTGGAGTCTCAAGTGTCAAGAGATAAAACTGTAGCTTTAAGTTTTTATCACAAGAACGTCAGAGGGAGTCTTTACCTTCTTTAACCTCAAGAGAGGGGAAAAAAAGGCTGGTAAACGATATATAGCTGCTGGTTATAGCTTCCTTGTTTTGTTTCACGTATCTTTCTTTTATTAAATGAAAAAAAAGTGCAAGACATCATGCAATATTATTGTTAGATAATTAGTGTCTGTGAGTAGTTGTTCCAGACAATTTCACTGTTAGTGTATACACTTGTTGCTGGTTGCTAATTGGTGTAAACTCAGTGGAAACACTGGGTCTTAATACACCACACATTGTTTTGTCTCTGCTAGTCAGCAAATTAGGCGTCTCAGTAAGCTAGGTTTAAGAGCCCTCTTTGAGTTCTCTGTTCATGTGTATAACATGTTATGTTAGATTTTTCTTATGGTTTAGTGTTCCCTCTGCAATCTGATGGCATGGAAATCAGCAACGAGGATGAAATACAATCTGTGCTATCCTCATTAAACATGCAAATGTTTTCCCATGTTTTCCCAGTATACTGCTGGTAATTTCCCTATTCCTCAACCTGAGGCTGAAATCTTTCTGATAAGGTGGCTCATTTTTTTTTTTAAACCCTACGAAAATCTGCCATGAATGAACTTCTCTCAGGAAAGTGTATTCTTATACTGTAATTGGTCACAATATTGATTACCTATATAGCTAGAAACTAAAAATAAAGAAAGAAACCTCCAAAAAGTCAGAGAGTACAAGACCATCATATTTGAAAGGAAATGTGAAATCGCCTTGTTTGTGTTTGCAGTTGAAACTTGGATAACGAGGGACTGTAAATAGTAATGTGCTTAGATAATCATTTTCTTCACAGCAGCAGGAAGACATGATTAAATTAGGAAAATATTGATTCTGTTCTCTTCTACAGTGTGGATTATATAAAGGCACTGACATTTATTCTGTACCAGCTTTTTTGGTCTCGCTTGGATAGATTTTTGAAATGACTTGAAAGCAATCCCAATATTAATTTCTCATATTTCTAACGGTTTTAGTTTGAATACTGGATATGCTCAGATGGAGTGACGTGTGTTTTACTGCAGTACAGTTTTATATTTATTTTTCTTCAGAAGATTATTATGTACTGATTATTATACTAATAACATAGTCAAAACCCACTTTATTTCTCTATATAATCCAATGTAACACCTACGCACTTATGCCAGAGTTTCCCGTTTCACATCTGAATTGCTAGTCTTCCAGGAACACCTGTAATGGCCCAAAGGTGCAAATGGCTTGCAGTGAGGTCAGGACTGTTATGTAGGATGTTGCCATAATTCCCAGAAAAGTTCCTTTTTAATGTGCAAGTGGTGCGGTGGACACTATGAGGTCATGGATTGTTCTGCTTTAAAAACAGATGACGTTGGTCATCAGATCAGGCCATTTGTTCCATTATAAGAAAGGATTAAAGGAGTTCCTGGGAGGCCAGGGTTTCAGGCGTGAAGCAGGCAAGAAAACTGAGAAAACTTTCTACCTTTAATGGTATCCAAGCACTTGGGAAACAATGGGATAAGTGCATCTGTGTAGCAGGGGATTGTATATAGAGAAATAATGGCAGTTTTTACTACTCTCATAACTGTGTTATTCTGCACAATCAAAAGGTTTGATGGACACCTCTTGTATTTTGGGCATTCCTGAGTGAAATTATATTTTGACAAATTATATTTTCACTCGCCAGTGCTCTCTCTTGCGTGCGCTTCTTTTTCTCTGGGTTGCCAGGTGACAATATAAAAATGACGAGGCAGTGCAGTCAACCCGATAAGAACAACAACTGGCCAAATAATAACATCAGCACTAGAACTTATCCTATAGCACAACCATTCCTGCACATACCTCCATTCACTGAATTAACCTTATATTTATTTACTATCCTAAGACCCATTTTTCGAGCCAAAGATGATAAAAAGTAATCCACATACTGGAAAGTCAATCTGGCAACACGGCTCGCTCAAATATGTACAGCCGGACAAGATCAACTCTGGTTGTTCAAGAACATCAGTACAGTTTTCCTTCAATGTAACAGCAGCCTCTTGTGGTGTACTTGTGAATAGATATGTGAGCTACGGAGAATTATTATCCAAAGTGTACAGTACATTATCGGGTAATACATTTTTAATTGATTATGGTAATAATTCTATTGATGATTAACCATTAACATCCATATTATGCATGATATTTTAATTATAGGTAACAGTGCACTCCTAAATTAAGGTGAAACATTGTTTGGTCTTCATGTGTGAAAGAACCGTTCATTGACCGTTTAGAAGTTGAGTAGACTTTATGGTGTACAACAAGGAGCAATGCTCAGCTCTAGAATAGTTTCTTTATATACCCTGAGAAGTTGCTGGATTAAGTTTTTTAAATTTTTTTATTCCAGTACTCGGCTATTGTCTTCACATTTACTTTTACACATCATCTTGTACACAAATACAAATTTGTGATGAAATGATGTGTTGAGATGGCTTAAGTATGTTACATACTAATGACTGTAAAATGTGTGAAATACTTTCTCATCAACTATAATAATGCAAAACTTTCTTGGGTTGTAATTGTAGTATCTGGCCGCAAGAGGGTACAAAAAGACCTTCTTGATGGAGGAGGTACTTCAGCGCTACCTGCGTGAGGAGCTGGAGGAGAGGAGGAAAGTGCACGAAGAAGAGATGAAAGAACTGTCAAAGTGAGTCCTTTCATTTTCTAGTTCGTTCTTATAACGTTATTCATGCACAGGCAGCAAAGACGTTGCTTATGTTGGTCTTACTGTATGTGCCTGTCTTTTTCATGTTTGAATGTTTAAATAGATAAATCAACAATGTACATCTTATTTTTTGCCTGTTTTATGTGCAATAAAAGCTGCATTTGTGATTTTATTTGTGTCTCCTGCTACAATCATTGTTAAACTCTCCCACTCCAGCTTAAACCAGGAAGTTCCTATCTTCGTCTGCACCATGGCATTTCCCACAATCCCCTGTCCGCTGCACGTATTCGAACCACGCTACAGGCTGATGATTCGCAGAGCCATGGAGACAGGAACCAAGCAGTTCGGCATGTGCATTTCTGACGAACTGAAAGGGTAAGAGGCTCATAGACAACAATCTACAAGCATTCGTCACTTCTATCATCTGACCAGGCAGGACTCGGTTCAAAGCACATGATGAGTAAAAAGTCTGACTGTGTTCGATCCATAAGGTTTGCCGATCATGGGTGCATGCTGGAGGTCAGAGACGTGAAGTTCTTCCCCGACGGACGCTCGGTGGTCGATACGATCGGCATGTCTCGCTTCAAAGTGCTCAGCCATGGCCAGAGAGACGGCTACAACACGGCCAAGATCGAATATCTGGAGGACAAGAAGGTAAAAGAAACGTCTAAGGCTGAGAACCTTCAAGGTTTGCATCTGAGTGTGTGTCTTCCATCCTGACATGTATATATATATGTGTGTGTGTGTGTTTATGTGGGCAAATTCAGGTGGAAGGAGAGGAATTAGCCGAGCTTCTTAAGCTGCATGACTCTGTATATGATCAGGCCACTGCCTGGTTCACGTCTCTCAAAGACAACATGAAAAGCCAGATTCTGAGCCACTTCGGTCACCTACCTGCCAAAGACCCTGAACCACAGGTGAACCGTCATTTAAGGATCACTTCATTCCAATCGCAGCACATTTATTAAAGATTTTATCCATGTCTAGCTCTGTTTGATGTTGTGAAACCTCCACATTAGTTCCTGTTGTCACGTGTCTCTTTTTCTTACCTTCTTTCTAGTTGTTCTGTACGATTAACACTGTATCGGTGCAAAAGTATAAGTAACGTCCTGTTATTAAGAGAAGCCCTCGGAATGATGTAGTCACGATTAAACACGTTCGTGTCTGTGTTTTTAGGGGAGCCACAGTGGCCCGGCGTGGTGCTGGTGGCTGTTGGCTGTGCTGCCTCTAGAAAACAAAGCTCAGCTCACCATCCTGGCCATGACATCACTAAAAGACCGGCTCATCGCGATCCGCCGAGTGCTCATCTTCGTCACCAGGAAGCGTCCTCGATGACCTCAGCCTTCCTCGATTATCACCGTCCGTCATCGTCACTGTCACTTCAAGAGCCACAGAGACACAGGTAGCGGGCCACTGAAGCAGCTTCCCGCACCTCTCGTTGTCCGAAACCACTCGTCCAGGGGAACGAAAAGAAAAGGGGGCCGGATGACACTGACTGTAGCTGAAGATATATATATTAAAAAAAAAAACATTTAAAATAAAAAACTGAAAGAGGAAGCCCTGTACTGATAACTGAATGCTGTGAACTTGCCACTCCTGCTTTGTGCCTCGTATGTATGTAAGGCTGACCAAATGCATCTTATGGGCTTCCTGTATGTTTACCGGTTCAGCGGCCTGATTGTGGTTCATCCATCTATGTAGTAGTTAAGTTTATACACAACCTTTTATTACCTCCTTTAAAAAAAAACAACTAGTTTTGCAAGCCACACATTGCACAAGTCTTCGTTATATTTACCATCAAACAGCTGGTGTTAGAAACCAAACCATTTCACAGGAAGTTTTTTTTTTTTTTCACAGACCTTTTTTTTTTGTTTGTTTGTTTTAATGCAGTGTGATGCCGATGTTGAAAGTTAAAAATGTGCACTGTTTCCGAAGGGGATGATGTAGTCCTACAGGATGAGTTTAAAGTCTTGCCCTGATTTCAAACATGTGTTACACAAGAGCCGTGATGCTATAAACATACACCCCGATCAGTCATAATATTATGACCTGCCTAATATCGAGTAGGTCCCTCTTTTAATGCAAATACAGCCAGCGAAGCATGGGCCCCCTGAAAGTGTGCTGTGGTATCTGGCACCAAGCAGATCCTTAAAGTGCTGTAGGTTGCAAGATGGGTACTCAGTAGATCAGACTTATTTATCAAGCACATATTACACAGCCCCTTACACAACAAAGTATAATGCACTTGTCAGATCCATCATTAACTTTTTCAGGAAATTTAAGAAACAGCTCTTCTATTGAATTTGGACTACACGGGCCAGCCTTCGCTCCCCATATGCATTAATGAGCCATTACCCTGTCACCAGTATTGTTTTCCTTCCTCTGACCACTTTTGGTATGTCCTGACCACTGCAGACGGGAACATTTCACAAGGGCTGCAGTTTTGGAGTTGCCCTGATCCAATAGTCACAATCTGGCTCTTGCTAAGTTGCTCAAATCCTTACGATTTTCTTTCTGCTTCCAACACATTAACTTCAGGAACAGAATGTTCAATTAATGCCCAATACATCCCACCCATTTCCGGGTGCCATAGGAACGAAAAAAATGTTATTCAATTAACCTGTCAGTGGTCATAATGTTATGGCTGATCATTGTTTGGCTGATCATGTTTCGATCAAGCATAGACTTTAAGATGTGCTGTACAATCTCAGCGACACAATGCTCACACTGTATATATTAAACTGGTAGTCAACAGTGTGAAATCTGCCTGATTGGTAACAGGCAGTTAAATTATCTGTTTACCCAGAGTTTATCTTTTTTTTTATTTTTTATTGGCTCTTCCATTTACAGCTAGGACTGAATAACTCAGTAGATACAGTACTTCCCCCACAGAGATCAACTGACTGAAGGAATAACAGTGAGACCCGTGTCAGAATGCCGTTAGTGACTTATACCTCAGGTAACGAGACAGAGACTGATGTGGATGATTCTGAGAATCAATGTGATAATCAGGTTGTACCGTTGTTAATTTAAAACTCCTCACTCGGGAATGTTGTTTTGTAAGTAGACTAAGTAAGTAGATGAATGTAATGGTTTGCGCGGCGTCTTTGCAAATGTGTTTTTCTCCCTTTTTCTGATGACTTAGGTTTCCCCAGGCTGATGAAATCTCTAAAGAAGTCCCTACTAGTCACTGTGCATCCCTGAGCAGTTTACTCAAACAAATGAATTTAAATTCGATTTCTAATTGAGTTTGACATTTTATTTATTCAGAGTGCTTCATTTCTGTTTACATTTAGTTTTGTATGCGTTTGAGGTCAAACAGGTTGTTGATACAAAATTGTAAAAAAAAAAAAAAAAAAAAAAGGTTTTTTGTACTGCAAAAAATGTGATTTTCCTCAGAGTGACCATTGCACTAGCACTGTATATGTAACAAAATACTGGTCAATCAAGTGTGGAAACTAATATGGACAAAAAGGAATACCCTGTTACTGAGGTCATTACCCAGCAGGAAGCCTATCATCATCAGATGAACGTTGTAATTTAGTTATAACAGCGTTGCGATTATCATGTTTTTGAATGTTAGAATGCCTTTGATGAAATGCCATTGAGAAACTTGTATACAACCTGAAAACGAACACATTTATGGTCTTTTAAGTTTCTAACGGGCCATCAGAAGTTGTCGTGTTAGGAGCAGTCCATACTGTTCCTACATCATTAAAAAAATTAAAATACCAATGACGTCCTAACGTCTGTGATGATGCCAGATTTACGTCCCGCAAGGGGGAATATTCCTGCTGGGTACAATGAGACAATTATGCTTGACAGTTTTCAGAAATAGGCTTTTCCGGTACATAATCCTGACACCTCCAATTTAACATCACAGTGTATAATTGACTGTCACTCAAATTGCCCAAAATATATTTTTATTTTATTTCAGATTCATTACAACGAAATCGGATATTTTGCATTTGTCAAATTGGGACTACAAATTTGATCTCAGAAGCTGCCAGCGTTACTTTTAAGTCGTTATTCTGTAATAGAGATGAAATAAAAATGACCATAGAGCATTGCACAACACGATATCCAATTAAACCGCGTAATATTGTCTCCCACATCATTCATTTCTACAGATTTACTCTTTTTCTATCATTTATTTCTTTATTTCGCACAGCTTCAGAAACGCCCCCCTGATCCAAAAATAAAATGAAGTCCACTACTCTTACCATTGTATGTTCTATGCACCTTTACGTTATGTTTCTACGCAACGAGCCGTTTGTGAAACTGTACCCGTTGATAAAGGTTTATGATCATCTGTGTACAGACAAATCAGAGGCCTTGGACTAAGCTTTTCTTTCTTTTTCTTTTTTTTTCCATTTTCCACTGTGACTGATTCTTCCTTTATGTGATGTGCAAACCTCTTTTTGTGTAGCTCCTATTTTCTCATGTAGCATCTCCTCCTGGTTACTGCACAAATGCTGCATTTTTATGTCAATTTGTACGTTCAGATGAAATTAAACTTATTTTATATTTTACATCAAAATGAGCTTGTGTTTAAATCTGTTTCTTTTTTTGGTAGTAAAATAGATAGATGAAATACCGAAATAGATTTAGACAAATGTTATGCTCCATTGCTGTCCATGAGGTTACACGAAACACTATTTTTCTGGTAGGATATGCTAGAAAATTTTCAAATAACAATGTTTTTACTGGGACATAAGAAAAACCTTAATATAGTTATTTATAGTTAATATAATCTTTATTATCAGAGGTGATAAAACTACTACAATTCTCCACTCAAGTAAAAGTGCAATTACTCATCTAAATAAATACTCTGGTAAAAGCTCAAGTAAACCTTCAAATTCTTTATTCAATATAAAGTAGAAAACATAGACTGTAAGTCTTAAATGTGCTAAAAGCATCAAAGTAAAAATACAAGACAGATTGATGAACAAAATGATGATTAATTTCATCTTATACTAAGAAGTCAAGGAACATGGGTGAAAAAAAAAGTGTCTTCATAATCTCTGAAGCTATGAGGGGTGTTCAAGTCAGGACTATTGATTGTGCAGAATAAGAGCAAACAGTTTTAAGTAAGATTAAGAACTTCTTATTTCTTTATACATAATCCTCTGGTACATAAGCATTTATCTCAGCATTTCTTTAGTGCTTGAATACCATCAACGAAGAAAGTTTTCTTTTTCAGTGCATCAGAGCCATGATCGAACTGCATGATTTATTTATGAAACTCTGGCCACCCAGGAACTCCAAAACATGTGGAAATGGCTTGGAGCGATGTCAAGACTGTACAGAGGATGTAGCATTAATTTGCAGATGAGTTTCTGTTTTCTTTGTATATTTTGCTTCCAAAGAGCCAGACATCCTTGATTTAAAAAATTAATAATAATAATTATGTAATCCAGGCTTCTTGAAAGACGTTTTTGTCTCTTTTTTGGCTTTCACTTTCCGGCCAGCCCCTGCACCTGAGCCGGATTCTTCGTCTCTTAAGCCACACTGAGCCTTTTGAATTATTCAAGCATACCGTAAAACTAACAAAGGCATGAACCAGTGAGAGACAGGTGCAAATGATGACAGATTATCAGGCTGGTAATTAATATACTGGTGATTCTCAATGCTGATAGGTTGGAACAGACGAGAGGGGAAATGAGGTTGCTGCTGAGGTTGTTACATACACAACCATTTTTTAAATTGTTTAAAATCTTTAGACACTTTGCAACCTGCTGTAGTAAAGAAGACAACATTTATTAAAAAAGTGATTACATTTCATTTAATATGATGAAATTAGTTGTGGCTTAAGACTTTTGAAAGCATCTTACAATCATTTTATTTTATTGCATTATAGGTATTAATTTAAGCAAAAAATAATCCCATGTGAGCTAGCTCAAACTGAATTCCAATGGCCTTAAAAGTCTGTTGAAATGAAATCAACTTCTGGAAAAGAGATAAGATTTTAATACAGTATGTTAGAAACAAAAGGACAAAAAGCAGATTAATGAACAATCCAGTTGGGGATCAATACAAAGAGCGTCAATAGTGGCCACTAGCGGCCAAGTGTTGTATTACCAGAGATAAGATTTATGAAGAGCACTGTTACTACGCCAATACGGAAGCCTTGGGAAAGGAAAAATGGACGCTGCATTAACCACATTAATATTTTTAATCTGATTTACTGCGAAACTTAATTTCCCCAAGTGTAATATATTTTAACAGATGTTTCATTTGGATCTATTTGACACTCGATGTAGTGACACAATTGCGCCGCTAGGGGCATACTCCGCCTATGTTTTAACACCATAGCGTGTCCATTGCCTTGTTCCCTCTGAGTCCCCTAAGATCGAAGTGTAGCAGCATAAGAAGTGTGGAATAAAAAATAATAATAATTAAAGCAAAATTTGGATATATGACTATGCTGCTGCTGCTGATGATGATGATGTACTTCGGAAATGATCCACAAGATGGCAGTATTAACAAGCTAATCCTCCAAGACTGAAGCCTACAAAAACATACCATATACAGGCACACATCAATCAGTCATAACATTAACATCACATAACATCAACACATTAACACTGATTATTAATTATATAGCAACAAACTGGTGACAGGATCATGGGCACACAGGTCTCACCCATGCCTGTGGGGACCAAAACCAGGCCATCATCCTGTCTGATCCTACAGAAAAGCCAATGTAGCAAAAATTTCAGAAAAAAAAAAGTCAGTGCTGGCCGTGATAGAAAGACACCAGAACACCAAAAGAGTCCACGGCTCCAAACCCCTGAGGTCCCGATCTGCTTGAGCGTTTATGGCATCCGCCAGATGAACAAATCCCATCCAGAGGCCGCACCTCGCAACCCACAGCACCCAGAGCGTCTTTCTGCCTACCTACTGGTGCTGGAGACCACAGCAAACCCCCAGAGGACTTTTTCAGTCATGCTCTAAGGGACCAGAGTTGCCGCAGTGGCACAACAGGAATCTACACACTACTGAGCATAATGTTTTGCATTGTAATGTTACGGCTGATCAGTGTATATAGACAGGATGATGCATCAGTTAAACCAAACAAAATGCACATTAATAATGTAACTGGTCTGGGATCAGTTTAACACATGAATTCTAATCACATTAAATTGTTTGGAGTTAAAGAACCTGACCCTAGGGCATTTTTAAAAACTGGATCTTGGTTGATGTTTAACTAAATCAGTTTGATTTTAATAAGCACAGTCTCATGAGTATCTAACGGCCAAAGCATGGTATTGGTGCCAAAAAGTGTCTCGCCTGGGTGGAAAAGTGAATTTTCAGATAGGATCATATAACACCATTTAACACTTAATGCCTCTTATCTCCCGATCCATGCTTTCGTTTTTTGTAAACATGCACACACACACATTTATATTTTTATCAGATAAAAAGAAACACATTTGCTAAATACAATTTCATGCCCTTTTGATGTGTAGTGTCCGTAACTTTTTTGAACTCAAATCTTTTAATGATCTTAATTGTCATTCAGATGAAACTTGGCCGATTTAGATTTCACACGAAAAGACATAAACCTGAAAAAGTGCATTATTTTAAAAAGCTAAATTGTAAATTGTATATTGCAGCCTGAATATGTGACATGGTTACGGACGCTACAGATTTCTTTGCTTTTTAAGCTTTTACCTAAAACGAGTACTTTGATTTAAGCAAAAATTTGTACAGGTCATATGCTTCTGGAAGCTTACACCAATTTTAATATCAATACTCATAAGGAAATATGAATAATTTGCATTTTAAATTATTATTGTTTGAAGCGAGAAAGGCCATTTTTGGGGCCACATATAAAATCATCTCTCTAAAACAGCTGAAATTTTAGGGAAGCACGATCCATGTTGCATAAAACTTCAGAAGCACACACATTTTATATGCATAACATAAAAAAAAATAAAATCAGCACCAGTACTGTGTTTTTTTGCCTGTAACCATGTTTGTTGTTACAGCAATTAATTGTAATTAATCTAATTATATAAAGCCATGGAACTTTAACCTTAAATCGTTTTTTCTCTAGTAAATTTCCTTGTGTATAT
>JAQMYL010000010.1:13951407-13971723 GCA_030014365.1 Clarias pachynema | reverse complement strand
CAAGCCCTGATATATATATATATATATATATATATATATATATATATATATATATTCACATATAATCATATGACGATGCATAGATAGATGTAGGCAGTTCCTGTTATATGATTTGTTTGTGTCATCATGTGTATATCCTGTAAATCTGCTCTAACGTGTCTAATTTCTACGATCACTTTGAGTGCTGTATGTCTGGCATGTATGACTCAAAAACAAATAATATTTAAAAGGAATGCATTGATGCCATTTTTAACACACGTTTGTTAAAACCAATAATGAAACAGATACCACAAATCATATCCTTGCCATTGTTATTCAACCAGAGACGTCATGGATCATGGAGCTTTGTTTTTGTTATGTTAAAAACAGCTCAGAATGTTCATTGATTGCAGACTGAACTTCTCACTCTCACATTCTTTCTGTTACTGCTCCATGCTCACAAGTAGATTTGTGTGCACACAATGCACAGCAACAGTTTTGGATACTATTAAAATTAAATATATGTATTAATGTTTATCACTGGTACTGATAAATCAAATAAAAAACACATAATCAAATATTGCGCTCAGTCTGTAAGGTTGTGTAGAGATGATGGAAAGTGTGTGAAAAAATCTATAGCACAAACCAAAGTGATTAAAAAGTCTATTTCAAAACAGTGTGATTCCTTATTACCATCCAACCTGTAGTGCAAATGCTGAAATGCATTTTTTCTGCATGGGAAAACAGACACACTATGAAATTCATCCATCCAGGAACCTCTGTAGTCCAACTGGATCATGGAGGCCAATGATGACTATTGTATTTATTCCCATTTTGAATGACCGTGGAAGGACCTCCAGTCAGTATTCACACAATATGGGAAATTTGGGTCGCCAGTTACCCTATTCTGCATGTCTTTGGACTGTGGGAGGAAACCGGAGAACCTGGGGGAAACCCACCAAGCACAGGGAGAACATGCAAACTCCATGCACACAGACCAAACATTGTAATCGAACCCAGGATCTGGAGTCGCAAGGCGACAGTGCTAACCTCTGAGCCACCACACTATAAAATCAGCCTCCTATTATCTCAGTTCACAAAGGATTTCAGCTACTGCTCGGAATCTGGACGGTTTCCCGGCCGTGGTGGAGAGTAAAGCTAAAAATTACCAGAACAGAATGGATGACTGTCCAGTTCCACTGATGCATTCCTAAACTGTGTCTGTCCCAACTTCTGCTTTATGTGAATAAGTTTTTAGCAATCCACACGCTGGAATCTTGTGACATGATGATGAATGATTCATCAGCAGATGCTCCCTCCTTTTCTGTCATGTCAGGTCCTGGTTATGAAACTAAGTGATGCCTGCCTTTGCTCATGGTGTCAAAGTCTTGAGTTTAACATTTGAATTATTCTTTGAATTATCTGGAACCTGACACTGCCATGTATTTCTTTATTCATTTGTTTAGTTTGTGTTTTGGGTGGCATTGTGGCATAGTGGTTAGCACTGTGGACACTGTGGTTTGAGTCCCACCGTTGGGTCTGCTTGGTGTTTTTCCTCCCAAACTCCAAAGACATACAGAATGGCGTTCCCAAATTGCCTGTAGTGTGTGAATGTACAAGGGAGGTCCTACCACAGTCGTGAAAAATGGGAATGAATACAATGGTCATCATTGTCCTCCACGGTCCCTAGTTGGACTACAGAGATTCCTAGATGGATGGATGGATGGTTCCTTGGTGCTCCAGGTGCTTGCTCCTTGCACTTCCAGGGTCAAGGGTTTGAGACAGAGTTCTTGGAGTTTGCATGTTTCCCCCGTGCTTGATGGGTTTCCTCCAGTTGCTCCAGTTTCCTCTCCCACTGTCCAAAAACATGAAGATTGGACTAATTGACATTTTCTAATTGGCTGTAGTGTGTGAGTGTGGGCATGTTTGTGTCCCACGATGAACTGGCACCCCCTTCAAGGTTTACCTCGCCTAGTGCCCCTGTGTTGGTGAAATTGTCAGCTCAAACCCGAAAACATTAATACTTTATGTTCCAACTGGAATAAATAATCTACAGCAACAGCTGCTCAAAGACAATATTTGGATTTATACATGTGGGAACGTTTCCAGCATTTCTCTACAGGTCCAAATCAAACATCCTTGCTTTTATTTCGCCAGATGGTTTCTACTGCAAAAAAAACCCCAAACTGGTGAAGATTTATCGGCAATGTGAAGTTCCTCAAACGGCAACTGTGGCGTCACAGAGCTCTTATCAGTGGAGGTCAAACATTAGCTCTTCCTGAGTTCCTTCCTAATTTACCTGCTGAATTTAACTGAACTGAGTTGCTGCCTAAATGTGAGACCCGTATTGGAAAGAAAACACGATGCTATAGAAAAATAATCAGCATCAGGGTAGTGAGATGTGACCTGACACCGAGCTTGTTACTGATATTTATTCTTTTTCAATAACTCCTGTACATGCCGTGAAATGTTTTGTTATTGAAGAAGACTTTATTCTATTACACTTAATGTTGTGCAATTCCTGTAAAACATTCCTGTTATATGACTTACATTACACACTGGCCCTGCCAAAAGTTGCACACTCCAATACTTTGTTTGACTTGGTCCAACACATTGTGCGATATATACTCCCCACCCTAGAAATATGTCTGTCGTTTCTGTGGCAGTTACTTAAGAGGTTGGGTTGCCAGCTCAATGCCCAATTGTCATTTAGATACTATAGGGGCAATTCGAAAATGCCAATTAGTCTCACCTGCATGTCTTTGATCTTTGGGAGGAAGAAAACATCCACTAATATGATACCCTGTAAATTCAGGTTATCAGCTGACTTCAGTTTATTGCCACATAACATTACTGAGCCTAGACCTGACACCTGAGGTAACCCTAGATCACACAGTAACACTGCCTTCAGAGGCTTGTACAGTGGCCACTATGCATGATGGCTGCATCACTTCATGCACTTCCCTTCTTATTCTGACAAGCTCATCATTCTGGAATAGGGTCAATCCGGACTCGTTGGATAACTTTACACTTAGACATTTGGCTGGCGCCCTTATCCAGAAACTCTGGACTCTGGTCCTTATCCAGAGCAACTGAGCAGTTGAGGGTTAAGGGCCTTGCTCAAGGGCCCAACAGGTACAACTTGGTGGTTGTCGGATTTGAGCCTAGGACCTTTTGAACCTTCCGAAGTGATGACTTTCTCCCAGTGCATTAACCACTGAGCTAACTTGACCCCTTACCTTTTTTCCATTTCTCTAAAGTCCAATCTTTATGCACCCTAGCAAAGTGAAGCCGTTCTTCCATTGATTAATCTCACCAACAAGAGGTTAATGACAAAATAATGCTCGTTTCCTGGGTTCAGGACATAAACAAGACACTGACACTGGAAGCTCTTTCCAAAAAATACTGTCACCCCAACAACTCCTCTATACATGAATATATTGCTACCATAGAAATGGTTATATATTAGATAACTAATATTTTGTGCTATTGTCAGAGCTGCTGTTGCAGATTTCAGAATTTAATAGCGGTATAATATAAAGAAATGCAGTTCAGTTAGTTCATGGCGTACAGTATATTCATTAACACGTCAGCTCATATCGATTCTCTGCACTCACTCTAATTATTTCTTTCATCAATACAATTTTTTTTACTTCTATCCTACTTTATCAGCAGGGTCCTTGATATTGCTAATAACCTTTAGTAAGCATCATCAGCATTACGTTTACATCATACTTTGCTTTGAGTCATACTTTACAATTCAATCTCTTGTAGCTCTGACCTCATGGTACCTATGATGTCATTCACTTACTCAACACTTTATATCAATATTGACTGTAGAGTATGTGACAGCATTTATTGCCAATGGGAAAATTGCAGAATTATGTATATATAGTTACAAGGGGTGTTCAAGTCAGTGTGGGACTTTGATTGTGCGGAATCATAGTGCTTGGACACCTTTCCCCAGTACATCAAAGCTATGATCAGATTGCCTGCTTTGTGTCTGAAACCCTGGCCTCCCAGGAACTCCTTTAATGACCAAATATAGAGAAATAGCTTGAAGCGAGGTCAGGACTGAATGGGGATATGGCAATGACTCCCAGACAAATCACAAATGTTCAAGTGGTGTTGGTTCTCGCTAAATGTGGGCTCTGAGCCACCCCTAGCTGGGATCATAATTTCCGGACATATGGCCTTCTTTAAAATGTTTGCACCGTCCAAACGTTTTACTGCAGAGTCTCATCGCCAGACTGTCCTCGAAGTCTTCTGTAAATGTCAATCGCCTTCATTCACAAGAAAAGTCCCAGTTCTGGGACTTCTCATAGATGGAAATCAAATACCTAGTGGGTAGATTTAAAAGTGGGATTAAGAAAACGTAGTGTTTTGGTGTGCTGGTAAAATACATACTGTATGTACTTGCAGAAGCCAAATTGTTGGAAAAATAACCTGCTAATAGCTTCTTCTTTAAAAAAAATAATAGGCCCAGCTCTTTATTAGAATTCAGTTCTAGCTATTAATTGTCATCTTCCATCAGAAAGCGGAATGATATGTTTTGAAGTATTTGCATATCTCAATTTAAAACAATGCTACAGGTTAATGTGTTTCCTCCTGTGATTGCATAATTCATTTAGATGCCGTTTTAATAAAAACAAGGATTGTATTTTTCAAACACACACACACACACACACACACACACACACACACACACACACACACACACACTCACTCACACACACACTCACACACACACACACACACACACACACACACACACACACACACACACACACACACCAAGCCTGACCGGTCTGTCCTGTCTGTCAGTTGGTGAGTCATTTAGAAACTAGTGATGTTTGTTGTGTTCAGCTCTACTGTTGTTGAATGAGATGTGCATTCAAGATTGTTGTTTAAAGAAGTTCATTAATTTCTTGTCTAACACCATGTCTTTTATTATTTTCTTCATTTTTATGTTGTGCTCATAAATTACACTTCAAGCTTCAAAGATCTTGTATTAGAAAGAAAAATAAGATTCAGTAAAGGCAAAATTGTTAAAAGGAAATATGCAGCTTTATGCCTGTATTGAACTTTGAATTGATTTTTTTTCTTATATTGGAATTTACTGTAGTTTCACTCATTTTTAAATGTTTACTTCTTGAATGAAGACAAAATATGAAATAATATGAACATTTTCTAATCTTGTCATCTTACATAGCACACAATAATTTAATTTCCACTCATCGTCTATATCGCCTTATCCTGTATGCAGGCTCATAGGGCCTGGAGCTTATCCCAGGAGACATAGGGCACGAGGCGGGGTACACCCTGGATGGGGTGCTAATCCATCTTGACATACACACATTCACAGACTCATTCATGGATAATTTGGGAACGCTAATTAGCCTAAGCTGCATGTCTTTGGACTGTGGGAGGTAACCAGAGTACCTGGAGGAAACCCACCAAGCACGGGGAGAACGTGCAAACTCCACACACACAGATCCAAGGCGGGAATCGAACTCAGAACCTGGAGGTGCAATGTGACAGTGCTAACCAGTAAGCCACTGTTTAATTTCATGGAATCAATTATTATATCTATGCATGTTTTTGGGAGGCTGGAGGAGACCAGAGAACCCAGAGGAAACCCACATTGCACATGGAGAGAACATGCAAACCTTTCCGTAGACAGTAAGCCAAGCACAAATCCAGTATTTAACCCCAAGACCCTCAAGTTATGATTCGTCAGGGCTATCTATCCACTAGATCATACAGTACAAATGTGATTAGGGATATGTGAGTGAGGGTTCTGATCAAATACTACTGCAGATAAACAATCACTTTCTTGGTTTAAGTTTAGATTGGTGATCTCCCTGCAAATACCCACAATTGAACGCATAAGTAATGACCACTTCAATAGACTGGCATGTGGCCAGTGTTTTTAAACTAGGCTCCTGTAACCCTGACAAGGAGATATCAGCTCCTGAAGGTGACTGAACGAATTACCTAATGATGACAATATGGTTCAGAAAGAATATTGTCTTAGGGATTATCATTAAGAAAAGCTGAATGTCTAATGTAACAGATGGACACCTCTGGCATCGACTAAGTGAGAACACCTTGCTCCATTTGTAACCATCATTGGTTCAGCCAGCCAGAATAAAAAGCTTCCCATAACACACACAACTGCTAAATTAAATAGCCATCTGGGAAGTCGACCAAACTTCATGCTGATTCGGCTTGCTGGCATGTAGCCTCCAGATTAATCCGGGACCATCGCCACACCAGGGGAAGGGCTAGACTCCTTTGTAGAATCTAAACTCCTTTGGTTTAGATTCCACCCACTTCGGCTCTTGGGCTCAAATGTTTATTAGATCCAATAGGAGTCATCAAATCCAGCACAAGGATAGCACACTGGACACACACTAGTAATATAAAAGGTTTATTAGATCTGTTGGAGTGGGAAATACTACTACTCTGCCGTAGTACTCAAGGTTTGGTGATGACAGGTGATGTTATATGCTTTGGAACATGAGAACAGCAAACTGCAATGCATCCATAGAGAGCTAATTGCATCGCTTGTTTTTGTGTCACTTGATACTGTCTAGGCAAAACAATGGTGCAGCTGTTTGCAGCTGTCATGGACTATTGAGCTTTAATATACAGTCTATAACAAAAGCTATGCCCAGAACACTATGCATGAAGTGGGAATAAACCCTGGATTGGCAGACCTCTGGAAGGCACACACTAACGTCTACTGGCATGTTTTGAAGAACCCACATTGACATGGGAAGAACATGTAAGGTAGAATCACACATTGCCTGACTCTCAAAACACAATTCAGTGGCTGCAATTAAGGAATAAAATACAGGAAGTGTTATGAAAAATAATACATGACAAATTCTTGTGATGAAGGTTGGGCAAACTGGACTGTCATGTGAATTATTTTCATTTGTGTTTAATTTATTCCAACATAACAGGTTAGTTCTTGATATCGCATTCATCAGAGCAGCTACAAACAATCATTCTGTTGCCAGTCATGCTTTATTTTTTTATACAGATGATTTTTTTCTTTCTTTTAAAGTAAATAAGAGTTAATAAGGAAAAAAATGAGAAAAAAGTCAGCAGAAAGCACAAACTCTAATGACTGGCATGGATTAAAACTTACTGATTGGTAACACTCGCAGGCAAAGTATCATCAAGTTCAGCATATGAAAAATGTTATTTTGATGTTGTTAAACCTAGCGACAAAAAATAGTCATTAAAATAAAAAATTTAAAAAACCTGTGGTGTATTATTTAACCTATTTATTTGTCTGAGTTGGAAGGAGCGCACTGAGTAGTGGGCATGTATGTTTGTGTGTTGGACAATAAAGCATCCACTGGGAAGCAGGTTTAAAAATGTGCAAATAAAACATGCAAGTAGAGCCATCCCTGCCTCCAGTTCCTCAGTGACCAAGCCTGTTAAATTTGTGCCAAAATCTCGAGATCTTAAAGAAATCCTCTTCCATCAAGAAGCTCATTGAGACCATTGCCAGCTTCCATAACACCCACCACACGGAGGTCCTCTTGGCTGAGTGCAGAGCAAGTTATGCACCTCCACTCTGCTTCTAGCACAATTGGAGGATTGACATAGGCAAGTGCTCCCAGTGACTGCCACACCCCTGGGACCCCATCTTAACCTTGTGGAGATGGAGTCCCATAATGGGCCCCTGGCATTCATGGAGCTGTTTAAGTGGGTAGCCGAAACATGTGGCTGGCTAGAATCGCTGTGGATGGCCCACCTAGTGCTGCTTCTGGTTTGGACGCACATCTTGGTTGGCCAAAAACAGAACAGCAGCTCCAGTGTTTTCAAACACTGACAGTGAGCACAGCCACCTGTTCGCGTTCACCCAACAGCTCCTAAATGCCTGCTGTAAGTAGCTGCTGGGAATCCTGAGGAGATCATTGACCTCATAGTGCTGGAGCAATTTGTCACCCATCTTTCACAGGGGGTGGAACAGTGTGTCAAGTGCAACCAAGTAGCATGGCTTACCCCGGTGATCCAGCTGGCCTAAGAATCAAGTTACGGCTTGGTCAGGGGCAAGTAAGTTCCCCTTATCTTCTCTCTCACTCTCGCTCTCCACACTCCATGTCTTCTCCCATCCCTTTCCCCAAAGAACCCTTTGGAATTCCCCCGTGATTCTCAATGTGCCGCAAGCATGTTTGAGCAAGGATGTACCATCTGACACTGAGTACTCAAAAGGTTACATATCAGGCATTCAAGTAGTAATCAGACCTCCACTCTTCAAAGCCTGATTCAGTGTGGGACATTGGGGAATGCACAAGTGGTGAAGATGAGGTGTGTGCACAGGGATGTCCAAAGAAATCCACTCATTCCTGTCACCTTGGAATTCATGCGGGAAACACATATAATGGATGCAGCAGGTAATCAATTCCTCATTCATTAATGGCTCCTGGAATTAACATGATCTTGAATTGGACCCCAAAAGAGTCAATAAAGCCACTTGCATTAATCAAAATCCCCTCCGCAGAGAAAATTGGCAGGAGGAACACTCTTCTTGCAAAAATGCTCATGTGTTGCAAAAATAAAATTAATTACGCTCTTGATTTAAGAGCAAAAAACTCCACACACTGGGTCAATTAATACAGAAGAATTTGCTCTAGGCACAAGAATGTCAATCTTTGTTGTAGAGGGGGTTGCTTGACTATGATTTCATGCCAGAAAATAAAGTCCCCATTTTATTACCAACATTGAACTTGAAGTGACAAGATCCCTTTGAGGCCACATAGAAAGTCTCAGAAGCTGACTACGAGTTTACGTGAACAGAGAAGCAATTCACTCCAAATTTACTACATCAGCTGCCAAAAATCATGGAGAGAGGCAGTATTCATACCTCTAGCAATGGTACTTCCTAATAGGATGGAGCTGGGAACGGTCTGCAATATTTTAAGCCTTATGGAAAGAATGGCTTGTCCAGGACCCCAAAACCAAAAACAGTGTGGCAGTTCTGGAGGACTGGCTGGCTACTATAGAAGGTTTATATCTAAATCTTTGGACGACAACAGCCCAACACCCCTTTTTCTATTGACCTCAATAGAAAAAGGGCACCAAACCCAGTCCAGTGGACGGGGCTATGAGAATGGTTTTGGTCAAATAGGACGCCCACGCCATGACGGTTCGCATTCATAATTACAAGTGACTTTTATTTGACTCTAATGTAAACACATTTGTCCTCTGAAATGGCATGCATGCTCACATCATCTTTGCTCATAAAGACATGAGTTTGTGTGACCACTTATTTATTACAAACTGTGAATGCCAACCACTACATCTCCAGGCAAGCATCAGTGTTTTGAATTTAACTCAGGCACCTAGAGAAAGCCAGTGCAGAACGCAGAAAGGTGGGGAGGTGCAGAAGAACTTCCTCCATAACTGCTTGCAATGTTAGCACTATTAGTTAGTGTTAGTGTTTGCCTTATACCACCAGGGTCCCGGGTCCTGGTCTGATTCCCACCCTGGCGTCTGTATGCGTGGAGTTTGCATGTTCTCCCCGTGCTTGGTGGGTTTCCTCTGGGTGCTCCGGTTTCCTCCTACAGTCCAAAAAACATGCAGATTAGGCCAACTGTAGTGCCTGTAGTGTGCGAATGCGCATGTAAAGGTGACTGGAGGTCCTACCATAGTCTCATCGTCTATACCACTTTATCCTGTATACATGGTCACGGGGGCCTGGACGCTTAGTGCATGAGGCGGGGTACACCTTGGATGGGGTGCCAATCAATCAGAGGGCACACACACATACACAAACTCACATGCTCATTCAAGTGGCAAGTTGGGAAAGCCAAATGTGCATGTCTTTGGATTGTAGGAGGAAACCAGAGTACCCAGAGGAAACCCACCAAGCACGGGGAGAACATGCAAACTCCATGCACACAGACCTGAGGCGGGAATCGGGACCCAGACCCTGGAGGTGCATGGCGTCAGTGCTAACCTCTACGCCACTGGAGGTCCTATCATGGTCGTAAAATTCTTAATAAATACACTGGTCACCATTGGGTAACACGATGGACAGGTAGATTATCATTGTTATCATGATGTGAGCTTGATTATTATTATTGGGCTTAGGTTCTTGTTACGTGTCTACCGTGGCATAAGGCAAGCCTGGAGCTGAAGGCAGGGAGTTAAACAGGCGGACGAGTGATTTATTAGCGCACTGTAGCTAAACTGTAATCCGATTGTTCCCATTAGCCACGCCCTTTCGTTTCGACCACCCTACCGAGCACCCAGGACGCACGTGCGCGCGGCTCAGACAGCACGAGCACCCTGTTCCTCATTATATTAAACCCTTTGAAGTGTAATGATGATTATTTCATTCTAATTGATGATTAATTTCAGCCCTAGGTTTAACCCGTGACTGTTTTGTGAGTAATTTTCGCGTTGTCTTGACTAAGCCCTGCCCTTCCCTCAGTGTGAATCAGCGCACCGGCTTCCTGTGTTTGTGTTTTTCATGCACAATCTCTCTGCCACCTCAACATGGACTAAACCGTGTGTGCGCGCGCGAGTGTGTGCATGTGTGTTTCACTTGAACGGCACTGGAGTCAGCCGTTTTGCTTTCTCGTGGTGAGACCGGGCTAAGAGCAGATGTCCAGGTGGTTCAGAGTGAAGAAGAGGAGATATTGTATTTATTATTATTGAGAAGATGGCGAACGACTCTCCGGCTAAAAGTCTAGTCGATATAGACCTGTCGTCGTTAAGGGTGGGTGTTAAGAGTGTGCATTATTGTAAGCTCAAAACTGGTTGTTGTCTTGTTTTTTTTTTTTTGTATTGCATTGTTTTTGTGTGTGTATATGTTCGTATGTAAACCAAAACCACGCTGGTGTGTTGAAGTTCGGCTCTTGTTTTTCCTTTGTTTGAAAAACCCTGGCTTGTGTTTTGGAAATGAAGCCCCAAGAGCAACAGCTGCTTTTCTTGTTTATTTCAGCTACACTTTTTAATACTACTACGAATAATAATAATAATGTTTTTGAATGATGTTACACGTTTACATGGTTGTTTTATTTCTTCCTTTTTTTTCTTTCCTCCTTTAGGACCCTGCTGGGATCTTTGAGTTAGTGGAAGTGGTCGGAAATGGCACATATGGACAAGTATACAAGGTTAGATTCATGATTTAATATTGTTTAAGGATTGTTATAGACTATTGTTATGATGATGATTATTTAGCGTTTAAATGTGAGACGTTGCTGGTGTATATAAACCTGTTAGGGTGGAGTTACATTGAGGTTGTTGTGGACAAAAGGCGTGTTTGAATCAGTTTATTAGGCGACTTATCACGTCTAGTGTGACTTTGTAGCCTTTATTAGGAAGAATAAAAAGCTGACTTTCACCGCGGTTGCCGTTAACATATATGTCTCGCGCTGTCCACTTTGAACAATGTAACTCCCAGCGTCTGGCTTTGTCTTTTGTCTCTCCAGCTGGAGACATTCTCCTCCTCCTCCTTATTCTCACTCTCTTCTTTCTATCTCTCTCCTTTCCTACACACCCCTATATAACGCTCTCATGTCGAACCTTATTGCGTTTCGTTTACAATATCCACAACTTTTCTTTTGTGTTTGTTTGTGGGGGAAAAAAACGGCCAGTCTCTCCGTCTGTCTGTAACGTGCCGTGCACGCGCTCCGTCTCGCTCTGCTTGCGCGTGCATGCGAAAGTGACATCACTTCCGCTTTTACAATGAGCAAGGGAGGGGGGAAGAAAGGAAGTTTGTCCTAACGCCTTGGGTTCTTACCTTTTATTGTCCAATTTTATAAAGTAATTGTATTTAAATAATTTTATTAATACAGTTGTTTAAAAAATATATTTTTATTAAAAAAAAAATTGTATTTTAGGACTATAACTACTATACATGAGGGTAGAGTAAAACAACACAGGACACGTTGACGTCAAATTAAGGGAAACGTTTTCTTCTTCACATAAGGTCTGTGACGTCAAACTGGATTAGATGAGCTGCTACACTTTTAACACAGGTTTAAAATAATCCCAAGTAGACTAATGCACTAATCTGGGACATTGTTGGCTCAGTGGTAAAATAGGTTTCTTGCCTGCCATGCGGAAGGCCCGGGTTCGATTCCCAGCCAGTGCTTGGATGCAGTGCCGGTTCCCAAACCCGGATAAAATATGAGGGTTGCATCAGGAAGGTTCCATCACCACTACCACATTGTCTCAATGTTAAGACAAAAAAAAAAAAAAGCAGTTTGTCAGGTTTGCAAGAAACCAAATAAACGTAAACAGTCGTCTGTCCTGAACACATTCTCATGATGGAAAAGTTACTTGTGCGAAGCGATGACACCGGTGGACATTAAATAAACCTTCTCATTAAAGAAAGATTGACTGTTTCATGGGTTAAACATAATCTTCATAAAATAACACTGTTTATTGTTATTTAAACTGTATTGAATAAATGTAAAGTGCGTATGAATCGTATGATTGAATTCTTTCAACTATTTGCCCATTCTCATGAAAAACTTGTTGGGGGGGTGAAATATCGTTTATATCATTAATAAATATAATTTAAACCCTCAGCCATTAAAGCGATGCTTGTACACTTTGTGATTCTTTGAGGTAAAATCTAAGCAGAATACACCATTAACTTCCCATTACAGCTAGGATTAAAGTCAATGCTGTGCTGTTATACAAAGTTTGCGAAGCCCTTCCTACCAATCAGATTCAAGAATCAATTGGAGTAATAAATGTAATGGTACAAAATCTGCATTTATTCAAAATCTGCTTGGTATTCATTTAAAATTTTAATACTGTATAAATAAAAAAAAATCTAAAAATGTTAAGTTCCTGATTGCAAAATATTCTAGATGGTCTGAGTAAAATAATGAGCGTTCTGGTTGTTTTATTGAGTAATAGATAATAATAATAATTTTAATCATAGTCAACGTGACACTGCACAAGTTTAATTTTATTACTTGTCTTTCAGCCATATTAATAGTTTTATTATTTTTTTTATCAGTTAATTCCAGCTTTAATTATGCAAAGCATGCATAATAGTCCTGTGTAACCGCTTACAATTGCGGTCTGAATTCTTTTGTGTGTCCATGTGCACGTTCTGCTACACTGATGTAATACACTCATGCATATTCAGCAAACTACACAGAGCAAGTGTGTTCGTGACGCACTCATGTTCATTTTAGTGGTTTAAACAAGCCGACTGTACCCTCCCACATGTTCATTAGAGGTGACTCTGCTCTTTACGCTTGTTCGAGCATTATATTTTAGACCACTTGGTTTCGGTTGTGGAGTAACCTGGGAATTTTAGAAGCCGTTTGTAAAAAAAAAAAAACTAAAAACGTCGATGCCGGAACCGTGACGCTAAATGTGCCGTCTTTCCTGATTTTATACATAAACAGAAATTAAGGGTTAAGGTGTGCCAGGTTTCATGTTTAGACAACTAAATATAGGGGGAAAAAAACAAGCTTGTGAATATTTTCCTGAACGAAGTTTACATGCACACACATGGAGTACTGCTTAAAAATAAATTGCTCTCCATTATTCAGGTTTGTACAGAAAAAAACATGATGCTGCTCAACTTTCTAGGAAAATAATCAACCCAATCAAAGTCGGTTATGATTGAGCTTGATGTGATGTTACTGTAACGCTTCTCAAGCTGATTATTTCCAAAGTGTAAATTGGATTTTTCTTCCCTCTTAAATTTTAACTGAAAAAACAAAAAAACAAAAAAAAACAAATGACAACTCATCATTTTTGGTTAATTTATAACTGCTTTTCTTGTTGTGGAACATCAGTGAAAGTTGTTAGTGTCACGTGTGTCGTCCCTGTCTGGAAGCTCTCTGTAAGGCGTGTGCGTTTATCCCATGAGGAGCTCATAATGCGCTCGGTGTTTCCTCAGGAAAGTTTCGCTCAATGGCGCCCTTTTGCTTACCCGCCGTTGAATATTCAAACCTTTTGATACACTGCCGTACGACTTGCCCCGACTAAATGTCTTGTCTTTTACCTCCCCCCGCCCTTTCTTAACAGAGCGCGTGCTGCATGTAGAATCGCTCCGCTGTCCTATCGAGCCCTCCAATTGGCCGGTTTTGCTCGTCTTGTTTAGCAGGCTGACGAATGAGCAGGAACGCTGAAGGCAGCAGCTGTCGTCGTGTCACTAAGAGCTCTAACTGCTTTATTACAAAGGTGGTTTTGTTTGGCTTTCAGTGGGCTGTTTAAACGGCTTCTCTTTTCACACGGGGAATGAACGAACGTGTCGGTTGGAGACGAAAGCAGAGAGACACCACCCTAGTATTAGTACGACCCATGGCCTGTAAATTGAGAGCGCTTTTTTTTATTGTAGGATTTAGCCTTTTTTTTTTTTTTTTTAATGGTGAGTTACTATTGCAGGAAAGCCATGCTGTAATGCTGCATGCAAAAGTTTCTATACCCATAGGAAGGAAGGAAGGCACCGACATGAATTCTAGTGTGTTAGGATTCACACTTCATAATTACAACAGTTAATGGAAGCCTAGAAAGGTTGCAAACTCCTGCACAAAATCTCGGTGCATCGGTTCCATTCGTTCGCTCACAAAGCACCGATTCAGTTCTGAGCCTTGCCAAGGTGCCGACATGTATGCACGCCATTTTTCCCCACAACTTGGTCACTTGCCTGTTCCCACCCACCAGCCAGCTCTATCAGTTAGTGCCTGATATATACGACAGCTACCAACTGTGAAGGTTGAAGGTTAACACGTGCTTCCACCCCCTGAGACGCACAAAGCCAGCCATCCAAGTCTTTTTAAACGCGAAACGTTCCAAGGACGGCGCTGTCTGCCCTTTTCCACATACATAAACTTACAGATGAGCCTGATGGAAATCATTCCGATTAGAAATTCCAACTTCTAATCTCAAAGCTCAAAGCATTACATGAGAATATTTTTACATGAGAACTTTTTTTTTTTTTTGGACGTGTGTGTGAAGTGGTTCTTCCTGCTCTGAGGTGTTCCATCTTCCTGAAATATAAGTGAAAAAGAGGAAGCCGTATTTTACTCTTGGTTTGAGTTTGGGTAACACAACACCGTCTGTATTATGAACGGTTACAAGAATTCAGTCACGTCTTCGAGGGCGTCCGTGTCACTTCCTCAGCTACAGACCAAAGGGATGGAAGTCTTGACGTAAAGACGGGTAGGAGAGAGCTGTTCTCGCTGAGTTTACCGATCAGGAACGGAAGCGAAATGTCCTTTCCAGTGACTCCAAGTCACCTAATGTTACTCCACATGCGCAGAATGAATTTTAAATTTTTTTTTTCAGCAGGAGAAACAACCAGATCAGGTGATCACATGGTTAATATTTACCTGTTGAACGGATTATCAAAGGTTTCAAATCACCCGTCTGATTTCAGCTGGAAATCCATACACACCAGGCCAGATCAGGACCGACTGTTCATCATTTAATGATTATGTATTTGACCTTGGCTTCATGCCGGACTTCGATGTATTGAAACCAAAATCGAAAATTCTCTTTTTTCAGATAAATCAGCACTGTGCACCAAATGTGCACGAATTTGTCAGCAACCTGAATTAAGTGAAGAGGAACGGAGACAGGATGTGAAACATGCCTTCACTTCTGTCAGTGGTAACTTTTGCCTGGTCTTGTGAGCTCATAGGAAACAAACTCAGGACTGTGGTTCCTGGTGTTTGTGCTGCTTATTATTAAAGTGTTTGCTTTGATCTTTCCGTCCATCTGCAAAAAATAAAAACAGTCATCTTGTCCAGTGGAGAACGCTCACCCAGGATTAATTAACCAACGATGTGATGTAGGCGTGACGTTAACGTAGGCGTTCGGAATTTGCAGCGGACTGAGATTCATCAGCGCGAATTTGCAACTTTAAACAAAACAGCTCTTCCTTCCTTTCCTGGTGTTAAGTCATCCGTCCTTAGCCGAAGCTCCTATTTCCTTTGTGATTCACCACTCGGCCTGTTTGTCACCTGACCCTTTTTTTTTTTTTTTTTTTGGTGCCACAGCAGCGCATGATTGCACAGACCCTGACCATATCTGATCAACTGACAGTCCTGACAAACTCACCGGTGTCTAGGAACAAATCACACGTCGAGACAAGAAGCCACAGCCTGCGTGTAATTGTCTGGCCGCAATCAAGAACCTCGGGTGTAGCGCGTATCCGATGTCTTCCTCTACAGACGATGTAATGTTTAAACACGGTATTTATTTCGCGACAGCAGTGCAATCAAAGCCATGCGGTGTCGCGTCCGACTGCATTCTTCCACTTCCTTTTCTCATCAAACCTGTTTCTGTATACGACTCTTTTTTTTTGTTTTTTTGTTTTTTTTCTCATGTTATTGTTGCGTCCAGTTATATAACTGGAACGATTATAAAATTAATTTACAAATTTTAGACAATTTTTTTCCTAGTTTTTTTTCCCTGTAGACTCACTGAGAATAAAGAGGAAGAAGTGATACGAGATGTAACCTTTTGTCGTAAAGCTAGCTTAAAGGTATATAATCGATTCTGTTTGACTCTGCCTTGCCGGCAGAACGTTCGTACAGTTATCTACACTTGGGCTTTGTGTTGTTAGGAAAAAGAACTAATGGCGTGTGGAAATAAGAAGCTTAATTTTTTTCGAACAGTAGCCGTAAAAGGCTTTACCGATGCCGTCTTAATGCCTTGTAGAGCACGAGCAGAGCTTCGCGGAATCCGTTTGAGGTTTTTATCGCTTTTCCTGTCGCTGTGCCAGCTGGCATTCAAGAATGGAAATCCTCAGGTGGCCGCCTTACTAAAACCGCCCCAAACTACAGAAAAGACACTAAATTCTTGAGATGCGGCGTGCACGAGAGCGAGCAAGGAACAAATTTCCCCACGTTACAGCCATATATAGTCAAACTAGTTTTCCCCTCCAGCTCTTCGGACTCCAGTTTGCATCATTTGTCGGATCCCAGCTGGGCCTTTTTCTTTTATAGTTGTTCATTAAATCTCATAAGACCACTTATCTATTCCTCGGGGTTAGTGGCGGGTCTTACTTTGACCTCGGAGCTCACCTTACCGCCATATCTGCTCTGCTGTTGCATTCGAATGAATGAAACTGTAACTCTGGTTGTAAGGACAATGCCAGAGGTGGGATGGTTTTCCACGATGCGTAATTACTCCGAGGCGCCTTAAATAGCTCGACCTATTTATGCTCAGTCTAGGGAATGCCCAACAGAGGGCAAGAATTCTGCCATCAACCAGTTGCACCTCCTGTCACGGTGCCATGTTTCACTGCCAGCATCCAGGGTCACACAGAGTACACACACACATATATACACACATACACACACACACACACACAAACAATCTGTCCACTTCAGGACTCCTTGACTTGCTTCAGGGAAAGCAAATATTGTTGGTTGACATTTTTTACAGAAACAAGGTTTTGTGCCATGTGTGAATGTGAGAAGGTTCTGCAGTCGTTTTTTGGATTTCCTCCTGACTCTTATTGTACCAAGAATCATGAGTTTGTGTGTTTTTATGCAGTAACAGTCCAGTGTTTTACAAAAACTGATCAAATATAATTAAGCAAAGAAGTTAGTACAGCAAGAAAAAAAGGTAGGACGCTGATTCCGCCGCCAGGACAGCGAGACGATGCTCACTTTTCTTGTTCCTGTGATGGATCTTGTGTCCAGTCTTGTCATGGTAGAGGTTCAAAGGGAGCGTCTGCAGAGCAGAGCTATGTATTGTATACAGCGCTCAGACATTTCATCCCATTTTTTTTTTTTAGTTTTTCCTACCCATGTTTTTCTTCCCTATTATTACACACCATTTCAGAATCCCTCCTAAAGGCCCCTTGTGCGGTTTCTGTTCAGATGTAACCACTGGATCTCGACAAAGACAAAACATGCTGCTTCCGCTACTACTTTTCATCAGCTCCTCTAGCACCGATTCATGTTTGTGAGTAAATTTTGGCGCTGGCTCACGGTTCAGTCTGTGTAGCAAACCCATTTGGCTACTGTTTACTTGTTTTGGTCTCATGGTAACTAGCGAACAAGGCCCTGTTTTCTGCTATATTTGGCTACTGCTGTGCAGGAGGAGGCAAGTCATATGCCAGTTTATGATCAAGAGAAAACGCCTAATTCTTTTTTCCACGTCAGTCCAGTGCTAGCTTTGGTGGTCTGCTGTGGGGCTCATGAGATACTTTTAAAGATGGGGTGAAAATCGATTCAGTCATGCATCACGGTTCTTTTGTTTGGCAATTTATGTATGACGGATTGCGAAATGCCTGTGCAGCATCCTGTGGTAGGAGCTAACTATTTGCTTTAAAAGTTTACTTATTTTCAGAATTTGTTGTAATTCTGTCTGTTCAGTCAGGATATTTATAAAATCCAGCATCCCAACACAAATCGAATCAGCACCTCGATACCGTGATAATGTCATATGCATCGCATCACTATGAGACACGGTGTCTAAACTTCTCCCATGTTATTCTACCATGGCAGCCATTTTCAAGCATGGCGGAATTAAGATGGCCAGCTCCTCTTCAATGCCTCAGCGAATAAAAATAACCCACTGAACATTTTAGCCACGTCCAGGACTTCACAACATGGATTACTCCAGAGATGTGATGCAAAAGCCAGATAGTCAAAGCACTCGAGACCGTCATAATCCATTTGATCCACATGAGTGATTCTGTTTTCCCAGTGGGTACTATAACTGGCCATCAGCTCGGTATTAAGTGCATTACAACTACTATCAAGGCAAGATGGATGACAAAACGGCTAATCTCCCGCGCGAAGTAGCAATCATCCAAAAAACGCAGGCTTTTGTCCTAGGATAATTTTATTAGGATATCACGATGGATAATGCAACCACTTTTTTGACAAGTATGACAGGCCACGGAAAGACAAAACCATTAAACGTAAGAAACAAATTCAATAGATCGGTTTCACAGGAGACCTGAAGCTTTCAAAGATATTGGCAATTATGTGTGGTCTACACTGGCTCTTGATATTGACCGCCGTATAAGACGGTTAGGCCATCTGCAGCCATTTTTAATCCAGAGATTACGTATCCAAGCTGTTTTGTATTAATGTATGAATGTGCTATACTGTAACTCCTGTATTAATAAAACATACTGTCGGTTCTAAAAGAAGAAGCAGTCCGCGATGGCTCTAAATCTGGGTATGTACTAGTTATGCACAGCTCCGTACAGACGTCTATATGCCTCCTGCGAGATCCGCTCAAGTGGCCCAACTTAACAACCTTAATGACTCGTCTGCTGAGCCGTGAGGGATGATGCAATCGGCTGCAAGCTCGCGTGGATGGCACCTGCTGTCTGCCCTGCGCTTCCCCACCGAGAAATATTCCCCATCCTCCGAAGTGCATTTGAATAATAATATTTTGTCCAGGATTCTGTTCGTTCGCTGAGTTTATATTAATATTCTAACCTGTTTAAAAAAATGAGACCAATTGAAAACCCCCCCCCCCCCTTTTTTTTTTCTTCTTCTTCCCCCTATTCTCTGACTCTTCTTTTCTTCATGAGAGCACTCCCTAATATACTCATTGAACTGGGGGGGAAAAACACAATCCAAATTGCATTTCTAATCAGAGCTGCTGCAGAAGCACAGCTTGGAGTCCGCCTGCGGCGTTCAACTGGCTGTGGATGAACACATCCTCTTAGTGCAAGCTGTCTAATGCTGTCTAATACCAAGCAAGGCCATATGGACCCACAGTGAGTCCCAGTAAGGGGTTCACCTGACTCTGAGAGTGATGAGACACTTCAGGAAGGAGAAACAGCGACTCTGCGTCCCCTTTTAAACCGTTTAACAGGCTGATAATCGATCATCAAGTGGTAATTCAATTCACGGTTACACACTTTTTTTTTTTTTTAAGTGGAATTTGTTTCAGATATTCAAGGTGTGTTGTTTTTCCTTCTACTTATGCGTAGGAGGACAAATCATAAAATGAATCGTTGGAAGCAAACAAGTGGCCGGATCCTTCTTTGGTCGTAAGATGCGTTTACATGGAGCAGAATAAAACATTTTCCATGTTAACTCCTCGATCCAAACATTCTGACCCGAATGGGATGAAGTCACTATTTTACCCAGTGGTTTGACTTTGCTTGCTTTCCTATAAATCTAATGCACATGATTACTTCCAATTAGGAAGCAAGTTTACTCTAGCATTGACACTACACAAAGGTGGTAGGGTCATTAGTGATGATACTACTGAAACCAGGGCCTGTGTTCACAAAGCTTCTTAGAATTCTTTGAGAGCTCCTATCTTAGCCTAAAAAGTCCTAGCTGGGAGTCCTAGACTAAAAGTGATTTAGGAAACGTCTTAGAGCAACTCTGAGTAAGGAAAGTA
>JAQMYL010000010.1:13940506-13951307 GCA_030014365.1 Clarias pachynema | reverse complement strand
GCAAGTTTACTCTAGCATTGACACTACACAAAGGTGGTAGGGTCATTAGTGATGATACTACTGAAACCAGGGCCTGTATTCACAAAGCTTCTTAGAATTCTTTGAGAGAATTCCTATCTTAGCCTAAAAAGTCCTAGCTGGGAGTCCTAGACTAAAAGTGATTTAGGAAACGTCTTCGAGCAACTCTGAGTAAGGAAAGTAAAAAAACCTTTCTTAGTGAGGAGGTGTGGTTGACCCCGTTGCTAAGGACGATGCAGCAATTCAAGGACTGTGATTGGTTGATTAAAAAATAACCTCTGACCTCTGTTTTACTTTTAGCTTTTCGTTCAGTATTTGAAGAATATTTCTTCTTTTCACCATTTTGTCCTCTGCTGTAGAAACTCTTAAGCCTCTTAAAAGTCCTCCCCTCTACTCTTTTAAACAATTTTTACTTGGGAGCTGTTTTTAGGGCTAAGATATTTTGTGAATCATTTTTATCTTTACTAAGATTTCGTCCCAAGTTTAAGGGGAAATTCTAAGGAAATATATTAATTCTAAGAGTTTTCTTAGAATTTCGTCATTAGGAGCAACGTTTAGGCTTAAGAAGCTTTGTGCATACGGGCCCTGGTGTTTATCAAATCAGATCTCGTAGCACCTGTGTGGTCGTGTTGTGACTCGGGACCGTTCCACTTGACCGTGAAGACAAGGACAAGTCCTGGACTCGGCTGATGCACGCAGCTGTTCTTTTATGATTTGTGACTGCAGTCGCTCAATAGTTCCTCCAAACAGTTTTGTTACCTGAGCCTCCAGTAACGAAAGTGGACTTCATATCAACTTGAACACGTCTCCTGTTAAACTGTTGAACTTCCAGCCTCCTCTGGCACACAGCAGGGATTGATCTTCAGTCATACTAACTGATACAACTCAAATGAGGATGGGTTCCCTGTTGAGTCTGGTTCTTCTCAAGGTTTCTTCCACTTGCCATCTCCTTGCCACCGTCGCCCTCGGTTCGCTCGTCAGGGACGATCTGATCATTATGATTCATACATTTTTCCTCACACTCCTTTCCATTCTCTAAAACCATTGTTAAAAGTGCTATATAAATGAAACCGACTTGAAAGGAATTGAAAAGTTGTATGCTAATCTTGAATAAGCGACATACTATACCGGAGGCTCGCGCATGGCAGCCATATGGCTGTGGCCAAGTCGTCTATTTTTATCATTCTGTGGTTTTTGATGATTGCCATGACTCGACGTCGCGAGACTTCTCTTTAAACTCCGCATTCTTTAATTGCAGACTCGGCTATTTTCAAGCTGCCTTTATAAACGCGCGACACCATTTTAAGGAATACATCCAGCGTGTATACAAGGCCGCCTGTTTTAACATCTGTGGCGTCTCCGTACTGGGTGTGCGTTTGTACGTTTGTTGCGATTCAAACTAAGGCAGTGAAACCCAGGGTTACAGTTTCACCCGCAGTTCCTACATCCGTATTTTAAAAACCTGGTTTCGCATGTTTTTATTTATTTATTATTTTTTTTACTTATTTGTAGACTAGTATTAGAGCAACCAGGAGTGCAAGTGTAAAGATGACTTTGGACGAGTCAACAAGTTGTTTTGCTCGAGTTTTTTTTTTTGTTGTATTTAAGTCATGTGGCCAGCGCTTCGAGGTAACAGCCCTCACTGTGGTTGATGCTATATTTAGCTCAATGGAAACTGAATTGTGGGTTAGTGTGCTAGTGGGAGTGGTGGGGCACAAGAACATTTTTCTTTTGCTCAGCTTGCTTTTTAACTAATTAAGGCCATTTTTGGCTATTTGTTCCAGCCAGTGAGGTTTAAAAACCAGTCTGAAAACCTCGACAGAACTCAATCGTGGACGTTTTTGCCTGTGTGACAGATCATGCACTATAAATCATTCCCCCTCCCTATTTATTATTATTATTTTTTTCTTTTTCTTCCAACATTCTTCTGTTGAAGCAATAAACGAGTGGCTTCATTGTGTTGAAACTTGGATGGTGACAGAATCAGGTTAAATGCTAGGGGTTAATCCCCCCCCCCCCCTCCATGTTCTCCTGGGTAAAATTGCTGGGTGTTGAATGTGTCACCCTTTCAGCTGGTAGCCAAGTGTCACACACTGACCGAAGCATTATCAGACGCCGCTTTTATTTTCTTCTCTTTTTTTTTTTCCCCTTTCTGGCCGGATGCCAATGTGGTCCTGACGACGGAATGGAAAAACTGAACAAAAGCAATGAGGTGCTGAGGCAGTAGGAAGGGGGGCGTCTCGTCTAACCCCTTCAATAGTTGCTAAGCTCCCCAAACATAAATTCATGCGTCTGTAGTCACCTAGCCATGTCTCGCTTGTCCTTGTCTTTTGACTGTGTTGTATTTTTGCCCTCAAATCACACTTTTCTAGTTGTCACCCTCACTAAATAGAGGCTCTCGCTCATGAGCCCCCCAGCAAGTCCAAAAGCCCCGATCTCTGTTCTTAAAATCACGTTTTTCTCCACTGGGTGAATAATTGCACTCTTGCACTTCCCATAAGTGGGGATCTTTTTATTACTGCTTGCTATGAATATGATACACCCCCCTCCCCACTCAGTGCACAGTTTGTGTTTAGTTTAATCCCAGACTCTTTGAAGACAGTGACCAAAAAAAAGAAAGTTTCAAATTCGCTACAGTTACAATGTCACGGATGGCTGTTAGCAAAACCAAAGGGTCCTGTAATCACTTTACAGGGTGGATGTTATTTCGAGCTAAATGATGGCGTGTTAGCGGTGCTCCCATCGTCATGCACGCTTAACACGCAAGATTACGATGTTAACCATAACGCCATGCTAGCTGAACATGCCACAATCATGTAGTGGACAAAACGGCACATCAGGAGTTAAAAGTACTAAATGATGTCGTCTTGTTGCCCAAATCAACTCCACCATTGGCTTGCATTGCATTTAATCTGGGGAACGGATTATGGCTAGAACTTCTATTTTATGTACTACTCTCACTTGGGTCAGTGAACACTCGTAGGAAAGCTCTTCTGCATGCATGAGCACAAACTCGCCCATGATTGGCTAGAGTCACTTGTCTCAGGGTGACGGAACACATTTTGCTCTCCCATCCGCTTTGCTCTCTTGGACTCCTGAATTTTTTTTTTTTACTGCTGAAGCGTTCCCCAGGACTGTGGTTGACTTGTAGGCAAAGCCAAACTTTGCCTTCCTCGGTAAAAGATGCAAACTAAAGGTCGAAAAGATGAACCACTGACAGTAATACCACAGTGAAAAGCAAAGTTACTGTTTATTCAACCAAGCGGGAACCATAACTGCTAGTCAAATGAAGGCCAAGATCAACTGATCAGCAGGTGGAATCAGATGTGACTCCTGCACAGGTCTAATGAAAACGTGTAGGCATGGATTAAATCCGTCACTCCTGCTGTAAGACAAGATGTTGGCCACGGTTCCTATTCCTCAGTTATTTGAGCTACATGGCTGAGGGATGTTGCCAATTTACAAACGAAGCAGCTGCCACAGTGTGAATTTGCGTCATAGCTTCACCCATAACAATAAATCCTAATTAACCCATCAGTCAGTATAATTGGTTTGCATTGATGAAAAGCACTTTGGGTAAAACGATAGTTTGCGCCTTCGCTGTTGAGCCTTAATTTTTGATGCCGTTGCACATTTTTGTACGCACTTATTTTTCCAGATGTTATGTTACCCCAATTATGATGGTTAAAAAATTAAACACTTAAACTTGAGAGAAAAGTGGATTGTTGCTGTAATAGCCTGTAGTCGATCAGGAAACATCATAGTGCAAGATACTGTAAATTCATACAGTAAAATGAAATGCTTATATTTGCATATTATTTAATCTTATTCAGACTTTCTCATATGCACACTAATTATTTGTATTTTTGCTCAGTCAAAAATCACACTGACACAATCCCCCTATGCAGTGCTCAAACCCCTCCCATTCTGATAAAAACCAGGGAAAATATCTTTCCTAGAGCTCATACTGTAACGACGCTTTGTACGAACATACTTTCCTTCACTAAAAGTACCTATTCTTTATTACGAAGATAAGTATTCCAGTTATTCAGTTTTTTTAATTTTTTTCCCTTTATAGTTGTTCTAAGAAAGAAGTACATCCTTTCTATTAGCAGTTGTGGATGAAGAAAATTGCATGTTTCCACGTAAAAGTGAAATCATCATTCTTTATATCATCAGGCCATTAATTTAATGCTGCAATATTTTATTATTAGATTTCATTTAAACATTGGACAGAATGTATTCATTTCTACATGAATAAAAAAAATCTTCGTGCTGTTTGAGCTGTATAAATAAGGAATGGAAATCAAGATTAGATCTGTCTAATTTGATCTGAAAAATGATCAGATCCATGGGAAAAAAAAAAAAAAAACGTGATCCAACCCAAAGGAGGAGTTTTATGATTTGTTGCATCCCTGAATGCAGGTATTTATTGTGTTTTCGCTATTTTCATTGACAAAGAGTGAGATTTAACCGAATTTGTTTTCTCTATTCCTTTTGGTCTACACTTTATTCTACACTTTTTTTTATTATTATTTTTTTAAACCCTTAGATCTCTCGATTGTAATCCCAGCATTAATAATGATGACGTATAAATAAATGCACACACAAGTCCTTCCACCGGATTCACAGACTCCGACACGGACACCACTACACAGCGTGTTCATACTTCTACAGACTTGAGGCTTCGCAAGATTTTTTGCCCCGCAGCCTGAGGGCAGAGTTCATCTCCATGGGCTGCTTATACAGCAGATTCCCAACATCAAAGACTCCGGATTCCTGGAATCCTCTTTATCCAAGTGGCTGAAGAATGTGGCTGTTGGAAACAAAGCAGGATTCTGACTTTTTTTTGCATTTCAGTCCAACTCAATGAAAAGCTACTTGGTGATGGCCTTTATAAAAAAAAAAAAAAAAAAAACGGACAATAAACACGATGTCGTTCTTCTTCTAAGTCAGTTTGCATCTGTTGTCTTTTTTTAAGCCACTCACTCACGCGCACACACACACTCGCACATACATACAGATATTTTTTTTTTTACCACCGGAGCAGTACAGTACATATCGTGTTATGGTGCCGCTGCCGAGGGTGTAATAATACGGCAAAGCGAAATAAAATTACCGCCGTTTTATCAAATGAGGAACCAGAAAGTGTAATCTGGTCAGCCGGCGTGATAAACGCAGTCCTGATGAAAAGGGTGAAAATTGAGATTTAATAAGTTTTCACCATGGAGAGGGAAAAAAAACGTGCAGTGGTTTATTTTATTTTATTTATTTAATTTTTTTTCTTCTGTATCCATCTAGTTCTGGCTTTAGGTGTTCTCTAATCGCTCTCTGGATTGCCAAACAATCTTTCTGCCGGTTTCTTCCGAGTCGGCCACACACACACACACACACACACACACACACACACACACACACACACACACACACACACACACACACACCAGACCTAATGCCGCTGTGCGGTCGGGAGACGTTTTAGCACCGCGGCGATTCCTCCGGACCGCTTCGAGCTGCAGCATTACTCGATCAATATCCGCACCATTACTGCCCAGCGCTTACGACAGTCCTGTAGACGGCTGCTGATTGCTTGGCTTGTCTTCCTAATGCCTGTTCCTGCTTTCTCTTTCACTTCACTGTTTCACCATGCACTTTGCAGGTGTGTGTGTGTGTGTGTGTGTTGTTGCGTGTGAGAGCGAAGCTAAGATGGAAAAAGAACATTTGTTAAATCAGGGGTGTCGTCCAGGCTCGGTTTACTCGCAATCTGCAGCCACTTTACTCTGGCAGGCACTCTGTTAGGGTTTTTTTTTTAATTTTTTTGTTTTTTGAAGGATTGCTTGGACGCAGCTTCGGTTGAGAACCGTTAAGGACCTCACATGACCTGTAGTGCTCTTTTATAAATGCAGTCTTTTATATGTAAGACACATTAGCGTATATCATCACAGACGCCAGGATTGAACATGGGATCGTTTATAGCGGATATGATGTCATTCACCACCTCAGCCGTCTGGTTAACACGGTTATTGTGTTGTTTTTGTTTTTTGATATAGAATTTGCATCAACCCAAATAAACAGACGTTCTTACCCGTCTGTCTAGCCAGCACACACACACACACACACACACACACACACACACACACACACACACACACACACACCTACCTCTGACTTATTAATGCATTTGACTTCACTTGGAAAAATACTCCACCCCTTTCTCCAGGAGTCAAAAGGCATTATGGGTAACGTAGGAATCAGGGTCATTTTATCCTGAAATATTAAATTGAATTTATTTCCGTTGTTCCTCCGTCATGCGTCAGCCATTTTGGACTCAGAGTGTTCAGAGTTTAGCAGATTTTTAAGAATGATGCACTACAACTCATCAGATTGTCCACTTGTGCACCGAGAGTACGTGACCCGAGAGACAGCCTCTAACTCGACTCTTCGGGGCAGGTGAACGAGCAGCTGTGTTCCCTGCCGTCGCAGCAAAGCCGAGACCCCGTTCACCCCGCGCAGTGTGACGGACTCGACCCTGACACTACACGATCTGTCTGTGAACAAATGCTCCCGAGCGGTTCATCTCGCTGATTTTTCCAGAACTGCTTCATGTTTCTCAGGAGTCGGAGACGCAGATCAACAAAGGAATCCGAGAGCACGGGTGTAGCGAGACCAGACGTCTGTGCAAACTACACACCAAAACAAAATTAAACATGCAGTCATGTGGGGCGTGCTTCTAATTGCCTACACAATGAACTCAGCCGAGACTATCATCAAGGATTTGATTTGTGTGCTGTAACCTTCACATATGCAAAACTCGTCAGCACACACAATTAAATCTTGATCCGACCCAGACGCGGGAAGTGGCACGAACATGTCGATATCTTTTGCGTTCGGACATCCGAGCCGCTAAACCGAAATGCAGAATAGCCACCCGAGCCATATTATGACAGCAGCAGATGATTTATTCAGGATATTTGGCTCGAATGAACGGAAAAATAACACAACACCAGACTGACACCGGCTCTGCTTTTCTTAGCGTTTAGGTGATTTCGTGACTTGTGAAACATTTACATTTCCCGTCACCATACGTTAGAGGATTCTCCTCCCAGCGTCAGTGTTATGCAGATTTTTGATTCCTTGAAAACGATTTTTATTATTTATTTATTTATTAAATTTTTTAAAAACCTACTCGACACAGTTTAAAGGCCGTCTGGTCGTCATTGCATCCGTGATTACTCATCAGTAAATGTTTTTAAAATGTGACACTAGGGCGGGACCATTTCTGACTAAGATGTGCATCATGATTTTTGAACATAATGTTAACTATAATAATTAAAAATAACCAATAAATAGCATCTGTTTTTTGAACTGTTAATTTAAATCATTATTCTCATTATTTTTATCAGTATAAGGTAAATGTCACTTATAGATTGAAATGAAATGCGTAGTTTACAGTGTAGAATTTATTGTTGTGAAAAGTTTAACTTCAACAATCTTAACTGATGGTATACTTCTCTGTAGCTTTCAATCTGTTCTCAGAGTCTTTGTGTACCAGCTAGAATCAACACGTCAGGTTTAATGAGCAATTATGGTACGTTTTATTCCAGTTCGAGCTGCACTGATGACTCTCTGTTCAGACAGTAGTATGTAGTATGTAGTTTTTTTTTTTTTTTTGTGTGTGTGCGCGGATGTGCATGCATGAGACGTTTACGTTATTTTGAACGCAAGAACAAGAAAACATCAAAGCATCAGAAGGAGCAACAAGTTGTTAAGGTTCCTGCCTCCAGTTTCTGATTGGCTGGTTCTGTTCCTCCTCTAGACTCTGATTGGCTAGAATTGAGCGAGCGAGCATTGAAGATGCGCGAACGCTGTAAATGAGGAAGTGAGATGAGATAAGTGATGGAGTTATATGACTGGATCATTCGCTAACCTTTTGCCCAATTGGTGAATTAATAGTGTTTTATGTGACGCAGTACGAGTGTGACTAATGGAACAACCTGGGATTGTTGTCGAGTAAATAAGCGAAGATGTGAATGCAGCGTGATCTAAACGCAGGGTGGAGGCAAGTGAATTACTGTCACGAATTGAGAAATGAGCTCGGATGTAGGAATGAGGAGGAAATTAATAAGGAGGTTGATGTATTTTATTTAAAAGTTTTTCCCCGTTTAATCATGTAGCTCTACATGACACACTTAAGGTTTTTATTTATTTATTTTCCTTCCTTGATTGCGTTGCACATGGAAGTGAAATCCTGAGGAAATTTTTGTCAAGAGCTTGCGGTGTCTCATAGTTCGGTTCTGATGTAGTCAGAAGTGGTGCAGGTCGTAGTATCGCCGCTTTGAATCGCACTCGTGTCTCGTGGTGCTTGGCTCTTTCTACCGCCACTGCTCGTCTGTTTAGTGTTCAGGAGGGTGGAGGAACATGTACGAGTGTAGGAATGTGTGGATATACAGTATAGAAGCATGCCTGTTTAACTTGGTGTGTGTGTGTGTGTGTGTGAATGTAGATTCTGGCTGCTTCCCAGAGGTTCCTCAAGCACAGGCCCCTGCAGCCGTTCTCATGCTGGTTTCCCTCCGTTTGGCAAATTGCTTATTAGCAGCTTTGTAATCGATATTTCGCTCGCACAGCGTGATATCACATCGTTCACGCAGATCATAATAAATGTAGTGGGAACATCAGACAGATCTGATGGAAACTCGCACTTTTTAATTAGTCGAGCTTTGAGATGTAAGCAATTATGCAGTTTAATGTTTTTTTTTTTTTTTTTTTTTTTTTTGGTCTGCTCAATTAATAGAATCGATTCAGTTCAGTTATTGTAATTCAGTTTATTGAAACGGTTTGCACATTTTTTATACTACTGGAGTGTGGAGCGAAAGATGGGCAGCTAGACAAGTTACACAGCAAGTTTTATTTAATAATTTTTAAAAATACTTTAACTACTTATTTAAATACTTTAAACATTGGTGCTAATAAATCAGATTGAAAATCGGATAGAATTGAGGGTCCGTCTACCATCCTGCATTACACTGGACTTGTTCATAGTTCAATTGATTCCAAAGTGAAATAACCTTTCTTTAGTTGTTTTAGATGCATTTAACAACCCAGTGATTTTTAGTATCTATTATTAAGTCCAAGTAAAAGTTTGAAGGGCGTTGTTTTTTTTTTTTTTTTTTTTTTTTTGCCAATATGTAAAACAATAAATCTTTGTATTCGCTCCATGTGACCGTTTTACAGAACGAGTTCCTCTTGTTTCCAAGGCCAGCTGGGTTCACATCTGGCTTATTTGAAGTTATATGTCTGTTCTAACTGTATCGCGGATAAAGCTTTAGCTGGAGTACTCGCTAAGACTTTGAAAGATGAGCGCACGCCAGATGAGCTGAAGCTCGAATGGCTTTAAAGTGAGTCCACCAAAGCACATGCACTAATGCTTAGACCTACAATGTTGATTACTATTGCTCTTTTACTATTCCTACATGACACACTATCTCGTATTCCACTCCCTTTATTTCAGATAGCGTTAACCAATCATCTCGATTCATGCGTACGCTATTCTCGCTCGTTCTCATTTCCTCCCTGCCGCCCTGATTCTCATCACTTCCTGTTTGAGAGGCGGCTCTTTAGCCATCCTTCCTGCACCATTATCTCTCCCGTACAGCTTCGTTCCAGAATTATCGCATCTCGTAAATTGCGCAGGCTCAGTGTTATGAGACGGAGGAAACTGAACACCCAATACCCCCCACCCCCCCAATTCTCCCCCGGCAACCCCTCTTGGTTGCACCTGTGTGAACCCTGACCCCATCAAAGGCTCGCTTTCAGGGTCACCTTGAAATCGATAACGTTCGCCGTGTTAATGGTCACATTTAACATCAAAGCCGAGGAGATTTGACTTCAGTTTTTAGCCAGCGTGGTGTTACTTCGGGCTGCGTATCCATTTTTTTTCCGTATCTAGTTGAGGACTAATCATCGTGTCTGCCGTCCTCGGGGTCAGGCTTCTGTGCAACGTTCATTAATTAAAGCGATGGATTTGTGGTCTGCTTTGAATATCCTCTCTCCTTCCTCATATGGGAAGAAACCTTTGCTTTAGATTGGTGTTGCTTCTCCAAGGGTGATGAAATCACTTGAAAATCAGGGTTCGAGAGTTAGTATTGGATGCTGCAACTGGGATTTTTTTTTTCCTCCAGAGAATCATTAGGATTTCACAGCTATTCTTTCTTTAGCTCTCAATCATTTTCTATGCCGCTTATCCTGTTTAGGGTCGCAGGAGGCCTGGAGGCTATTGCAGGAGACTCGGGCATTAGATGAGCACAGGGTGCCAATCTATTGCGATCTAAGGCACAAGCGTACACCTTCACACTACGGGCAATTCAGAAATGACAAATGGCTTACTATGCATGTTTTTGGGCTTTGGGAGGAAACCAATCAAGCACAGAGAGAACATGAGAAACTCTACACATACACACACTGACACTGGAATTAAACCTTCGACCCTGTAGGTGCAAGGCCAGTGTGATAACAACTACGCCACCATGATGCCGGCTCGCTTTCACTCACTTTAACATAACATTTCCTTGAGTGTGTGTGTATGTGTATGTGTGTGTGTGTGTGTGTGTGTGTGTGTGTGTGTGTGTGTATATATATATATATATATATATATATATATGTATATATATATGTATATATATGTGTATATATATATGTATATATATATTAGGGCCGGGACTCGATTAAAAAAAAATAATCTAATTAATTAGAGGCTTTGTAATTAATTAATCGAAATTAATCGCAT
>JAQMYL010000010.1:13897521-13925685 GCA_030014365.1 Clarias pachynema | reverse complement strand
GTTCTAATAACTGGAAGATTCCCTTAAAAAAAAAAAAGTAAAACACTTGAGGACCTTTTGCATCGGCCCATATTACACCAGTCCATCATGATTATTGTTCTCTACACGACACACCCCAAGTGATTTATTCTTTACTTGTTGTGTGTAACTGCAGCTGGTGATGGAATTCTGTGGCGCTGGATCAATCACAGACTTGGTGAAGAACACAAAGAACGGCCTGAAGGAAGACTGGATCGCCTACATTTCACGGGAGATCCTCCGAGTAAGCAGAGTTAACCGCTCCTTATCGAAATTTCCTTTTCACTCACCAGTGCAACACACATTATAAACAGTGCAGAATATGAAAATGGGATAGTGCTGTGTGGGTATAGTGCTTAAATGCATTTTAAATCTTAACATTATTTAAATCTTAACAATTTCTTATTTCTCAAAGTCTTTCCAAATCTTTCATGTTTCTTCAAGATGTCAAGTTGTATTTATTTATTATAATTTTTTATAATTTTGATTATTAATTATTATTTGTAGACATATATTTATTTCATCCCTGAATTGCAAGTAGTTTCCAGCCTCCTTGTATTCACTATTTTAAATCTGAACCAACCTTCTAGTCCTCGTGCATTTTTTTTGTGCATTAATCCGCCAGTTAGGACTCGATTCTGCAATGTGTTTCCTCATTACTTTGTGTGTCCAGGGTCTTGCCCATTTACACGCGCACCACGTCATCCACCGTGACATCAAAGGCCAAAACGTCCTTCTAACCGAGAACGCCGAGGTCAAACTAGGTGAGTGAAGCCAATGAAGCAAATGTGCGTAATTAAAGCAGACATTCCTCTCCGCACAACTCATTTGCAGCTCATTCCAGTGTGTGTGTCTGCTCCAGCTTATTCCTTTTGATCTTCTCCAGTTGATTTTGGCGTGAGTGCCCAGTTGGACCGGACGGTCGGCAGGAGGAACACTTTCATCGGCACGCCTTACTGGATGGCTCCCGAGGTCATTGCCTGTGATGAGAACCCTGATGCTACCTACGATTACAGAGTATGTTTATGTTCTGTAAAATTTTGTCTGTATATTAACTGGCTTCTGTTATGTTCCAGTATTGGGTTTGTATTAATACAGATTTGTTTATTGTTCCAGTCAGTTTGCTTACTGTAAATATTACTGAAATGACTAAATGTGTCTCTTTGTGCAGAGTGACCTGTGGTCCTGTGGAATCACCGCTATTGAAATGGCTGAGGGAGCTCCTCGTATGTATTTCTATATATTTATTTTTATTATACAAATGTTGAATATGTACAGTACAATCTCATGTTCATATTACCTTGAGGTGGACAAACCTTATATATGGTCTAATGGGACCAGTGACTAGGCAAAAAGTGGTTGATGACATAACGTAAAACATATAGCATAATGTGTAAAATAACAAATGAAAAATTTTATTCGTCACATACACAACCATACACAGTGTGATATGCAGTGAAATGCTTACACGACCTTTAGTGACCTAAAAAGAAAATACGAAAAGAGGCAAAATGCTTGTAGAAAAGAATGTAAAAAAAATTTTTTAAATAAAAAAAATATAATAATAATTAAATAAATAAATAAATATATATATATAATATTTATTCGACATATATATATATTCAACACACAACATAATTTAATACACATAAAACGTAACATAACTCTACTTAGCTGGCCAAGCACCTTGATGTGCAATAAGGGAAACCAAAAAGGATATTTTCTATAACAATTAAATTCAGTTTTATTATGAAAAAAAATATTGAAAGGAATAAAAAAAAATATATATTGAAAGGAGCTTGAAATGTGTGAGGAAAAATGTATGAACCATTATGATCAGATCGTCCCCAATGAGCAAGCACGAGGGCGACGGTGGCGAGATAAAGCTCCCTGAGATGGCAATAGGAAGAAACCTGGAGAGGAACCGGACTCGACAGGGAACCCGTCCTCATTCGGGTGATGTCGGATAGCAGGGATTGATCTGCAGTCACACTGTGTTAGAGGAGGTTGGAAGATCAGTATAACAGGAGAGGTATCCAAGTTAATATGAAGTCCACATCCGTTATTGGAGGCTCGGGTACTGTACAAAACTGTTTGTAGAAAAGTAGAGCTATGCAATTAAATCGATTATGCACTGTCGATCAAGTCAGGCAGTTTTCGATTCAGAATTGATTTATACTTTTTGAACATTTTAGTTAAACTTTCATTTTCAAAATTGATAAATTCCTTAAAAATACACTACAGTCTGTGCAGAAAATACAAACCACTCCAGCCTTACATTCCACCTACCTACTGGACTGGAGTGTGGTGCAGAAGATTGAATTGAAAAAAGAAAAAAAAAGACTATTCACCCTTATTCACAGCTCTAATTTTTAAGTTTGCACTTCACATTGCATTACAACTTCAGGCAAAAAAGTCAGCAAGTTGCAGACCAAACTTTATTTGTTGTGTTCTGTATTTATAACTGTTTATAAGTCTGGTTAATGTCTTTAGGTTTACTTGTGAGAGTAATACCTGCATTTTTCTTGTAACAAAAAAATAACAGTCTGTTGTCGCTGTCCGAGCCAATCGGTCCACCTAGTCTTCCTCCAGATCATGTCTCGACTGATGCGTGTAGTGCAGCAGACAGTGTGATTTTTAAAAACAAGTAACCTGAGATATAGTCCCAGTCCTGTTACACCACAGTGAAGCATGTTACATTTATATTACATTTAAACCTAAACTATTGATTTGATTGTGAAAAATCAACCATGAGTTGGAATTCTTTTTTTCTGGTTGCTGTAACTTGTCCATCAGCTATGAATACCAATCTAACACCCTGGATATGAAAGCCACCATTGCTGATATTTCAACATCTGGAGAATATATATATATATATAGGTGCTACACTTGTATATAACATGTGGCTATCAACGCAGTTTATAAAATTTGCTTATCTTTCCTTTTCTCGTCCAGCACTTTGTGACATGCACCCAATGCGAGCTCTCTTCCTCATCCCAAGAAATCCGCCTCCTCGGCTCAAGTCCAAAAAGTGGTAAGATTTAAGATGCATTAGCTCATCTACACCAATGATTAAATAAGCTTTAAGGAGCATTATAGAGCAGTATATTTGAAAAACACAATATCCAGCCATGTATCTATTTTACTACTTGGTCCTAAGGCTGACTTCGAATGTCAGGAATGCGGTGATTGGGTTCCACCACTATGAGTGCGTTATCCAAATATGAAAAGGTTGACTGAAAGTTCAAACATGTCTTCAAAAGGAGCATTAAGCGGACCATTTTTGATTAACATTAATGTAGTGTTTAATACTGAGAGTCTTTTTCAGATTATGATGAATCTTTTGCATAAAGTAAAACAATTTCTTTGTTTGAGAATTTTTTGTTTTTGTTTTTTTTCCCCTCCACTCATTATTATCCTGGCGTCTATAGTTTAGCATATACAAATTTCGTAAATCAGCACGAGGGCTTTCCTTATAACCTTGGCGAGTCGATCTCAGTTCTAACACATGATCTCACAATTTCCATGATATAACCCTCTGAACATCTTGCTTGTCTGTTTTTAGCAATAAAACTCCAATCCAGGAAGCCGTGCCAGTTTCAAGGCTGACCACTTTCTCTCACTTTGGCCAAAACTTCCTAAAATTGTGTCTAGACGAGTGGCTTATGATGCAACATCTTGAGACAAAGTTCTCTTTTTATTTTCTGGGAAATATTGATATTTTTAAATTTGTTTAAAAAAAATTTTTATTTTTTTTTGTGCTCCCCAACCTACCAGGTCTAAGAAGTTCATCAACTTTATCGAGAATTGTTTGGTGAAGAATTACACTCAGAGACCGCCCACTGACCAGCTCCTGAAACACCCGTTCATCAGAGACCAGCCGAACGAGAGGCAGGTCCGCATCCAGCTCAAGGACCACATCGACCATACGCGCAAGAAGAGAGGCGACAAAGGTTCAATCCCAGCTTTCATTGTTCTCACACAAACCTTCTTACCGTGATCATAGAAAAATACTGTTATGTACCTACGGATGTCAAATTCCTAATTCGATTAATATTAAATAACTCGCACGAATGCCCTACAGATGAGACGGAGTATGATTGGAGTCTAAGTGAAGACGAAGACGATGAGGCTCCCGAGCAGGAAGGTGAACCCAGGTACTTGTAATATTTTTTTGCAATTATCACTGAGTATTTATTTTTCTCTCTCATTATCTTTTATTATAGCGACTATGATGCTCAGGTAAAAATCCTAGGCATGAGATCTCCCATAAATCCCTTTAACGGATTAGTGAGATAAAGCAATCTCTTTCTTCTGTACCGTGCGAGGGAGAGGTGGAATATGAGAGTTAGCCAAGTTCTTCGTTAGTTTGATGGAGATTTCTGGCCTTAATATAAAGCGCTATGTGCACTAGCAGACGGAATAACAACGAAATAGGTCATACGTTCGTTTTGCAGCATGGCGAAGACAGAAAAGGAATTCGTTTTAAGAACTGATAAGTGTATCAGCATAACATTTCATTGTTTGGGATCTACGCATGCTGATGGTGATCTTGTAATCCAAAGATAGATCATAGTAAAAAAAAAACAGATGGTTTATAGTGTCTTAACCTCTACCTTATTTCTTCCCCCCGCAGCTCTATAGTGAACGTACCCGGCGAGTCGACTCTGCGCCGGGACTTCATCCGGCTGCAGCAGGAAAACAAGGAGCGCTCGGAGGCCCTGAAGAGACAACAGCTCCTCCAGGAGCAGCAGCTCCGCGAGCAGGAGGAGTACAAGCGCCAACTGCTGGCCGAGCGCCAGAAGCGCATAGAGCAGCAGAAAGAGCAAAGGAGACGTCTGGAGGAGGTGAGGGGGGGAGAGGGGGGTATCTACTGTATGTACTGTATATGGTGGTTTAGAGAACCGATTAGCCAGTGTCACCTCAAAGCTCAAAAAAAATCCTGCTCGCTGGTTTGTCTGGGAAATACAGCCTCCTTCCAACAATTATTTAGTGTTTTCTTTGTTGTTTTTGCACCGAGATCAAAGGAAGAATATGAGATGAATCAGAATTTCCGACAGATTTGAAGGCAGGTCTCGTATTCATCTTGTGAGCTCAATCCCAAAAGTCTTCAGTGCATAGCCGAAAAGAAAAGCCATGGCTTCGTTGCGTCAGTAATTCGAGATGAGGCTGTCAATAGTCGATTTTAACTTTTTTTGTATTCAGATGGCTTTTAAGGCAAACTTGTCAAATCAGTTTCCTTTAATTGAGTTCAGGCTTGGCCTCTAAAACTAGATGATGGAAAGAAAGGAGACCATGAAGGCCGTTCTGCCTTTGTTCCTTATCAACAGCATCATCAACCGAAAACTTCTGAAGGAACTGTTTGTTTAGGGGAAAATCGCAGGATGCACGCCGCATGCGTTTGTGTTCATTTCCTCCTTGTATTTATATGTTATTTAGTCTGTTTACATCCTTGTGTAGCTTTCTGGATCTGAACCAAACTCTCTGAGTGTAATTTAAATTCACAAGGCCAAATCTTCAATCATGGATATTCTGTCAATTAGTAAACAAAAATTAATTTACTTTTGCCTGGGTTTGAGTTTTCTTCTCCCATAATGCACTCACCATTGCCCTCTCCTGGTGTATTACAGCAACAGAGACGTGAGCGAGAGTTGAGAAGGCAGCAGGAGCGTGAGCAGAGGCGGCGGGAGCAGGAGGAAAAGAGGAGAGTAGAGGAGATGGAGCGCCGGCGTAAAGAGGAGGATGAGCGCAGGAGGGCAGAAGAGGAGAAGAGACGGAACGATCGCGAACAGGTAATCGAATGTCTTACAGACTCTTGGATCAGGATTTTCTTCATGGTTGATGCTAATTTTAGGGGTATTAGGATGCCATATTTTAGAATGTAAAATAATGCATCAACGCAGTATCGATAAGACTCAACAAAAATATGCTACAAATTGCTACAAGTCGAGCATTATTTGAAGCTAATTTATTTTTAACTGGCCAAAAAAAAAATTTTGTAAAATTTTAAAAAGCCACATCATAATTTTTGGCACCCCCCCCCCCGCATCTGTTACTTTGTTCAACCTCCTTTGGTAACGTAAGCTCGTATAAATGGTGATGAGATTGGAGAAGACAAAGCAAGGAGTCAAAAACCATTTCTCCCAGTCTTTCCCCTCAGTGTTTTATATCCTCTCCTCTTAAGCTTACCTCCAAACACTGGAGGTCTAAGAGATTGGGACGGCCATGTTATGAGCTTTGAAGTGTTTTGTTTGGGTTTGCATGCATGCTTTTTTTTTTTTTTTTTTTTTTTTTTTCTCCCCCCCCCAGCTAAAAGGTTGAACCATGACCCAGTTGTAGTTTCTTGGCCGAGGCAGGGACACTTTATCTTAAATATGATGCCGTCCATGATGCTATATATTCTAACAGGATCCTTGGGGTTCTGACCCCCGGCATCAGAGTGATTGTCAGCTCCTGATTGTTTTTGTCTCATCTGATCATAGAATCCAGTTCCAGTAGTGACTTGTGAACTCCTGGTGCTTACTTTTGTGATTAGTTAAAGGAACACACTTTATTCTACCCATGCTTTACAACTAGTTTTCGATCATAAAAGTGGCTGCTGATTTGGAAACTTTGTGGTAGTGATCTGCGAAACGATGTCTAATCATCATCCTGCAGGCATGTTCATCACGGCACCTTCTTGATTGTTGCCCTAGTACTGACTGTGTATTAATATTTCAGACAGTGTCTGACCTATTTTCGTCTTGTTTCATTTATATATATATATATATTCTTGAATAGAAGTGGCAAAGTTTTGGCAGAAAAGGGCCTCATTTAACTATAAAATAAATTCCAAGTGCTCCATCAGTTCAGTCATATAAACAAAATCACATAAACTATGTGTGTTTGGCTCATTAGATGTGTACATTGATAATATAGTATATATTATACAATATTGGGCAGTGGGAACCCAATCGGTTAAGGCTGTGGGTTACTGATTGAAAGGTTGGGGGTTCAAGCCCCAGTTTGCCACTCTTGATCAAGGGCCCTTAACCGTACCTGTATCCTGGCTGACCCTGCGCTCTGACCACAGCTCAGCCCTTGTGGGGGGGGGGCTTGGAGCCTATCTCAGGAGGCTTAGAGCATGAGGCAGGGGGACACCCTGGGTGCCAGTCCATCGCAGGGCACACACACTCTCTCGCACACCCACACACACTGTAGGCAAATTGGAAACACCAATTCGTCAAATCTAGACGCCTTTGGACTGTGGGAGGAAACCGGAGTACCCGGAGAAAACCCTCCAAACACGGGGAGAACATGCAAACTCCATGCACACAGAGACGGGAATCGAACCCGCACCCTGAAGGTGCAAGGTGACAGTCCTAATCACTACACCACCGTGTCGCCTACTACATGTGACCAATAACTGGATAATTATGATTATAGTGGTTCCAAGGAGATGATATTTTATTTATAGGCTGCTTGATTGTGAGTTACTGAGATTTGGATTAAACCCATTAGAATCAATGGAGCATGAAATTGACCAATAAGAATTTCAACAAACATTTAAAAGTTTTTCCCATCAAAGGGAATTTGATTTGTGTGTTTTAGATTTATTTTCAATCTTGATGGCAATTTTAAATCTGAACCAACTTTTTCTAACTTCGAGATATTCGATTGACAGGAATACATCCGCCGTCAGCTGGAAGAGGAGCAGAGGCATCTCGAGATCCTTCAGCAGCAGCTGCTTCATGAGCAGGCCATGTTACTGGTAGGAGCGCTGTGTCCTTTCCTTCTCATGTCCTCTTACTCTAGTCCAGCATTTCTAGTTTAGTGTTTGTTCTGGCCTGTTCTTGTTAAGCTAAAATGAAACAATTTTTAAGATCGCAACATCAAAGATTCACTAGATTTTCCAATGGCGTTGTGCATCATGCTCTGTGTATACTCCATGCTCCCAGAGGGAGGAGGTCCAGTCTGTCCGGCCGTAAATTAATATAAGCCGAGTCTCATGACACGGCCGCAGGAAATGCCCAGCAGGAAGAGCAGGGGATTTCCCTCTATTCCCCTCTCTCCTGTGGTCCGGCCGGAGTCATTGTTCTTGTCTTTGCAGGGGGATGTTTATGTCGTAAACAAGTCTGCACAACGTCTCTGGGGAGAAAGTGAAAATGAGTTAATACGCGACTGCCGCAAACAACGTTAAATGCCTCTCTCTCAGGGTTTTTGTTGCCTGTTTGTTTTTTTTTGTTTTTTTAACCTCATTTTCTCCCATTTCCATCCATCACATACACATCAGCGAATAAACAAATACACTGTGTGTTTTAGAGATACCGGTTAGAAGCGTGTAAGCCGACATTGTGATGTTTGGAGAAGGTTGCAGTTTTACACTTTTGCACTTTTACTTGTCAGAGCTAAAGACATTTTTACTGATTTATCATTTAAATTTTCAGCGTCTAGGACGAGATGCTCTAGAGCCGGGGATCTCAAACCATTTACAGTCGGTGGCTTTTTTAACTAAAAGGGAAAAAAAACAGAAGGAAACCTCTGTCACTCATTAAAAATACTCTTTACATACTTAATGTAGGTCTATTTAGCTAAATGTGTTTCAAAATGTTTATTAAAGAGTATTTTTCTTTTCTTTTCTTTCCCTTTTATCCACAAAGCTTTGTGTAGGTGTAAAAACTTTAACGAAAACTTTAACTGTAACAAAATTAGTCTGTATTAGCTCTTTGAGAACCATGGCTCTCAAATGAGTACAATATTTTATCATCAGTATGTAAGAACGAACGCATGTCATGAGTTTAACACTCAGTAATTGTGGAGGTTTTTCATGGAGCTACGCTCTGTGCTCAGGAGTACAAATGGCGGGAGCTGGAGGAGCAGCGGAAGGCGGAGCGGCTGCAGCGGCAGCTCCAGCAGGAGCAGGCCTACCTGCTGTCCCTGCAGCACGGGCCGAAACAGCGCGCCTCCTCCCTCACCGCCCAGCCCGAGTGGGCAAAACTACCCCAAGCGCGCCCCTTAGACGGCCCCGAGCCCCCAGTTCCCTCTAACACAGACGAATGTCCACCAAAGGCTGAGCAACCGTGCCAGACCGAGAGTGACCAAAGTGTCGATCCAGACACCGTGCAGAGTAAGCAAGTAGATGAGAACGAAGCCCTTACCGATGAGTGCAGGGAACAGACCGAAAGTGTGTCCGAGGACCCGAGCCCGTTAGTCACGCAGCCGGTGGGTGAGACAGACAGGACTGACGACGACCCCCTCGTCCAGTCATCTCCAGCCAGTGGCCTGGTGTCTGAAGCCCGGCCAGTCGGAGAGGTGATGAGCCATGCGCTTGGTCCACCCGGTGTTGCCTGCTGCCACTCTGGCTTCTCGAGCTAACCCCAGCTCAGTTTTGCATGTGAAGAACGTTTAACTTAATAACCGTTTAGGTAAAAGTGTGCTGGTGGGAGCAGCAGAAATCTGGTTTTCTTTGAATACTGATCTTTTAAAGAAGCATCATCATTCTCATTTATCCACCACATTACATTTTACTTCATTTTTGTAAAGCACAAGTTATGAGGGGTGTTCAAGTCAAACCAGGACTTTTGAAACCTTTATTTCTCTATGTTACACTAATGCACTAATCCCAGAGTTTCACTAGTGCTTGGATCACTATCAAGGTAGAAAGTTTTCTCAGTACGGAGTCATGATCGCACTGCCTGCTTCATATCCGCCATAACGCCTCGCAGAACTTCAAACATAGCCCTAACATGTGGAAATGGCTTGCAGTGAGGTCAGAACTGTACGCGGGATGCGGCAAATAACTCCGAGCTGAGTTCCCTTAATGGTGGACGAGTGGAGTAAAGGAACGAAGGAATATGTGTATAGTTCAGACAGACAGATGCTCTTCCACACATTGCTGTCAAGCTGCGGCGATTTTCAAGTGGGCTTATGAGACACGTCAGCCAGGATCGCCATGGACATTTCATGGACATGCGATCGCCGTTCGTGGACATATGGCTGCCTTTAAAACATTTGCACCATTCAAATGTTTTACTGCAGCTAAGATTCTCATCACCGTACTGTGCTTAAAGTCTTCAGTAAACATCAATGTTTTATGCCTTCCTTCACGAGAAATTTCATTACAAGTCCCAGGTTTTCTTGAACTCCCCCCGTACCTTTGATTTTGATTAAGTTGAATATTATCATGGTACTCGTACAGGTTTTTTTTTTTTTTTTTGAAACTGACAAAGTGATTTGTTTACAATCTAAAATATGAACACAGTCACCAGGCTCCTGGCAACAGAAACTTTTTGTTTGGCTAAATAATCTTAGAATAAGAAGAATTAAGATTATGTCCCTGCTGTAGAGGAGGTTTGAACACCATGTTGTTGAAAGACTTTTTAAAACATTTTTAAATTTGAATTATTTCTTGCTGTTCATCCAGAAAGAAAACCATATTGCTTACCACCATAGTCATGAACCAAACCTTATCCTGTCTTCTTTTAAGTCTTGTTTCACTTTCCAACATTTAAAAATTTTACATTGACAAATGCCTTTCATTTATTTAGCTATTTATTTCTTAGTCTTTATTTATTTCTTTTTAATTCAACCCACATTTGTCCTGTTTCCACGTGTTTGTTTTTGCATGTGATAGTTTGGCTATGATTCCACTCCTTAAAGAAAACTATTGTTTTTGGCTGTTTTTAATATTTTGAAATATGTTGTACATATATATTTTTAAGCCTCTTACATGAGCATGAAACTCGTGTTGGCTTGCACATGAGCCAGAACCGCAATGTCCTAACACAGTTGTGTCTGTTTTGTCGCTTGCTGAGTTATAATCCAGACAAATCAACACCAGCATGCAGTTTCCTGGATTGGAAGAGGTTTTTAATTCGCGTCAATTTGTCTAATCCATGATTTTTGGTCTTGCTTGTGCCAGGCTGATGAAAGATACCGCAAGAACCATCAGGGCTCTCCTCAGACAGCTCCACCCAAGCAGCCGCCGGTACCTCCTCGTTCATCTGAGCCCTACTCCAACGGGAACTCCTCATCCGAGTCCCCAAGCATGCACAAGCCCATGGAACCCCAGGTAATTCCCGACAGCTCTTCGGGTTCCTCACCTCTTCGTCCATTCAGTCTGTTTTGTGTTCTTTGGCCGTGATCACGCCTTTGTCTCACCGTGTCCTTGTCTTTGATCCCAAACCCAACCCCCTCCATTCCTTCTGTTCTTTCCCCTTCCACAAGGTCCAGTGGTCTCACCTGGCTGCTCTTAAGAACAACACCTCCGCTGCCCCCGTGGTGCGTTCCCATTCGTTCAGCGATCCAGTTCCTAGTTTTGCACATCTCCACCTGCGCTCTCAGGAGCCACACCACCCGGCTCACCCCGCACCCCCTGCACGCTCCGAGCATCCTCACCCTCTGCCCCATCCACAGTCCCGAATCCACGAGACACCTGAAACGTCCCAAAATGACGAGGTTCCTCCAAAGGTAAGAGCAGATTCCCTCATTCCCTGAGTCTGAAAACGATTAAAACCAGACACAAGGTAATAAATAATGATGCCGGATCACCACGTTTTAATCTGCTGTTCCATTCAGTTTCATTCCAATCGTTCAGCGAGCGAGTCGCTCTCCCAGGTCTCGTTGAGCACTGCGCGAATTGATTGCAATGAAATCCATTAAATCTACAGCATTTTGTTAACATATCACATAATCTAAGTAAACAAAGTGTCTTTCATTAGAAAGAAAAATATTCCTCTTCAGCAAGAGGCAACACCGCTAATGGAAACAAAACAACAGATTTATCAGTTGCACTTTTTTTTTTCCCCCCCTTCCTGTTTTTTTAGCTCCAGATAAACAGCTGTGTACAGCGTCTCTGTAAAAGCCCCCGAGGCACGCAGTTAGAAACATACTAATGCAGATTAACTGAATTATACAGCTGATCATGAAAATCCAAACCTTGTGAAAGTTTTAACAGTGAATGGTGAAGTTGAAGTGGGAGTAAAGCTCGTTGAACTAACACATTCTGAGATCATATACAGGTATAAATATAAATGTTGACACAAAGAAAACTAAGAAAAGCATGGAATGAAATACGCACGCGCGCACACAAAAAACACGCACAAACACACACACACACACACACCAGCTTGCCGACAGAACCAGAGAGAGGAGAGGAGGAGGAAAGGAGCTACTGTGTAGGATGAATTTCACACACACAAATTCAAAATGCTTCCTGCGCACATACGTGGACACAGTGTTATAGTAAACAGTATATGTGCACATGGAGGTTGACCATACGAGTGATGTACGCGCACTGAGACGGAGCATGGGAGACGATTACTCATAATACTGCTCGTATTTCAAGACCTCGCTCGTTTACCGAGTTAAAATTTATTTATGATTTTTGCTCGGCTTGTGAAATACTGTGTATACTGTATATATACACTAGTTTCTTACTTCTCAGGTTCATTGGATTGTTTTTATATATTAATATATATATATATATAATATTTACGTTACAAATGTGGTCAGGAATTGAACTGGATGCGACATACAACTATAATTTTCAGTCTTCCAAATTAAAAAGTGCTATAGTTTTGAAAAGAATAGTCATTTCTTTATATGGTCAGATATAATGTATAATTCTGGATCATGCTCATAAGCCGGTGTGATAAGCTCGCAATGTTCCATTTTAACTTACATCACAATAAGCTACATAACAATGTTGGTGACCTTTGCATTACTAGTGCTGCTTTGTTCAGCTGTGTGTGTGTTCGTTTATTTTTAAGTATATTCACTCATGTGCCTTTCTCTCAAAGGTCCCTTTGAGGACGACGTCCCGATCGCCCGTACTGTCCCGTAGAGACTCCCCGCTTCAGAACAACCAGCAAAGCAGCCAACCTGGACAGAGGACTGCTGGAAGGTCTGACCTCTATATGTTCTTTAGATACATGAGAAAAAATTCCCCTCTCGTCTGTTCCAACCACTCAGCATTCAGCATCACCAATGTACTAATCACCGGCCTGATGACCATCTGTCATCATCTGCACCTGTTTCTCACTGGTTCATGCCTTAGATTATTATTTTTATTTTTTTATGCTTTAATGATTTATAGGTCACTATGTGGCTTAACAAACCGACACATTCCTTTGAAACTGATCAGGTCCAGGGCATTGGTGGCTCAAGTGGTTAAGGCTGTAGGCTACTGGATTTCTGATTGGAAGGTCAGTTGTTCGAGCCCCAGCACCGCCCAATTGCCACTGTTGAGCCCTTGAGCAGGGCCCTTAACCCTGCTTGCTCCAGGGGTGCTGTATCCAGGCTGACCCAGTAACTACAACGCCCCCTAGGGGATTAATAAAGTACTAATTCTTCTTTTTTTTATTATTTAAATTCATAGACAAAAAAAAAAAATGCCAAAAAACAGAGTCAAAAAAAGTCCTTCAGGAAGCAAAATATGAAGAAGTGACGGAGGGTTAAAGACTTTTTTTGCACAGTACTATATGTTGACGTATTGATTATTCATTCTGTCTCCCACTGCTCGTCTTTCTGTCAGTAACGTGGAGCCGCGTCTGCTGTGGGATCGGGTGGAGAAGCTGGCTAGACCAGGCAGTGGAAGTTCTTCTGGCTCCAGTAACTCCAGCTCACAGACCGGCTCTCAGAGTTCTGGGGAGAAGTTCAGGGTTCGCTGTGAGTAAACTTGACTATAATAATGAAATCATCTATGAACGCATGCTCAATTAACTTCAACGGTTGTCCATGTCTGGGTTAAGGGCTCTGTGGTATTTGTTTTTCCCAAGAATGCGTAGGTTATTATAGGTCATTGAAGTTGAAAGTGATTTTTCTCTACTTTCTGCAGCATCATCTAAATCGGAGGGCTCGCCACATCAACGCCCGGATGGTTCTAGCAAAAAGTCGGAGGAGAAAAAGGATTTTGTCAGACCAACCAGGCCCTCTGTAAGTTTTTTTTTATTTTTATTTTTTTAAATACATGAACAAGCATGCGTACTGGTGTTTCTGTTTCGCGTGTCCTGCACGTGTAGACTAAATCTTTAAATTGCACTCTCAGGATCTCACTCTTCAGGCCAATGAGGTGCGTGCAATCGAAGAAACGCGTCCTCCTCACAAGGTGACGGATTACTCTTCGTCCAGTGAGGACTCCGATTCAGAAGAGGACGATGAGGTGGAACAGGAGCTCGGCAACGAGTCTACATCCGGCACGGAGGACTCGAGGGCAAGGTACACACTCGATTTCATGCTTCTAATCGCATATAATATCATTCTACGCATTTAAAACTTGTGCCTTAAGATATTGAAATACTTGTGTGTTGTCTTTAGTTCCTCGAAAGTTAGCAATGGTGAGACGGAGTCAGTGAAAACCATGATCGTTCACGATGAAGCAGAAAGGGATCCAGCCATCACACCCTCTAAAGACGGCACTTTAGTACTCAGACAGGTACCAGAGGGCCACTTCCTGTTCTCGTTTATTGTTTTACATGGTTTGTGTTTCACATCATTCATCCATCCCTTCTTCGTGTATGTTTAATAATTATATTTTTTCTCTACATTTATACCCGAAGAAACGGCACCAGCTTTGAGACGTGTATACATATATGCAAATCTGAATAATTCATTTGCTGGCCCCCTTTTTTTAAAATTATTTTTTCCTCCCCACTGAGTATAGTCTCAGCTGTGCCTGTTTTTGCTTCCAGACTGTAGCAGAGAAAGTCCGATTGGTTCCCGGGCCTGGCTCGGGTCCTGGCCCTGGTCAGGGGCCTGCTCTGGGCCCCCAGGATCGAAATGGCTTCGCAGGCCGTATTCACCTGCTGCCTGATCTCATCCAACAGAGCCATCACTCCCCCTCCCCCTCCATCACCTCCACCCCCTCCTCCAGTCACACCAGCCCCTCTATGTCCCCCCAATCCGCCCTGGAGAGGCTACTTGCCAGCGAGGTATGTTTAGCCCTTGTACCGCTCTGAAATGCTGGCTAGATATTAGTCCGCTTAATTCTGAACTACTCACCACTAATTCACGTCAGCACCCCCTCACGTAGACGCCGGGTGATGGACGAGCCGTAAGCACCGCCAGTGCCGTAGTGAGCTTGTTCGGGATACCCGTGTTCCTGCTTTTTGGTCTCGCAGATATAAAAGTTCTACTTTGGCTTGCATGTTGGTGTGTGAGAGAATGTTGGCATTTGAAAGAATCACACAAAGAGATCCCAAAACATTTCTCCTCCTGTCGGTTCCATAGAGGGAATTTCTTAAAGCTTAACTTCACAATATTTGAGTATCATTAGTTTTAGGACATTTCAGCCACGTTCTACAACTTTTTTCAAACTAGCGAAACAATAACCGTTTCGCTCCTTTTTTTTTTTTTTTTTTTTTTACTATCCATTTTCAGCTCTCTTCATATTTCAGTTCATAATTCATTACCAACCCTCTTTGATTCATCTTCCACATTATTTCCGTTTTAACACACATCTTTTTCCAGATCACAATTTAACCTTATTCTTTTTTTTGTTTCTGTTTATAGTGCATATTTAAACCTGTATTAAATCCATTAATAATATTTAATAATATTATTTCATATAATTAATAATATTTGCACTAACCTTATTAGTGAGCCTCAGTAGTTTTAGTCTTAACCTTCTAAAAATCTAGATTTGTTCAAAAGTTTCCAAACTTTTTGTAATAGTTGAGACCAACCTATATCCCTGTTACTGTTATACGACTGTAAACGTTCCTCATCATTGACTTGTGATCTGTTTTTAACCCCCCAGACTCTCTCCGGCAGTAATTCTCTTCAAAAACACAAATCCTCTTCTTCCTTCACTCCCTTCATTGACCCTCGACTTCTACAGATATCGCCCTCTACTGGCAGCTCTCTCAACAACATGGGTAAGTCTTAAAAAAAAAAAAAAGGGGGGTGCGGGGGGCAGTTAAAATGATGTTCAAAGGACAGTGGTGAGAGCATCAGTCAGTCAGTACGGAAAATGATTTCTGCTTTGAATATTTTGTCATTGTCAAACTTAAGCAATATTAATAAAGCAGACGATGACTGGGTTTGTTGTGCAGCAGTCATCGCGACCGACATTCGGCTCCAAGAAGCCATAAGGCCGGACCCCATGCGCAAGGGCTCGGTGGTCAACGTGAACCCGGTGAACACTCGGCCGCAAAGCGACACGCCCGAGATCCGCAAGTACAAGAAGAGGTTCAATTCCGAGATCCTGTGTGCTGCACTCTGGGGTACGTACCTGACGATTCGACTACTTCTGATAAGAGCATACTTATGATGATGAACTCCTACTCTAGATAAATGATGAACAGCTGGCCAGTTCTAAGTGCATGTCTATGCTTGGTTACTACTGCTGTATAGCTCTCATAGCTCAGTCTTGTGAGAATTCAGTGCTGAAGCCGTTGAGTTAAATAGCTACCGCAAGTACACGTAAACAGCAATGTCTTCAGAATTAGAGTTCAATCACTGCTAAAAAAAAAAAAAAAAGAATGAAAAATAATAAAAGAACAGGTAAATTAATTACTTCAAGAGTTTACTGGTGTAGCAGCAACCACAGCTTTTGTTTTTTCTGGCAATGAAGTTCGACTTGGAAATAACATGAATAGTGATGACCATATAAGGTTACAAATATAAGCTGCACCGCAAGCAGAGTTGTTCGCTTACATGCTTGCGTGTTTTATGTACAGGGTTAAATGCAGCAATTACTTGATAGTAGGCATGTGAATCACCAGAGACCAGCTGATACGATGTAGCAGTGATGGTTATGGCTGTGGGTTACTGATCAGAAGGTCAGGGGTTCGAACCCCAGCACCGGCAAGTTGCCACGATTGAGAACTTGAGCAAGGCCCTTAACCCTGTCTGCTCCAGAGGCGCTGCATCCTGGCTGACTTTGTGCTCTCACCCCAGCTTCTTAACTGGGATATGTGAAAAGAAAATATAAGTTCATTGTGCTGTAAAGTTGCTGTTGGTCTTTCGGCTGCTCCCGGCAAGGGGTCGCCATAGCGGAATATCCGGTCCGCACAACTACTTGGCACAGGTTTTACGCCGGATGCCCTTCCTGACGCAACCCTCCCATTTTATCTGGACTTGGGACCGGCACTGCATCCAGTGGCTGGGGGGTTTGGGCACTGGCTGGGAATCGAACCCGGGCCTTCCGCATGGCAGGTGAAACACCTACCACTGAGCCACCAGTGCTCCCATTGTGCCGACCTTATTTGTACTACGATTCTGTTAGTATGCTGATCTTATAAATATCATGATTATATAGGGAGATATTTTGCTCAGGGTGCACTACAAGAACCCAAACACAAGGCCAGGTCTTATGGCAAAAGGGTACAGCTCATGCACTCCTTCCACGGCTGTCATTTTCCCAGCAATCAAACAGCGGTGTACAGTCCACCAGCCTTTATAGTGCCTCACTTGCGTCCCACTCGCCGCGTTAACATGCCTTGCGCTTTTTCTGAACTTTCGGGCAGCTTTCACCAGAGCTTCCGGACCCCTAACTAAGCGAGTTTGCACTAGCCGTGCCTGATTTAGCGACCATGCCCCTTCACACACCTGCAGAAGGGAGAGGCCATCTAGGTAGTGAGCCCTTTGGAGTGAGCGAGGGGCGTACAAAGATTTGGGCGCACACTCTTCATTGGTGCCTCCGTTACTTCTATCTACCGTATATACAGTAGCTCCTATCTACCATCCAGATTGCTATGTTGCCAATGTGTGAATAGTTTAGAGAGTGCCACCTGTAGGATTATAGAGGAATGGCAGCATTTTGCCACCTCAAATGCAAACGTATATAAAAAGAAATTCAGCCTCCTCACTAATCAGTCTCCCTCATCTCTAATAAATAGCATGTCAAAGCCACAACATCCCTGTGCATTTGGTTTCCAAGTCAAACTATAGTGATATATCACGCACCACAATGTTTAACAGGTTTGCTAGCTCAGCTTCTCTTCACATCGTATGGCTAAGCTTGGGATTAAGCGATAATATTCAGACATTTTTTGCTGTAATGAGCTGGATAGGAGATGTTTATTTCATTAGCTTTTTCTCCTAGTTCTGATGAACCTCATTGTTCTCCTTATGTAGGGGTGAATTTATTGGTGGGAACGGAAAGTGGCCTTTTGCTTCTGGACCGCAGTGGGCAGGGTAAAGTGTACCCCCTCATCAACCGGCGACGTTTCCAGCAAATGGATGTTCTGGAGGGGCTCAATGTCCTGGTCACGATATCAGGTAAGATCCACAGAGCCATAAAATAAAATAGATATCGCTTCTATTATTTAAAGAGATTTAAAGTTGATTTGACGACTTTGTTAATGTGTTTGTTTGGTGACAGGAAAAAAGAACAAACTGCGAGTGTATTATCTGTCCTGGTTGAGGAACAAGATCCTGCACAATGACCCAGAGGTGGAGAAGAAGCAGGGATGGACTACAGTGGGAGAGCTGGAGGGCTGTGTGCACTACAAAGTCGGTACGTATTAGTTATGCATCACGGTTCCTGGTTCGTTATAGAAACCTGACTTTCCAAGCCCATGATATACATAATAAACTTCTACGTTTCTTCTTTTACAGTGAAATATGAAAGAATCAAGTTCTTGGTGCTCGCCTTGAAAAGCTCCGTGGAGGTCTACGCGTGGGCACCGAAGCCGTATCATAAATTCATGGCCTTTAAAGTAAAGTTCATTAAATTCAAAATAATTCTGAAAGCACAGACAATGTCCAACCCGTGCTTTAATGTATTTAATGTATTCACTTCTGTTTGTTCCTGCAGTCATTTGGGGACCTGGTGCACAAGCCCTTGCTGGTGGACCTGACGGTAGAGGAGGGTCAAAGGTTAAAGGTGATCTACGGCTCCTGCTCTGGATTTCACGCCGTCGACGTGGATTCGGGCGCTGTTTACGACATCTATTTACCAACCCATGTAAGCCCCATGTGCACGTCTGCAGCATTCTCAATAACAGGAAGCTGTGACAGGAAGCCTCAGAATGCGTCCTACCCTGTGGTTAACATTTACACTGTCTTCAGTTTTATAGTTAGTACCTTGTGGTTGACTTAACTGATTAACCCTGGCTTTTTTTTAATTTTCTTTTCTTTTTTCACTTTTTCTAATTTGATAGATTCAGACCAGCATCCAGTCGCATGCTATTATCATCCTTCCCAACACAGATGGCATCGAACTGTTGGTGTGCTACGAGGACGAAGGCGTCTACGTCAACACGTACGGGCGCATCACCAAAGATGTGGTGCTGCAATGGGGAGAGATGCCCACGTCAGTGGGTACGGTCAACGCATTAACACACCATAGATATGAGCAGAAAGCATGGAGGACCCGGCATGTTCTCTGATAAACCAGTGATGAATTAACCTCTTGGTATCGGTATCAGCCAAAACATGGTATTGGTGCTAAAGTGTCTCACCTACTGTAGGTGAAAAATAGGATCATATAACATAATGCTTCTTATCTTAAATTTTTTTTAAAAAGTTACGGACACTACATAAAAGGGGATGAAATTGTATTTAGCAAATGCATTTTTATTTATTAAAATCTTTCAACAATCTTAATTGTCATTCAGATGAAGCTTGGCCAGACAGAAACTGGAAAAATGTTTTATGTTTTATTAAAATGCAAAATTAAGATATTGCGAAATTAATCTGACATGGTTACGGACACTACAGATTTTTTTGCTTTTTAAGCTTTTACCAAAAACCATCTCGCCCTGGAATTTTAATGTTAACAATAATTATTGCGCGGTTTACAAAAAGCTATTTTAACTGAATAAACTATAGCTTTCTATGTTTTATGGCTATAAAACACAAGTTTGTTCGCCTAATTTGGAGCATTTAAACAAAACCACTGTTAGTAATTTGGAGGAAAAATCCTTAATCTTGCAGGAAATTCAATTTTAAATTTGGGCAACAATTTTTACAGATGATATGCTTCCAGACGCTTACGTTATTATTATTGTTTGACGCGAGACAGTATAACGCTGAAAAATTGCCATTTTTGAGCCACATATAAAATCATCTCTCTAAAACAGCTAAAGTTAGCAACTTAACATAGAAAAAATATATAAAATCAGCACCATACTTTGGCCGTATAGAAGTGAATCAGTCGCTGAAGTCAGATTTGTTCGTTCCAAAGCACGTGCATAATCATTTGATTTGACGCACCGCATCGTTTGTTTTGCAGCATACATCAGGTCTAATCAGATCATGGGCTGGGGCGAGAAGGCCATAGAGATCCGCTCGGTCGAGACGGGCCACCTGGACGGGGTGTTCATGCACAAAAGGGCACAAAGGCTGAAATTCCTGTGTGAGAGAAATGACAAGGTGAGACCAATTTCAAGCTGCACGTCTTCACATTGGGGTAAAAACGAAACATTTCTTTAGAGGATTCTGCTGAAAAGTATTTAAATATTTAAGCCAGAAACTGGGGTTTCTCTTTGTTTTAACGATTTCTTTTCTCTATCTTGCTGACACCTCTGTTCTTGTCTAGTGCATTACTAAAAAAAAAGGAAAATATAGGTAATTAAAATAGATAAAATATCAGTAGCATTTCCCTATAATTGTACAATTTTCACAGAACACACTCAGTGCAGCTGTACTGGTAATGTTTATTTAAAGTCTGGAGGTGCAAAATGTGCACCGTTCACGTCAAACCGGGACTTTTGATTGTGCAGAAGAACAGAACACAGTAAAAACTACCTGTCTTTCTCTAATTAACCCTCTGCTACACTAATGCACTCATCCCAGTATTTCGACACAGTACTTGCACGTAGATACCAGCAAGGTAGAAAGTTTTCTCAGTACGGCGGAGCTATTATAGGACTGTCTACTTCACATCTGAAACGCTGGCCTCCCTGGAAATCCTTTAAGAGCCCCAACATGTGGAAATGGCTTTGAGCGAGGTCAGGACTGTACAGGGGATGTAGCAATAACTCCCAGGTGATTTCCTGCAATGTGCAAGTGGTGTTCGTGAATGATTGTACAGTTCAGAGGCACAAGTTCTCTTGCACAAGTTGTCGAATTTTCAAACATCAGACGTTCCACTCGCCGAATGTTTACGGGAAAGACTATGCCGGGCCTTGAGACACCTCGTCATCGCCATTCTTCATATGTTCTACTGTGGTTAAGGGTCTCATCACTGTACTGTAAAAGAAATTTCATCACAAGTCCCGGTTTGACTCGAACAACCCTTATAACCCATATTACAGGCATCTTAATGGGCTCGTAATAAATTTGTTCAAGTGGCTGCCTAGTCATTCCCATTAAGTGTAGAATGAGAAATTAATGTTGCTTTATACTTCTCACAATTAATTTTTTAATCTAGAAAAATGAATGTCTTGAGTGCTTATCGATGAAACGCATGCAGAGCGAGTGAATTGTGACTTTGTTTCTTAAAAATGTTGAACTCTGTTTTTTTTTTTCCTGCAGGTGTTTTTTGCTTCTGTACGTCCCGGAGGCGCGAGTCAGGTCTACTTCATGACCCTGGGCCGCAGCAATATGCTCAGCTGGTGAAGCTTCTGATTTACGAAGCGACCTTTTTTTTTTCCCTTTTTTTTTTTTTGTGAAACCACTGTCGAGCCGGCATGGAAATAAAAACATTTTAGCCTCGAGCTGAAATGTCTCTTTGGGTCCTGTAGTCCATTAAAGCAGCAGCGTTCTTTTCTCAATAGCTGTGACCTGTGAATGCAGAGACGTGGAAGGGAGTTACCATGACCCCTACAGCCAACTCGACTGCGGAGGCTGGGCATCCCAAATGCTAATCCAGACTTTTCTTGGAGATCTATAACACTTTTAACATTCAGGGGCTCGCCTTTTTGAACACATTGACACACGGAGGGATCTAAAGCGCATGAACAGTTACTAATACAGTTTACGTCAATGTATTTGTGCAGAACTCTGTGAAGGGAGCTTGCATGTTTCCTCTCTCTGTCTTTCTCTCGCTCTTATTCTCGCTCTCTTAATCTGTCTATCTCTGGCCACACTCGAGGGAAAGCAGGGGTGGGGCTTCATGGCAGCAGGTGATGAAGGAGCTCTGCTTTTTTTTTTTTTTTTTTTTTTTTGCCTTTTTTTTTTTTGCGGTGAATTTTTCAACTGCCAAAACATCAGTCATATACTGTATTATCGTGGTAGTCCGGGTTACTTTGGGGGCTTATTTACTCACCGGCGATTTAAACAACATCGACCTTAGTCCGTTGAGATTTTACGCTGATGAACTTGCAACGATGTTTCATATACAGTACATTGAGTGTTTTTATTTTTTAAGTATTGCACTTGATAAATAAATTCTTAGTTTCCTTCTCATTGTGCTGGTCATGTATCAGGGTGATTTTATAACTGTTGATTTGAATACAGAAAAAAAAACACATGCACATATCAGTCTCACACAGTGTTGGCCTGAATAAACTATTCAGATTTAGGATTTCCCACCCTAAATGATGTTTGATCCTATTATGATATTTTAGTGGCCTGTAGAAGGTACTGATTGGAGGAAGAACAACCATCCAAGGAAAAACTTAAACAACTAAATTTAGTGTAATGTAAAAAATGATTGAAGCATCACTTACCATCAGGTGAGGTTTTTTGGCCCGTTTTTAAAGTACATGATGAACAGAGAGGTATTATTAAAATCATAAAAAACCTTGTCAGCTTTGTCTCTGACTAAATGTCCTCCTCTCAAGAGACCCAGGAGAGAAATCCAAAAACTCTGCCAAAAAGCAAAGACTGCACCTGCTGTAAAAGCAATTTCCAATCCAGCTGATTGTCCATACTTTCCAGCAGCACAGAGTCATTATTAACTGATGCATCAATAAATCAGCATAGTTTTTAGGGCTTGCGCAACCCCTTCATGAGCCCAGGTACAAGTAAACATGCTTCATAAACTGCCCAGGTCCTACTGTATATCCCATGTACACCTTGTTACACTGATCCTGGCAGGTTATTATCATTAACAGGAACTACAGGGCATTGGTGGCTTAGTGGTAGGTTTCTTGTCTGCCATGCAGAAGACCTGGGTTTGATTCCCAGCCAATGCCAAAACCCCAGCCACTGGATGCAGTGCCACTGTGGCAACCTTTTGCCGGAACCAGCCGGAAGACCAACAACATTATTATCAGGAACTCATTTTTCAAGCTGCTGTGCTGATTCTGGCTAGGTTTGTCTCTACAGCTCCTCAGTTTTAACTCTCAAAATGCTTCTTTTGTTGAAGTTTCTCTCCTGGTTGGATAAAATTTCCGATCCTTACGTCACTAAGCACGTCATTTCCATCCTTCAACCGTGGGATCATCACTCCTTAGGGAAAGAATCTGTTTCTGCAACAATAAAAGATTTGAAATCCTATGCTAGTGTGTATTGTTTTTGGGATCCACGGAAGACATTTGGATGTGGGATCGAAAGAAGGATATGAGACGACAGAACAGAATTTCAGTTTTCGTTCCCTGCCCTTTACGTTCAGACATTGCATCCCTTTCCCCCCCCCCAGGAAATCATAAATATTAGAACATGTGATTAACAGGCGTCACCTGTTATCTGGAATGTCATGAAAAAGAACAGGTCAGCCAAGAATCACAGTTAATGACAAATAGCTGTTAAGAAGAAGTAGAACAAAGAAAAAAAAGAACAGCGACCTTGCCAACAACCTCCAAAGGCCTTGCAGGTATCATAATCCAACACTGGAAGAAGACTTTGAGACAAGAACAGCTGTGTTCATACAAGAAGATATAAACCACTCATCGGCAGTAAGAATCAGAAGACCAGAGTGGAATTTGCAAAGAAATACAGAGGTGAGCCAAAAAGGCAAAGAAGTCTGGAAAGGCAAAGGTTTGGAGAAAAAAGGATCTGTTCATAATCCAAAACATACAGTACAAGCGCATCACTTAAGCACAGTAGAGGTAAAGTCATAGATTGGGTTTGCATGGCTGCTTTTGAAACAGGCTCACTAATCTTTACTGATGATGAAACTAAATGATGGAGAATAAATGCAGAAGTCTAAAGAAACATTCTGTCTGCCGATTTACAAAGAACTGCATCTCCATCTAATTTGGAGGAACTTCATCATGCAGCAGGGTAATGACCCCAAATTGATCCCTTTATTAGGGGGAAAGTTAAAGGTTTTCGGCTGACCAGGTCACTGGACTTTCGAACATCATTTCATCTCCTGAAGAGGATACTGACAAGAGAAACAAGAACTGAAAGTACAGTACAAGCCTAGAAAAAGCATTGCAAAAGAGAAACGCAACTGTTTCCTTTGAGGTCAGTGGTTCACTCGCTAATATGTGATATTTTATTTTATATTACTTCAAGACTATGTTCCAATACCTTTGCTCACTTGTCCAGTGGGTGGTCTGCCATAAATGGCGTTCGAAAATTTTTTGTTTAAAAGTTATTTAAAATTGATGTAAATATTAGGAAATTAATGATATTACCAGGTTTGATTAGCCAGACAACTTGCTTGACCTGAACCCAATAGAGAATTTATGGGATATTAACAAGTGGAAGACGAGAAACACCTTCAATAGCACCTCAGCAATGCCACAAGCTGATTTCGTAAACTATTGATATCCTGGGAATTTCATACACAACCGTTTGCATAGATTTGTGAAAAACAAAACATTAAGACATCATGAGTAAGAAAGGTCTGCAGACTGATACACATGGTTAATAAGAGAGTTCAGAGGAGAATAACCAGACTAGTCTGAGCTGACAAGAAGTCAATACTAATTCAAATAGGCACTCTTTACAACTCTAGTGAGCAGAATAGCTTCCCAGAAGACAAATCAAACCTCTAGATGAATGAGCTACAACAGCAGATAAATCTCATCAGGTTCCATTCCTGTCAGCCAAGAACAGAAATCTGAGGCTATCATGGGCACAGACTCACTGAACCCAGGTGATTTATTATTTTTTTCCTATCGGATGACAGGCAATCTGGTGCTCCGACCACAATAAGAGCAACACAAATCATGCCAAGGGGTACTTGAGGTCCAACATCTACAAAGCAGGAAGAAGAAAAGAAATGATGACAAGATAAAAGTTGCACGCTGCAGCCTCCAGGGTCCGGGTTTGATTCCCACCTCGGATTTGTGTGCATGTAGTATGCATGTCCTTCCCATGCTTGATAGATTTCCTCCGGGTACTCCGGTTTTCTCCCACAGTCCAAAGACATGCAAATTAGGTTAATTGATGTTCCCAAATTGCCCATGATATGTGAATGAGCATGTGATTGTGTGTGTATGTGTGTGTTCCCTGCGATGAATTGGCACCCTGTCCAGTGTGTACCCCTCCTCGTCCCCTGAGATAGACTCCAGCCCCCCCTCCCCCCCCTACACCCTTGAATACAGGATAAAGCTGCATACAGTAGATGATGATTGAATGAGTGAGTGGGTATCCTAATTCATGGTAGCTCGCATCATTAAAATAATGGTTTGATGATGATGATGATGATGATGCATTGATGGATATGAGGTTTTGAAGGTTGTAGCTCTCTAACATTAACTGGAATGAATGTAGCCAGGATTTTCGAGAGGCTTCCTGATCTTTTCATCACAATCCTGATCTTTTCATCACATCAGATTTTATCTGTTCTAACATGATTATTATATTCTGAAATGTCTATTAGTGGCTTTTCAGCTTCCACTAGGCAAACTTCACTCACTCATCATCTATACCACTTTATCCTGTATACAGGGTCGCAGGAAGCCTGGAACCTGTCCCAGGAGACTTTAGGCATGAGGCAGGGTACACCTTGGATGGTGCTCATTCACACACTATCTGGAAACTTTGGACTGTGGGAGGAAACCGGAGTACGTGGAGGAAACCCACCAAGCATGGGGAGAACATGCAAACTCCATGCTAACCATTACATCACCGCTGCCAGGCAAATATCACAATCGAGCTAATTTCGCTATTTGACTGTAGTAAACGTTAAATAAAACTTAAGCAAACCGTTGGATTTTCTAACAACTAAGCAAGTCAGCTAACATTAGGTGGATTATTATGCATTTTAAACCGTTTGGAAGATGAGCAATATCTCCTTTTCTTCCTTCATGTTCATTTCACTGTAGTTGCTAAATGTGATTTAAGGGGATTTTAAGCACGTTCGCTTGTTTTAAAACCTGTCTGCAATGCTGTAACCAGTATAACTCAAACAGCAGTGTGTCAATGCTATATGCTAGTTAGCTTAAGGTTCTATAAGGTCCTATAAAGTTCCTATGCTAATAGTCCTCCTCAAAATAGCTATTTGACTTTAATTAACTTTATGCAACGTTTCTAACAAGCTAGGTCACATTACATCAGGCTAATTTATGTAAACAAACAGGTAATTTTGTAATTAGCACGCAGCAATTAGCATGTCTTTGGACTGTGGGAGGAAACTGGAGTAACTGGAGGAAACACACCAACCAGGGCGACGCCGACAGCGCTAACCACTAAGCCACGGTGTAAATAATAACACTCATTCCTGAACACTAGTGAACATTTCATACTGATTTAAGTAACATATTAAATGTTTAATTCTTGGTTCATATTGAAAATATTGTAGCCGTCAAATGTTTTTCAATTCACGATCCGACTGAACTACATTATGCTTGATGCTGTTGTGACATGGAGTTGCCTGTAGGAGGCAGTATTATTATTATTGTTATTTTTAATGGCTAATGTCCCCCACCAGGTGGCGTCGCTTTTCCATCTCAAAATTCAATTCGCTTTAATTCAGAAGTACAACGAGCTCAAAGCATCATCATGGAAGATATGAGAGAGAGAGAGATCAGTTAAAAATGTTCCCCTCCTCTAATTTTTATTATCTGATTTGTTGCAGGTGTGTTTCCCCCCAAAAAAAATCGTTTTACTTACCTTTTTCATGTTTACCATATCCCTTTTGCACAACCATATAATAAAAAAATAAATAATAATGATGATGATGATGAAGAACAAAAATTTATACATTTAGGCGTAGTGGTTAGCACTGTGGCCTTGCATCTCCAGGATCTATGTTCAATTCTCCAGGGTCTGGGTTCGATTCCCGCCTTTGATCTCCCTCCCCCCGCCCTCCCCCCCACGGCCGTGTACACACGACAACGTGGTATAGATGATGCTGAATGAAAATGATGCTGTTCATTGTGAAAATATACTTTTTTTCCCCCTCTTTTTTTTCTGGATGTGAGACATTGGCGACCTTAAAAAAACCTAACACAATATTTCAATTATGTTCTGTGTCAGTTACTGATTTTTTGAACTCATACGGCATTTTCTTTACTAGTCACAATTAAAAAAAAAAAAAAAGTTATTGTATACATTCAGGATAAATAAGCACTTGATATTTTGTATATCCTGAAGAAACAAAGTCCGATAATAAAAGATACAAAAAAGTGTTTATTAAAGGCTTCAGTGCACTTGACTCAGCAAACTCGATTTATGACTATCAGCAGAAAAGCTTGAAGATTGCTAGATGGGCTCTATTCAGCACTGGTCTAAGAAGCTGTACTGGCGCACAGTGCAAGCAGGGATTCTGGAAAGACTAATTATAATAACATAACTAAAAGATAGATCCAGAAGGTAACCATCCAGATCTGCACCTTTATATAATTGAAAAGCTTAGTAACAAATTGCAAGACTAAGCAAATGCATTTTCAGCCGAGATTTAAACACTCAGTTCTGGATGCTTATTAGAAGGCTGTTCCATTACTGTTGACCAACCTTTTTAATTACCTTAGCAAGGTACTTACTCAGGGGTCTTTGAAATCATCCTTGCTTACCTTCCCATTACACGATTCCTGTCAACAAAAGGTGCAGGCTATTTGTTGGCACCAGTGGCACCAGTGTCTTGGGAGATCAAAAAAGACCAGAAGCTTAAATCTTCTGGGTAAGGTAAAAACCTAATCAAGATTAAATTGAAATTTTATTATGTACGTCCTGAAACATCCAGACAGTAATGTATTACGCAATAATTACAAAGACTACAAAAACATAAAAAAAATTTCTATATCATGTAATGACATTATATGTCTTATGTTAATAGCCTACTTTCATTTAAGAAAGATTATCATAGTAATCTTATCTACATGAGCTTTAAATGACAGACTGGATTCTGTAATCCAGACTGTAACTCCGTGGTTCTCAAAGTGTGGGGCGCGCCCCACTAGTGGGGAATACAGACATGACAGGTGGGGCGCAATGAAC
>JAQMYL010000010.1:13871312-13897421 GCA_030014365.1 Clarias pachynema | reverse complement strand
TTTTAAACATGTATAATTTAAGGCGGATGTAGCTTAAAGACAATGTAGAGAGGAAATATATGTGGGTATCTTATTTGTGGGTTTATTTTACGCAGCTATTGAATTCGGATATGCGAATATGCGAATATCAAACTAACTTTACCGCCGTCACAAACCGGATCAGCAGCGTACATAGTGCGCATAATAACGTCAATGGATACATTTCTTACATGGACCACAAAAAAACAGGTGATTCAGCACGATCAGCCTAATCAACCTAAAAGCCAGCCGAAAAGAAAATATGATGAAGCCTATGTTGCGCTTGTATTCATGGTGGGGATGGTGGGGGCAGAGGAGAGACCCGTGTGTGTTTTGTGTCTTAAACCGCTAGCAGCAGACAGCATGAGACCCAACAAAGTAGGAAGACACTTAGAGACAACACATCCCAGTCACGTTAATAAGCCACTCGACTTAGCCTGTTATAACAATTGCATGTGTATTTTATCTGTTTTGAACTTGGTGTTATTTGATCTTATTCATTTAGAAATTGATATTTCAATAAATAGTCAACTTGGCCGATTTCGTTATCATTTTGTTGACAAGTGGGGCTTGAAAATTTGCCGAGAACCACTGCTGTAACTAGATTGAAAATACTTGCCTTGGTATACATACAGTACAAATTCCTTATTTACATCTTTGATCAGCCAAGGTATACCTGAGTGAAGAAAAATCATTTCCTTAATTTTTGCATTTTATATTTCCATCACTATGGAAAATATAATGAATGAAAAAGTTGCCCTAAGGTTGAGCAACACAAACGAGATCACACAACCCTGATCAGAGACCTGTAATAGGTCATTTACCACTTTAACCGGTTCTGTTTCTGTGTTGTTCTGGATGAGGCCTAAAGAAGTCCATGAATCTTATTCCTAAGTACAGTAGGTATGAGGATTACTGCTGTACTTGGACATATTTTAGGACCTGGTGATAATAAGGATGTTTGATATTGGCCAGTAGTTGAACAGCTAACAGAGGTTGTGGTCTGGTTTTTAATCAAGGGTTTGATAATTGCAAGTTCAAAGGATTTACTGTAGGTACAGTGCATAGCCACTGCTCAGAGATGGTTATTTGTAATGGAGTTTTAATTGGTTCGGAAGTAATTATATTTATCCATCCATCCATCCATCCATCTGAAAAAATTGTAAATAAATAAGGGATCTAATATACAACTTAGTTCTTAAAGGGAAATTAATATAATGAATTCATTAATTCATTCTTTTGAAGGGGAATAAAGCACCTTATGCACTGATCTGGTGTGAATCGGGGATCAGGGGTAGCTTAGTAATTAAGACTACTGATTGGTAGGTCCCAAGTTCAAACCCCAGCACTACTAATTTGCCACTGTTGGGCCCTTGAGCAAGGCCCTTAATTCTCAAGTGCTCCAATTTAAAAAAAACAAAAAAAAAAGATGTTAGTCACTCTGGATAAGGGCGTCTGCCAAATTCTCAAATGTGAGTACACTGTGTATTGCCATCTATATTGTTACTTTTCAAAATCTCTGGTTTTAAATGAATAGCCTGTTTTTTTCCTTAATATTTAACATTTTACACTTATTCTCAGTTAACACTGCTAAACTATTCACAAAAAATCCAAGATTTTTATCTAAGAAGCTTCTCCTCTCATGCTATTTGGCTTACTCCCAATTTAATTTTACGCCATTTACATTCTAATTTTCGCGTGGTCTGTTTTAAGATGCACATATGAAAGCAGGTATGCACGTTCAGGTTGCTTTATCTGCTGCACTAGTCTACCCTCCAGGCACACACCTGAAATTCTGATAAACAGCCTACTTCACAATAGAGAAATACTTGTTTACTCCTTATCAGCACCCACAACACCATGAGATAAGAAAGGCAGCAATAAAAGTCTGAGCGCCTTGGAGCGCGTTGGAGATTGTGTGCTCATGAAATGTGTACACAAACAACAGTGTTCGATTTTTTTTTTAAGATGACTATATTCCTGTATTGTGTGTGTGTGTGTGTGTGTATGACATTGGAAAAGGAACAGTAAACACCATACACACTTTGGCTGTGACTTTATCTGGAAATGTGGCATATAGTCCCAGGAGCGTATGCAGCTATACTGTTCGAGAGTTTTTATTGAGATAGACAGCACTGTGTGTGTGTGTGTGTGTGTGTGTGTGTGTGTGTGTGTGTGTGTGTGTGTGTGTGTGTGTGTTCTGAAAAACTTTCACTCCCACACACAAAAGGTCAACAACAGGCATGTATGGGTGGTCCTAATGGAAGCAATTGCCCTAGATAACTGATCAACTCACTGGCTCGTGTCAGCTGGTAGATATGACCAATCCCGTGGACGCATTAAAAATAAGTCGACGCTGAAAAAGCTGTTGTTGACACAAATATAAAAGGAAACTAATCTGCCTGGCCAAACAAAAACAAAAAATCACAATTTCAGAAAGATAAAATTTGTTGCCTTGCATCAAGCATTAATAAATAAATAAATAAATTGATAATGAATTTATCAGAATTGGGTTAAGAACTATCCAGGTGCTATTGAAGGTGCACTATTAATTTTTTGGCCAGAAAAAAAACCTGAATATCATGGATGACAGTGATTTGGAAATCACTTAAACTCTTGAAGGTTGAAGGTGCATAGTAAAATGTCTAATAGTGAAAGTAAGAGCATTTCCACATGCGTACAATGTGATGAGAACTAAACATCTGTAAGGACATTTAAAAACTTGTTAGTAAGGCAAATAATAATTTTTAAAAAAAGGCTTTAGTTTCCTAGGCAGCATAAACATGGGACCTTGTTGCAGTGTAAATAAGTCATGTGGTCTAATAAGCTCTGATTGACCCTATTCCAGAGAGATGGGTGCATGAGGGTAAGAAGGGAAGCACATGAAGAGATGGACCCGTCACTCATGGTGGCCACTGTACAAGCCTCTTTAATTGATCTGTTCTAGGCTCAGGAACATTATGTGGCATTAAAAAAGTTAACCAACAACCTGGATGTACTGAATAACTACTGTAGGTTATCGATATATTCCAGGACGCAAACTGTAAAAGAATGGTTCTAGGAGCATAAGGAATATTTTTTTCATATATATTTTGGCTATCCCTAATGATGTTTTAACAGTTTCAGAGTTCCTAAAAATGTAACTGTATATAAACACTGTAGTGTGTTACTGTAATTCAACAATAGGAAATTTGGTGTATACTTATGTGCAAACTTGATTTTTCAACTAAACAATTACCACAAAAACACCCATCAAAGTTGGAAATAGACACTGTAAGTACATTTGTAAGTACATACTTGGTTTTTAAACCAAGATTTAAAAAAATTTGATTGTGTGCAAGAAAACAAACAAATTTAATCAGACCAGGATGTCCACAAGGAGGCAGGTTCCCCAGGAGACAGGGGAAGCACAGTGGTTAAGGTGTTGGACTACTGATTGAAAGGTTATAGGTTCAAACCCTAACACCATCAAGTTGACACTGATGGGCCCTTGAGCAAGCTCCTTAATCCTCAATTGCTCAGATGTAAAAAAAAAAATAATAATAATAATAAAAAAAAAGAATTAGATAAAATGTAAGTTGCTCTGGATAAGGGTGTCTGTCAAATGCCATAAATGTAAATGTGTTGGTGGACATAAATAACCTTCTGTCAGAATTCTGGTTGGATATTTGACCACACTTACTGGCAGAACTAGTAGTGTCTGATTAAATTAATTGGTTTCTTTGCACACAGTCACATTTTTTAAGCATGGTCCACATATTTTGTGATAGTGTTTTAGTTTAAAATGCATATAAAAATCACCTGCCTCATGTATCTCCAACATTGATGGGTGTTTTTGGGGTAACTGTCAAGTTGAAAAACCTGTCCAAGTTTCAACCATCTAGCTTTGGGGTAGGCAAGTTCGGTCTTAGAGAGCCACAGTCCTGCAGAGTTCAGCTCCAAACCCAATCAAACACACTTGAAAAAGTTAATTGAGGTCTTCAGAATTACTAAGGCTACAGGCAGGTAAGTTTTTTTTTTTTTACGGTTGGAACTGAAATCTGTAGGACTGCTGCTTTCTTGGACCAAATTTGCCTACCCCTGATCTAGCTGATGATTGAGGTTACCTTGCTTACCTATTCTATTCACTTTGTGCAATGCACCGTTTCCACCACCAGCAAAACAGGCCCAAAGTTGGTACCATGTTCTTGGGGGTGAAAACTTCATCTTTACGTGAAACATACCTCTGGTCTAAGCTTTCCTCCTCAAACCATGTTCTTTGTTTATGTGGTCAACCGCAAACATTTGGAGTAGGGGCTTCATCCTCTGATGGCAGTCTTTAAGTCCATGGGGGTGTAAAACTTACTCGACTGTAGACAGTGACACTGGTGTTCCAGCAGGCTTGGTCCTTGGTGGTTCCTGGATTGTTTCTCACCATTTAAACCAATTTTCTCTCAGGAATCTTCTACAATTTTCTCTCAAAATGACCCTGTAAGTTTAAGGCCACAATGCTAACCACAATGCTACGCCACATCCAGGTAAGCAGTTACATTTAAATCTCAACTCAGAATGGTTTCAGTCAGACTAAATTAATATTCTTCATGCAAACTTAATGACCGGATCAGTCAGGTTGTCTTTTGCCATTTTGTCAGGCTGACTTTGTGCTTCAGCCAAATTGTGACAAATGTCCATCTGCTACGAAGCCACTATGGACCTCAAAGTTGTTCTCAGTGAGTATAGCAAAAGGAGTGAAAATATGGCACATTAAATATTACTGCAGTCACGGTGCATTACTTCCACACCTGGTTGAGAGCATGATCAATGATGTGGCAATTCATCTACTCAAGGACGACTCATGGTTCTGTTCAAAACCCAATTCATCAAATCAAATTATATGAGATAGATGGATAGATAGATAGATAGATAGATAGATAGATAGATAGATAATCACAATCCAAGTAACAAAATATTCAATCTTCAACAGCAACACAATAGTGAAAACAAAGGACCTCTCATTCCTGTTTTCTCTATTTAACAATGTAGAAATTAAGTTATGTAGTGATGTAGTTCTACCAGCCTTACATTAGCTCCGTTTCAGCCTCATTTGTAATTATTTGTGGTTTGTGAATCCACTCACATCCACTTAATTGCATTTGTATTCCTAGTTGCTGTTTGTGCTTTCTAATCTAAAAGGCTGGCGGCACCTAATGTGGAAATTTATGGAAATTCAGTAGTTGTTTTGCAAAAATGTCGTCTGAAATTATTCATACTTTGTTTGTATTAAATATGTATTTTTAGATATCCTTTAAGAATCCCTTTAATACAAGAAGAAGATACTACAATCGCTCTCATGGCTTGGATCTGGAAGCTGTCACACGGCAACACATTCACATTCAAACATCATGAGTGGAACATGTGTGTTTACAAAGAAATAGCGATTTATTTCAATAAGCTTCCATTTCCTGTACGTTTGGAGACTTTGGTCGACCCGATACTGTTACCTAGTCATGAGAAACCTGTAGACAAGGACGATGCGCCATATCACCTGCGGTAATGGGTGTAAAATCCCATAATCACCTTCGTCCAGATGTGCTGGGATAGTTTGAACAGCTGGAGAGGTGTTTACTTGCAGAAACACGCACGCACACATACTGTACAATACACATCGTAATCTGGGGCCTCATTGAGCACAGACTTTATAGAGTTTCTAGAGTAACATCCTACTTGTATGGTGGACACTAAGTTGTCATTGTTCCACAATGCTAAATGTACTTATAAATGGGTTGAATGCATGCAATGGGGCTTTAGAAAACCAAAACACGTTCACCCAAGCATTAGGAGAGTGAGAGTTCAAAAGCCATGGATGCTAGGGTCATCCTTAGCCTGGAGTCTCTCCTTCTCTCCGGTTGGGAAGGATGGCATGCACACTTATTCACTTTCCACTAGTCAATCATGCATGGTTGTGAGTTCATGTAGGCAAAAGAGGGGTATAAGGAGTGCCATCCAACGCCCTGTGAAAAGATGCAGTTGGTTGGTTTCGCGTCTTTGAGAAAGCATGTGTTGGGTGATACGGGTGATCTGGATGGTTCTTTAATTTAAAGAAATGTAATGATTAAGATTATTAAAGGGTGATACCTGTGTCAGGTTACATCACAGATATCCCCCCATGAATGACTGTTTTCCTTTAACAGCACACTATTATTGTCACCAACTATTTGTCTATATTAATAATACAAGTATTAATCAGCAGCACGGTGGCTTAGTGGTTAGGACTGTCGCCTTGTGCCTTCAGGGTCTGGGTTCGATTCCTGGCAAGGTTCGATTTCTGCCTCTGTGATGGAATTTGGTGGGTTTCCTCCAGGTACTCCAATTTCCTCCCACAGTGCAAAGACATGCAGATTAGACTAATTGGCATTGCCAAATTGCCTGTAGTGTGTGTGTGTGTGTCCTGCGATGGATTGGCACCCTGTCCAGGTTGTACCCCGCCTCATGCCCTTAGTCTATTGGGGTAGGTTCCAGGCCCCTGTGACCCTACTGTATATACAGAATAAAGTGGTATAGACGATGATTGATACAATAAGATGCAATAAGGTGTTTATAGATGGATAGATACAGTAGATAGACACATAGTAACAAAATGTCACAATGAGACTTCAGATCAAAACAAAATGCCATCGTACTACAGTCTACTGCGTTTCGTTCAAATTATATGGATGTAGAAGAGTCTTCCACCCTCTAAAATTATTTTCCTGGCCTGCTGTGCGATGTTTGCACACACGCAAGAGCAGTGAGGTACAGTATGGCAAGCCAAGGCAGCCCTTCCACAGAGCAGTGTATGAGAGCCTTGTGGTTAACTATAAGTATAGAGTAAAATGTAGTGCACTGTACAGAATGGGTGTAGTAATAAAGGGAGAAACACACACAGAGCGAGTGAGTGAGAGAGGAAGGGGGACTAAAATAAGGAGCGAACTATGTGTGCAGAAGAATCCCCAAAGTGGCTAAGCTGTACTGGGGTTTAACTGTGTTCAATGAAAGCCAGGTTTTTATAATCAGCACTCCTGTGATCTGATGTCAACAGTGCAGCTAGTGCAGGAATGCTTGCTATGATGCGTTCATACCTAATCAGCTCTACTTCAAAAATAGGTTTTATATTTTATATCATAGAATTACAGTCTATTTTAACTGAGGGTATGAATTTGAGCTTGGGCAGGTCAGAGAACAGGAACATTTTTGCAAAGTGGCTAAAATAAATGATTGTTTAAAAATACTAAAAAGGAGGCAAATGATGGTAATAAAGCCAAAAGTTGAGTAAAGTTTTTATTGGCTAATTACACCATTGGGCAGCTCATTGGCTTAGTGGTTTGCCCTGTCGCCTTGCACCTCCAGGATCTGGGTTCGATTCCCGTTTCGTCTCTGTGCGCATGAAGTTTGCATGTTCTCCTCGTGATTGGTGGGTTTCCTCTGGGTTTCCCTTTTTCCTCCCACAGTACAAAGACATGCAGATTAGACTAACTGGCGTTCCCAAATTTCCCTGTGGTGTGTGAGTGTGTGCATGCTCATGCCCTGTAATGGATTGGGACATTGTCCATGGTGTATGTAAGATCGTAGTTTTATTAGTTTATGCTCAAAGTGGTTCTGTATGATGTGAAGCTTTAAATTTGCTGAAAAAAAAGGAAGACATTTTTATCAACTCTTGAAGTTAGGTTAGGCTTCCCATCTTTTCCAACAAATCATGCCTTCTGCATTGTAGTTATCAACGTTCCCTTCTAATCTTTAATTGATTAGATACATCTCCGCATATGAAATGTGAGCCAAGACCATAAGCCAGGATGAAATTCTGAATCAAAGATAGACTGGAGTTTTCAGATCAATAACTTTTCATGCCACCTAATTTTACCTCTACATGAGGCAATCGTGTGCAGACAAAATGTACGAGAGTACGTAAAAAAATTATCCACACTCTAGCTTTAGAATAATTTTTTTTATTAACTTTTAGAAAAGACAAATACATCATTTTTTTTACATGATCTCCTTGCTTTTCAGTACACTTTGTCCATCTGTTCACAAGCTTTCTTATACCCTCATTAAAAAATGTTTTAGACTGAGCTGTGAGCCACGAATGCACCGCTGTCCTCACTTCTTCATCAGAAGTGACTCTTCGTCCTCATAGGACTGATTTCAGAGGACCAAGCAGGTGAAAGTCTGATGGAGCTTGGAATGGAGATCAGGACTATAACGAGGATGCTTTAACCACATCAAAAACAAAAGTGTCAACAGTGTGTTCAGAAGTATGCGGACGTGTATTGTCATGAGAGATCACAACACGCTTGGATATCAGTCCTCTGCGTTTAATCCGAAGTTTAGGCTTCGGCTCTTCAATAAGCGTCTCACTGTAACGAGCACTGTTGATTGTTGAATCTTTTTCCTTATAATTTTCCAATTCAAAAAAACCCCTGGAGAATCCCAAAAAACTGATCCTATCAATTTTCCAGCTAATGAAGTTTTTCTCGGCCCGTGATTGTCCATACTCTGGCGTTTACTCTCGTAGTGAGGAATCCATGTCTCGTCACCAGTTATGATTCTCTTTAGGAAACTTTAACCTTCATTAGAGTATCAATCCAAATTTGGTTTGGATATTTCATTGGAGTGAATCAATGAGATATCCAAACGCTTCTGTTTATGCTCTTCCGTGAGTTGTTTCTGTGGCAGGTACACTCCACGCTGCTTTTCTTTCGTGCAAATCACAAGCGGGGCGTCCATTTTAACTCAAACCGTAGTTACAAATGAACTGATGTAACACGTTCACAGCTGCACAGCCGTGACTGGAGAGACAGTAGCCTTGAATGGAAAGCCCTGATGAGATGGTGCGGCCAACAGAAGTTTTAATATAACCCGAGTGTGAATCATTTTTGACTCACCCTCGTATTCATTCCAACAACAGAGTGTTGACATGGATAATATTTACGTATTAACTAGAGTATCAATATTTACACCGGCCCTCACCTTGTTCTGATTCAGGTTGTCATGCTTTTGTACTGTAGGATATGTGTGCGCATATATAAGCGAATAAAGTAAACTTGGCATTCCACGTGGTATATGAAAAGGCTTTGATCTAACAACCATGTGGTTAAGTTAATTATTGCACTTTGAAGTTTCCTAAACACCATTTTCTCTGGAATCATAGAACCATTTCAGAACTGTAAGTACTGAAGGAATCTAGAGCCCCATGTGTTTGATTTCAGCTCAAGCCTGAAGATCCTCTACCTCATTATTAAGAATCACAACATGATGTGGTTTGTATTAGTCATCTACCATGAGCATCAAAGAGTTCGGGCAAAGTTGCATAGCGTTGATTTTAGTCTGGCCTCAGGCACCACTGAGTCTGGGCCGTAATGACACCTGTCTCATAGCGTTAATTAGAGAGGAGAAGGCACTCTGTGTCAGCGTGAGACAGATAGAGACAGAGGAGATGTTTACGGACAGTTCGGAGACGATCCCTACTGAGCTGGTGACCTTAGTGACAGGTGTCTCTCTACATGTTGCACCTTGTGAGTATGCGCGTGAGTCAGTGGCGTCAGCCGTTTAAACTGGCATTCCTGCTATGTTAAGGAAAGTACTAATCATAAACAGACCTCAGATAACATTTCACTTCTACTTTTGTTCATGGCATATTAATGCTTTTCGTCATTAAAATGGTTCACTCCAGTGAAATACAGTATCAGTCTACTAGTGATGCTAATGAACTCATAATTCATGCAACTGAGATTATGTATGACAATTATTCGGGTAGAAATTCATGTTTAAATATATTTTTTAAAAAAGAGAATAATTGTTTAAATGCTAGTATCTGATTCAATCATAATTATTAATGATAATAAATCATAATTACAATCATAAACATGTAATCCTTTATGCTAAAACAATTGTAGTATAATTTACATTTACTACAAGAAGTATTCAAGTCAAACTGGGACTTGTGTGGAAATTTCTTGGAAATGAAGGTGACATTTACAAAATAGTAAGTATTTAATAGAAAGTATGGTGATAACACTCAGTAAAACATTTGAATGGTGCAAACATTAATCTATGAATGAGGTGGCTTGGAGGCCACTCAGTGAGAAGAATGACTGACTGTTTCTTGAAAATCAACCTTAAGCGAGTGAAATGCCTGATCTTTGAAAATTTTGAAAATTGGCGGGGAATTTGACGGCAACTTGTGGATGAGACGCATCTGTCCATGGGAACTGTGAACACAATAATTCACCAACACCATTTGCACATTACAGGAACTCGGCTGGAAATTACAGTCCTGACCTCGCTCCAAGCCATTTCCACATGTTTGGCCATTAAAGGAGTTCCTGGGAGGCCAGCATTTCACATGTGGCAGTCCAATCATGGGTTTTAGTGTACTTAGAAATCTTTTGACCTTGATGGTATCCAAGCACTGGGATAAGTGCATTAGTGTAGCAGGGGATTTTATATATATATCTGTCAAGTAAGTTACTAACAGAATTATTTGTCCCATTGCCAAGTGACCAGCATCAAATTATCTCATGCTTTTCTGTGGAGTACATTTTAAACACACTACATTAAGTGTCCTCTCACTCACTCACTTACTCACTCACTGTCAATACCGATTTATCTTGTATACAGGGTCGTGGGGGGCCCGGAGCCTATCTCAGGAGACTTAGGGTACAAGGCAGGGTACACCCTGGACAGAGTGCCAATCCATCACAGGGCACACACACATACACACACTCACACATTCATTCACACAACGGGCAATTTGGGAACACCAATTAGCCTAATCTGCTAACCGGAGTATCCGGGGGAACCCAGCAAACAAACTCCGTCCACACAGAGGCAGGCTGGAATTTGACCTGGCTGGGAATCAAACCCAGACCGTGGAGGTACAAGGGGACAGTGCCAACCGTTGAGCCACCGTGCTGCCAAGTGCCCTCTCATTTAAAAAAAATATTTTATCTGTAACAGCTCGCCATCACTGAGTACATTAATTGACAGTCAACAATTGTATGTATGCTGTAATGGTAAATAAATTATTTGTTCAAATACGATGTTAAACTGTTCATGAGGCCAAACAAGTCATCCCACTAACATTATGAGTCGCAATAAGGAAACAGTTAACTATGTTATACAGTAGTGTAGGTAATTTGTAAAAATAAATTTTATTGTTTAAACTTTGCAAGTAGTAGATATGTCACACTGAAAGCATTTTCTAAATTGAGTCACTATTTGCTCTATTGAGAAACAACATTGTTTTTGTACTTTTTTACTTATTTGAAATGTACCCCATATTATAGAATGACTTCACTGATTTTCCCAGAGACAAATAGCTAGGAATCATGAAATCCCCCTTTCTACTGTTAAGAGAATTATAGTACAATTTAAAGAAATGTGGAAAAAGTTGACATGATTTATTTGATCTGGGCTTTCTGAAGTACCTCTTAATGGCATTTGTCTAAAGAGAACAACAACTCTCTTTAAAAGAAAGACTTCCGATTAACCCAAGAACAGAAGTCAGTTATTTTCAGCGGTTTGGTTATTATGGATGTGTTGTACAGGAAGAAGAGAAATGAGTGGTGTATAGCTTTGACCAAAAGTTTTAAGAATGACATGTATAACAAATATGAATGTTCAAAGTCTGCTACTTCAGTTTTTTTTTTTTTTTAGATCTTTTTGTCAGACGTTACTATGGTATACTACAGTAAGTGTCAAAGGCTTTTATTGACAATTACATTAAGTTTATGCAAAGAGTTAATATTTGACTTTTATTCTTTTTCAAGACCTCTGCTATTCGCCTTGGCATGCTGTCTATCATCTTCTGGGCCACATCCTGAATAATGGCAGCCCATTGTTGCATAATTAATGCTTGGAGTTTATCACAATTTGTGGGTTTTTGTTTGTCCATCCGCCTCTTGAGGATCGACCACAAGTTCTCAATGGCATTAAGGTCTGGGGAGCTTCCTGACCCGGACCCAGAATTTCGATGTTTTGTTCCCTGAGCCACTTAGTCATCACTTTTGTCTTATGGCAAGGTGTTCCATCATGCTGGAAAACATCATTGTTTATGACCAAACTGTTCTTGAATGATTGGGAGAAGTTGCTCTCGAGAGATGTTTTTGAACCTTTTCCCCACGGCTTTATATTTACTTTTTAATTTTTAATATTTTTTATTTGCATATCTTTGTATTTGGCAAATAACTTTTTTTTTGTGTCTGTGTGCATGACTCTCATATGCAGGAGATTAATATATGGTTAAACTGTGCAGTATATATGTATATATATATATATATATATATATATATATATAAAAATAAATCTCGAACATGTTACAGTAATAAAGTATGTCTTACAATGGTGTCCAAATATTACTATAAATAGCAAGACATTCTCAGGAACAGTCCTAATTAGCAACAAATGGGAAAGGCGGGGCTTGGAGGTGGGCGTGGCTCAGGATCAAACAGGGAGGTGTCCACTGGACTGGTAACCCTGTGCACTAGAAGAAGAGCAGCAGGACAGAGATAAGTAAGCAGACATCAGTCTCCTGAGACAGTATAAATTATACCGTTATTAATGAATAGTTCTGATGTTTTAATGAAAGGAGGCATGGCACACTCTGCTGCCAGAGGATTTACTGCGAGCTGATTAAAGAGGCAGCAGCAGGACAGTGAGTGTGTTTCATGTCAGCAGTTTGGACATTCGGCTTTACGGCATGATTCCATCATCAGCCCTGGAGAAGGACAGCTACCCATGGGATGTTGGGCGACGAGGTTCACCCCGCACCTGAAAGCGCCCTCCAGAGCCTCCGTGTTCTTCACCATGATCATCTTCATCACCTGCGTGTTCTACTGCCTCACCGGATACTGCGACTTCACACCGACTCCGCCGCGCGAGCGCGCACCAACTTTACCCGAACTTCGCAACGCGTCCGTGCAGCAGCGCGGCGTCCTAGGAGCTCCGAGTCAGCCTTCGAACCTCTCCGTGTCCGACAGCTTCGGGACTAAAGAGTTCCCCCAGGCCATCATCATCGGCGTGAAGAAGGGCGGCACGCGCGCGCTGCTCGAGTTCCTGCGCGTGCATCCCGACGTCCGCGCCGTGGGCGCCGAGCCGCACTTCTTCGACAGGTTCTACGACCAGGGACTCGAGTGGTACAGGTGGGCTCTGATCTCATGCATCACTCTATACTAACCCTGGGGTCCATGTGCACCCACGTGATACTGACTTTGGGGCAAAAAAATAATAGTTAAAATGAAAATTATAAGTTATAAAACTTATATTGATGTAAATATACAGGTGGCTTAGTGGGCAGCACTGTCACCTCACACCTTCAGGTTCGGGGTTCGATTCCTGTCTCCGGTCTGTGTGCATGTTCTTCCTGTGCTTGGTGGGTTTCCTCCAGGTGCTCTGGTTTCTTCCCATGCAGATTAGGCTAACTGGCGATCCCACACTGCCCATAGTGTGTGAATGAGCATGTGAGAGTGTGTATGTGCCCTGCAATGGAGTGTCAGCCTGTCCAGGGTGTACCCCACCTCCTGCCCTAAGTCTCCTGGGATAGGAATATATATATGGGAATCACCAGGGACTGATTCAGTTTTTAATTCTGTAAACATCAAAATTTTTATAAATATCCTGATAAAATTTATGATTTTGTTACAATACTAAACAAATTTATCAATTAATTTGCTTCTACCACACAGGTTGCTGCCTGCTAGTGTGTAAATAGTTAACAGTGTGCGACCTGTAGGATTATAGAGAAATAACAACATTTTACAACCTCAAATGCAAATATGAATTAATTTTTTATAAAAAAAAAAACTAAAAAAAAAAAACTTTTGGAGTCTGTGTGGGTTTCTAGAATCGCCACATAAAAGAATAGCGATTCATCACAGAATCGATTTCCCCCATCTCTAATTTAAAGGGTCATTACTTTTGTTTTTTTCCACAAGGTGAAAATTGGATCTTTTAGCAATCACCTCTAAGATTTATACTTTTTATCAGACTTTTTAAGAGATGTGCTTTTATTAGTTGTACAGTGGCAGCACGGTGGTGTAGTGGTTAGCACTGTGGCCTCACACCTCCGTGGTCGAGGTGTGTGTGTGAGTTTCTTGCCTCAGGTCTTTGTGTGCGTGTATGTGTGTGCAGTTGCATGTTCTCCCTGTGCTTGATGGGTTTCCTCCTGGTAACCAGTTTGAGTAGTTCACACCAAGGCATACCTTATACATATCTTACACTTCCAAAAGTAGCGCAAGTTCAAAACTAGCAAAGCTCCATGTTATTTTCTTTTTGACAAGTTTGGATTTAACAGACTGGAGGCATGTCTAGACCGGATTGTGTAAGAAAATCGATATGCCATGTTTCATAGAGAGGTGGAGGTGGAGAAGGTAGAACAATACAAGAGAAGGTCAGGGGAACTGTAGCATGCAATGTTGTTTTGAGTACATTGTGAAAATTTCAAGGATGAGAACATTGTAGAATGGATACAGATGAGAGGATATTGTACAGGTATTGTTCGAGAACCCATAATAAGAATTAATTAGGTTTGAGTTCAAATGAATCACGCAGTTAGATATTCATAAACCAAGAACTAATACAGTATATCAGAAAGAAATCAACTACATTCAAATGTGCGGCTGAACATTGGATGTACCGCTGTAGTTGTCAGTCCTACGGTAGGTTTCAATTGGAAGCAACAAAGGGAGTAATTAGAGATCTAGAAATGGGACTGTTGAAACTGAGGCTTTGAGGCTTGTGTGGAGCAGGAGGTGCATCTCAGATGAACACTTGCCTCGAGGCTTTTATAAAAAAAAAAAAAAACAACCACAAACAAGACCTCGTTTCCTGGTTAAACGTATTTGAAAAGGGTGGAACTTTGAAACGTATTTTGAAAAGGGTGGATTGATGTTAGTTTGGCTTGTGATTAAGTGAAGTATTGATAGTGTTTCATTGAAAGGCAATGTGGGAATTGTTTATCCAACAAAAGTATGTAAGTTGTAGTATTAGACTTAGTAGTGATAATTGTATAAATTAATAGTTAGTACATCTATAGTAGCAAGGATTCTTTCCTCTTGTATCCATCTTTTCAGTTTTGTTCTCAAATGAAGCCAGAGAGAAAAAGGAAAATTCTAAAAACAGTTCAAGTGGACTGTTATTTGGCAGAGTAAACATTTCGAGAGCTGGAGATCCATTTGACTAGTGGCGTAGACAATAACATTGACTATACCAGTGACCTCTTCAGTCATTACATACATCTGGATCCTCAGTTCCATGTGAGATTGTGTTTTCCCAATGGTGGGGGACGAAGAGAAGCCTGATTAATCCAGTCATAGTGGCGAAGATTCTTGTTCTGAATAAAGAACTATTAGAATCCCATTTATTTCTTCTTGTACCATATGTACTGCTCAAGTGGGATACCCAGTCCCATCTCATAACCCCCTGAAGCCCCAACAGAAGTGTCATTCTCTTTTATTTGTTTCTGTGCATACCTTATTTGTGGCAATGTCATTTACACTGCCATGACTGACAGTAAATGAAAAGAGTGTAGTGTGCATTTTTTGTGTGTATGTGGGTGACTATTAAACCTACATAAAATCTGCATTGATTTCAATGGCGACAGAATGCCTGCTATATCACCTACGGTAATGAATTCTTGGACCATAACCAAAGGCTCCTGAAAGTAAATTGATTTTGCTGCAAAACATGTTTTAGAAGTATGGTACCAGTTAAAAGTCTGGACACATCTTCTAATCCAATGTTTTTTTTTTTTAATGATTTATTTTCTACATTCTCCAACAATACTTGAGTTATAGCACAGACAACAACAGTCAGTTGTTATTCTAAGCCTTTAAGGTCAGCAGTTCTGGAATAGTTCTTGCAAGAACAGTATTGTCAAGTGCATTTGCAAAACCCAGAATGCACCATGATGAAACTGGTTCTCATGAAGACCATCCCAGATAGGCAAGACCAAAAATTACCACTGTTGTTGAGGAGAAGTTCATTTAGAGTTACTGTACCACCCTCAGAAACTACCAATTAACAAATAGCACCTCAGATTAGAGCCATTATGAAGGCTTTATAGAGCAGACACATCTCAACATCTGTTTTTTTAAATAAAAAAATAATAATAATATTTTGGATACCTTAATAAAGGAAATCAGGAAAGTCCATTGAATTAGAAGATGTGTCCAAACTTTTGACTGGTAATGTTGGTGTTTCTTGACGAGCAATGGACCATTTCCAAAATCATTCCAATGGAAAGCCTTGGTGCTTCCTGAAGCCTCATTTGGCCATGACTACTTTTGAAAAAGCTCTAGTTTAGAGATACATAGCTTACCTCCGAAAATATGTAGACCTGTCAAACGGTGTTGATTCATAGGTCACTGTGCGGCTTAACAAACAAAAAAACATTCCTTGTTCAGGTACAGGGACTGGACAGAAAATTAGAGCCAAAACTTGCCAAAACTCAGAGCCAAAAGAATTGCACAGGAAACTTGGAGAACTACAAGGAAATTAAATGCAAGAAAGTTTGGCTCTTTGGAAGCAACATATGAAGAAATGAGGAGTGGCTCAAGACATTTGCACGTTACTATACAGGAACTACTTAGTAAAGGTAGTTGTACAGTATTACTGAAACTTGTAATACTGTGTATTTTATGACTTTATGACTTCTGCTTCAGAACTTGGTGACATCTTGGGATCTGCATGCTTCTGATTATATTTTACTTGGATGGCTGTATATATTTTATTGTTAAATGGTGGTAAAGACCTCTACAACTACATAAGTAAGCAAGCAAGTAAGCAAGCAGAAGTCGCTTTCTTTAGAAATGACTGGGAATCTCCTGTAAATTATTCAATGTATCTCTCTTTTGATGGTCATGTAATTTTTCAACAAATCTGTAATTTGGTAGGAACTCCTAAATTTGTGCAATGGCTGCTCCAGATGTTTGGCAAGCTTTAGTTTTAGCTCCTAGCATCGTTTTTGACCAGTCTGGTAGAACCTTGTCAACGTTCAGTTTTGAAGACTAATGTTGTTGACCACTAATGGACTGTTTAGGACTTATATAAAAAAGTGTGTTTGCATGGATATGACACAGCCCATCCTGTCTTCAGGGCTTAGTGACATCATTGTTCATCAATCAAGCACTGGAAGATTACAGAGGAAGCTGAGGTAGATTATCCTTGTTGGAATATGTGTGTTTTGTGGTTGTGTTAGTGAGTCACTCCAAGACTTCCAAACTGGTGGATAAAACTTGGTGCTAATTGGCTTCAAGCAGAGCGGTATAACTAACTACAAGGTCCATAGTGTTTTAGATCATTGTTTTTCTCCAGGACTGATGAGGAGCCAGTGGTAATGCTGCATTTGATTTAATTTAAGAAATGGGAAACCTTAACTTGCAATCATTTCCTAATTATTTTCATGAGTGATTATGAGTTTTTCTTTATATCCTTTAAAGGAGTGAAGGTATGTGAACAGCCATATTGGCGGTAAATGAGGGTTGAGAAGGTTTTCCTAAGTAGGAATTCACAGTTCTTTCCTAGTCAGAGGTTGGAAATTTCAAGTTACTACTTGAATGTTACCTCTCTTTAACTGCTCAAGTAAGGCCTGTAATAACGCTATAATTTCACATATGAACCAAAAAATGTTCTACAGCAAAAAGTGTGGTTGCTTTGATATGACATGAAACACCATTCCTAACTTCAGAATTTGGTCTAGTCACCATTATTCATTGGAGGAGTGTGCCAGATTACAGAAGAACCTGTGGGGATCCTTCTTCTTGTTGGGATCTGTGCTTGTGGTTTTAGTAGTAATTTAAGCTGTTATTTCCAAATAACTGGGAAGGTTTCTTCAAGACTGATGAGTTTACTTCACATGTTCTCTTTCTCGTCATAGAAGGTCTACAATAAATCTATACCTTGTCAGGGAAGCTGGAATATGTGCAAATACTGCTCTGTCCATTTGACACAAGGTTTGATAGCAGCAGTTTGTTTCTGAAAGCAAAAAAAGTCATGGATATGAAAAAACCTCACCCTTTTTCTAGAATTTGTTGACATCATCCTTATTCTATTGTGGAAGAACCCGAGGTAGATACTTCAGATTGGAATCTGCATGCTTGTGGTTGTTTTTTGAATCACTCTATTACTTTGAGACATGCTACAGCCTATACCACATCTTATAAATTCTTTCTGAATGGCTGGAGAGGTTTTTGTCTTAAAGCTGCATTCAGTAACTATGAAAATTGCCTATACCACAGCAATTTGGCAACAATTACCTATTTGTTTGTTAAAGACTCACATATACTTTTAACCGTTTATGGACATCTTTAATATTGTGCAAAGTCAGCAAATCAAGATAGTTGCTGTTATAAGTGAAACAGTCACCTTAAGATTATATGTTTTTGGTGTTAGCTGATTTTACACTGATTATGTGGAGCATCTGCCATGCAGGCCGCTGTGAACAAGTTGTTACTATAGAACAATAATTTATTAGAACGATTGCATTAAAATAAACCTGAGATTTGACCGGGAAACAGTCAGATTCAAGAATTTAGCAGCACTGTCATATAAAGTAATTTAACACAATGAAAAGTTTATATATATGGATGAAAAAATATAAGTAAGTACTTTGCTTGTCTATCATGGTGTTAATTGAACATCTGGGTTTTTTTTTCCCTGTAGTGTGTATTTTTTCCTCATTGTTTTGCTTTGTTTCTCATTTCCCATCTGTTCAGTTGATTCCTTATAAATAATTTCCCAGCAGAAATGAATGCTATGTATAACAACAGCATTTTGTACATCTGGTCTTACAGTGTAATATAACATTGAATTTCCCTAGAATTTATTTTTAATCTAACTAGTCTGATTAATAGTGTATAGGCTACTGATCATCTTAAGCTCTTGTGTTGGAATGGGATTGATCTGTTTGAGAAAGTAGGTCTAGATTAATAGTAGTGATGGGAGTCAGAAATCATTCCATAATTGATCATCAGTTTGTTTAAACCAATCAATGATTGATTAATAACCGCACAGTACAATGATTCTATGATAAATTTTTTTTCTTTCAAGTCTCTTAATCAAAATTGAGGTGCAAACAAGTACATTACAAAAGGTCTTGGTCGTTATAAATTTTCCTGCTCTGCACATCGGTCGTGAAGTTCGGCACTCGGAGGGCAAGTACAATGTAAGTAATCAAGTTCCACAACCCGCATTCTTGTTCTCGGAAGTTCAGCTAAAACTTATATGAAGCTTCTACAATTTGAGTTGGTATCTTTTAAAGTTACAGTGTATTTAATATAAATTTTACTCTTTTATTTCCTGACCTGTTCCCAGTTAGCCATACGGCTAGTTCCGGAACATGGTGCATTTTAGAATCTTTTGATGAATAAAATAGGGGTAGCTGAGTGGTTGAGGCATTGGACTACAGTCCAGAAGGTCTCAGGGTCGAACCCCACCACAACCAATTTGAGCCTTTGAGCAAGGCTCTTAACCATCAACTGCTCATACTGTATAATGAGATAAAAATGTAAGATGCATCGGATAAGGGCGTCTGCTTAATGCTGAAATGTAAATGTCATAACTGATTGCCAGCTTGGCAAGGAGACAATTGTATAGAGTAGGTCTTCACAAATAATCCAAATTGCACTACAGATCTGCGCAACTATTTAATTGCAAAAGGTTGCAATTTATTGCAGGTAATATATGCATCATCAGTAATTTACATCGAGTTTGTCAATAATGAATTATTTATTTAATATAATTTTGAGCTGATAAATAAATATTTCCAAATGTCCTCTTAATGAGATGATTGTCCAATTATTTGCTGTTAGCCTAGATAAATACGTTTGAATACTGTGTCAAATACTGTGTCAAAATAACCTCAATGTGATTTTTAGATTAAAATTTTTTTTTTTTTTATCAAATCGTGCAGCTGTTGTATACAGAAATACAAGAAGTTAATAGTCACCCAAAGCTTTATGGTAAAATATCTGCAAATTAGAAATTTGTCCATAATGTCCAAAATTTGTCCCATTTATTATGACTCCAGTTTGTTTCCTTTTTTCAGATCTTTAAGCATGACTTAAAGGGAAAAATTAGAAAGAAATTTCAGATTTTTAAAGAGGCTGGATTGTTGGTCAATCTGGAGGTGGAATGTCCCAGAGACAAATAGGTAGGAACCTTAAAATAGCCTTTTCAAATGTTAGCAGAATTATAGTTCGGTTTAAAGAAAAAGGTAAAACATCATCAAAGTCAAGTCCTGTTCAGCCTAATGGAAGATCTGTTCAGAAGAAGCCTCGCATGTAATTCCCCAATGAGTTGTTTTTTTTTGTTCTCATGGCCGCTAAAGTAAAGTTAAGAAAGTATGACTAACATATGAACAGCTAAACCTTGTTTGTAAGACATTTTGGCGAATAGATTTCATTATATAATATAATAATCATAATGGGTGTTTATTTCCCTCTGGCTTGTGCAGACTGAGACTCTGTTGTAGCTCTGCCAGGTAAAATGGTGCTTTCCTGGAACTAATTATAATTTATTGCAGTTTGGGAAGTAAACTTCATTTATGTAGTGAGTTAAGCTGTTTTATGTGGGTGCTGGTTTTAATATTAATGAACAGGTATTAATGAAGAGGAAAAGAAAATATGAAACTTAATGAGACGTTTCTCTGTAGTGAAAAGCGTTTGATTCTGACTTGAGTATGGAGAGATGTTCTGTACGGACTCATAGGTACGACAGAACCAACAAGAATTACATGTTTATTCTTAAGGAAATACATCTAGACACTTTTAGTTTATCACTGTAATCCTTTGTTGAGGATGAACCCAGTTAGGTGTGTGTTCAGTGTTTGTACATGCTATTGATTTTTTGTCCTTTTGTCACTCACATCGGTTCATTAATATCACTTGCCAATAACATCCACAGCTTAGAGCACTCTCTCATTGGCAAGACATTCAGTCCGCTGCCAATAAAAGACTGTTTATTGACCTACATCTCTCTCTCTCTCTCTCTCTCTCTCTCTCTCTCTCGCTAGCAGTGTCTCGAAGGAACAAGACTGACATGCACCTGGATTGATAGGGAAATGAATATTCACACTATCCTGGGAATATTTGAATTTTTAATTGTGTTCATGAACAGAGTATGGAATCATGGAAAAAAACACCTTGTTTATTTTTCTTTCTGGTAGGATGACCTTGCGTAATAGTGACACACACAAACACAGTATGGTATGTCATCACCGCTTGTGTGGGGACCAAAACCAGATGCCAGAACTGTCAACACCAGTGAGATTGTGTGTGTATGTGTTGTGTATGTGTGTGTGTGTTGTGTATATGGGCGTGTGTTTAGTGACAAGTCAGATGTTGAGCTTAGCCGGAAAGTTGATGAAGATCTAAACGTGTAAAGGAAGTAGAGATTGTGTGTGTGTGTGTGTGTGTGTGTGTGTGTGTGTGTGTGTGTGTGTAGAATTAAATGCCCATTTTTTTCACACAGTATCACATACAGCAAGTCTGCCATTAAAATAAAAGAAGCGCAATGGCTGTATTTGTCACAAGATACCCTCAGATTAGTTTCAATCAATGTGACGCCGGTGCTCTCGAACCACAGCAGTAAAACTACTTTATGCTTTCATGACTACATAAATTCCCAGCTGGTGTAAAACTTATCTCCTGATCGATTCCGCAGGAGCTTCAGCTGCTCATGGATCCCTCTCCACCTGACATTATTACACTGTTGTCCTTCCAGACGTGATCAGTGCTATAGCTGGTATCATATGATAATATTGTTTATGATGATGCAGAATGTTTTTTGGGGGGAATAAATACAGAGTTTGATGTGTGCAGTTCTTTTCACTTACCTGAATGGGACTAAAGAAATGCACCTACATAGAGATATCTAACAGATTAGAGTAAAACACTAAAGGTAAACAGGGAACAACAGATATCAGAGAAAATTAATGACTGATAGGCTTTCAAGTATCTATCTATCTATCCATCCATCCATCCATCCATCCATCCATCCAACCATCCAACCTATCGATCTCATTCTTCTTACCTCTTATCCTATACAGGGATGCCAGAGCCCTGAAGCCTATGCCAGGGGCACACAAGCACATACACAGTCATACACTCACTCACACTTTATGGGGAATTTGGAAATGCCGTTAGCGCTCTGATATGCGTCTTTGGACTGTGGGAAGAAACCAAAGTACCAGAAGGAAACCCTTCAAACACAGACCCAAACTGAGGTGTGATCTCATAGATGATCTTGGTTGGCTTGTGTTACTATGACTGATGTTAGAGTGCAAGTATCAGACGTGATTGACATCATTGTCATTTGTTTAACTTGTTAGATATTGCATATTGCAGTGCGAAAGATTAATGTGTTTTCTTCTGTGTATTCCGGTTTTCCTCCGGCTATGCGCGTGATAATGTTGACCGGAGGTTCTACCACAGTCGTAAAATTGGGAATAAATACACTGATCACCATTGGCCTCTATGGTCTCTAGTTTGACTATAGAGATTTCTAAATGGATGGTTGGATGGATGGAGATTAATGTACTGATTTCAATATTTATTTTCTTGGGCTTTTTGTACTTTAAGCCTCTATAAAATACATCATTCCCACCTACCATTGTACAGCATATGGCTGTTCCTAAGGCTGCATATGAAGTGTTGTCACTGATTCCGGATTGTAGCTGTTTACAGATACTTATATGATACCTCCAATATGAAATTTCTATTTTCTCATCATGATTGTAGATCGGTTGCCAGGCAAGGTGACATGATTCAATGCCGATTGATGAATATAGATTTTCATTGCGGAGAAAAACCCGGAGTCGAATCGATGGATCGATGTTTTGACACATCATTAGTTAACTACCCATCACACCAAATGATGTCTCATCGTATTACAATACACAGGGTGAGTGAAATGTTGTAAGTGCTGATACAAGCACGAGATGAATATTCTTCATGGGTAAGCACTAGAAAGAATAGCATGTCGATTCAGGGTGAAGAATCGACATAAACTGATGTAAAGTCAACAGTGATGTATGCATCTGCTGATGAAATGGATTGCAGAAAAGCCATTAGAATGCATCAGACCCTAACAATGGTTTGCTTTAGGTTGGTCAAAACAAAATAATTAAGTACTTTAAATTATATCGTTGTTGTGTCTGAACATACAGTATGAGCCATCCATGTAAATTTGGTCAAATTAGATTTCAAATGATTTACTTTTTTGGGTTCAAGCCTACTGGATTAATTTACCGTTTAATTAATTCTCCATATTTTTGAGTATGTCTTTGTAGATTCCACTAATATGACAGACTATTGATCACTAGAATGAGACACTGGTCACTAACATAAAATTCACCAATGACTGATCAGGTTTATGGATGCTGAGATGGAAAAAAAAATAAACTATTATTTTCATTCTTCCTGTCTACCCATCAGTGTTGAGAGATAGATGACTTGTCGATACTAACCTTCAGACTCCATTACTCGTATATACCAGCCAAGCAAGTTTCACTGAGCACTAGTAGAGTCAGCCATTGCTAATTTAAAGTGAGTTAGAAATATGATTATAATTAAGCATGTTAAACTTTTGTATGCTTTTATCACATGATGTATTAATACAATGAGATTGCTTGGACAGTTTGACAGCAAAATGAGCTAAAGACCATTTTCAGCTTTTGACTCATTTTGGGAATTCATTAAATTGTCTATAACAAAACGTTTAATTTGAAAAATGCTCTATAACAGGCGTTGAGATATGAGCGTAGCGCCACTATGAGATAAAACACAGGTTGTTAGAGCAAAAATATCCATAGCAGTCTGAGGTGAGGCCGTGTAAAATACCTGAACTGAGAGCCCGGGATGACAGAGCAAGCAAAGTCCTTTCACATTCGTTTACAGTAAAAAAAAATTTCAATTCAATTTTATTTGTGTGGCGCTTTTAACAATTGACATCGTCGCAAAGCAGCGTGCAAATGAAGACTTACTTAAGATTGATTAAAGATTGTTATTTCTATTCCATACAAATGCAAGAAAATATACAAGGCCATCACAGATCAAACTGTCCGTATGTGTAACGTTGTTCCTGAAAATTAACAACAAATATGATTGAAATGCTATGAAAATTCTATTATTAATAATTTTTTTTCATGAAATACCCCTCATTTTAGAAGCTTTAAACTTCCAGTTTCCAAGAAAAGCATGAAACGTAACCGCCAGAAAATCACATCACTCCATTCTGTCAGATTATCAGCGAAGCGAAGACGCTTCCTGTGGAAAACAGTGGCTGGCGTGAGTGGTTTGAATCTGTTCAAAGGGTTTTGGTAGAATTTTGGAGCCAAGAAAAGGAGGTTTACACTCTGTTACTGCCGCTACAGTAAATAAAAAAAAGATAGGTATGTGTTTAATGTCCATGATTTTGTGAAACATGGATACGTTTTGTAAGATTATGCGATTTGGATATTATATACTTTTTTTTGTATAAAAGACATGAGACGCATATGCTGTGTGTGGAAAGCTCTTGGTTGTACAGTGCATACCTGTGTTTGCTATATATTTTAATTTAAACTCAACCAACATATTATTGATTTTAAATTACATAATTAAATGAGCACAACGATAACTGGAGGATGATGAGGTGTTGAGGGACTTATGGCCTTTTGCAAAATCACACAAAATTCACACTTACAGTATATAACTCAGTTTTGACAATATGTTGGTATTTGTGCTTTTTAACATTCTTATGACATGAATAAGATGTTAGTTCAGTTGTTAAATCTATTTTTAGTAGTCAATCTGGGACATTCCCATCAACATTCAGTAAGTGAAACGCTTGAAAATGAACAGATAACTTATTAGCAAATTGAGGAAGAGACGCATCCGTCTATGGGAACTGAACACACATTGATGAACACCACTTGCACATTACTGGAACTCAACTGGATGTTCATCTATGGGAACTGAACACACATTGATGAACACCACTTGCACATTACTGGAACTCAACTGGATGTTAGTGCCACATCCCCCGTACAGTCCTGACCTTGCCCCAAGGCATTTCTTCATGTTTGGGCCATTAAAGGAATTCCCTGGGACTTTCCACCTTGATGGTATCTAAGCACTAGTGAAATTCTGGGCATTAGTAAAGCAAACAAAGGTTTTAAAAACTGTGTTTGGTTTAATTATTAGTTAATAAAACTAATTAATACAAAATATAAAGTAAAAATAAAGCAAATTAACCTGCACTTTACCTGGTGTGAGAGGAGAGGACGAGTGGGGGGCTACAGTGTAGGACGTACAGTACCAGGAACACTTCCCTTCAGTATGAGTGGTTCTGTTTGTCCAGCGTAATTCATATTAACATTTCCCTAGTTTTTGGCTGTTTTCAATGGCTTTGGTCTTCAGTTGTATATGAAATGTGGGGATTTTTACACACATGCTCGGAGTGGTGTTAATGGAAGTACTTTACTTTTAAATGACTACCTTTAGCTTGCTAGTTTGTTGGTGGTGTCCAAGTGCAAACGTCAAAAAGTCAATCCAAGTCCTGACTTAGCACTTATAAAATGACATTATAATGATAGGATCATATGATTTTACCAATCTTTTTTTTTTTTTTTTTCATTTTAACAAATATTTTCAAATAATTCTTCAATAATAACAGCTGTAGTTTTTTTTTGCAACATGTGGAGTTTGCAACAACTTTATGGTGCTGGAGACAATTTTCCAGACACAACCACCTCTGGCCTGACACAAAAACCTATATATTCTATATATATGTAATATAGCTTTTGGGTTGAAATAATTTGTACTGTAGAACTTCGATATTTGCTTCAAATATAAATGCATTGTAAATAAAAATAACATTAATACAAAAAATGCATTTTCATACCAATTCTTTTATGACCATGATATACAGTATTTGTACTTAAGGCCTTGTTCACACGGGCGTAAAATTTTTGGATAAACGAATGCGCTCTGAACGTCCTAGACGTTTATGTTGCATTTTGTATTGGCGCTCGATTGACTTCTACACTGGCGTTCGTTTGTCTCTGTCTAACGCCAGCCTGCAGCCCAAATTGTAGTTTGT